>SJXQ01003907.1:247544-369062 GCA_006408695.1 Aepyceros melampus | reverse complement strand
GATTAAAGAATTGTAGAGATCTGGTGCACAGCAACGTGAATGCTCTGGACACCACCAAACTTTACTTTTAGAAATGTTTAAGATGGTAAACTAATGTACCTAAAGTGTTTAATCTAGGGAAAAAAAAAAAAACGGGGCCAGCAAGAGCTCTTACTTCATGGGGTTGCTGTGAGAATTACATGAGGTGGTCGCCCCCATCGCTGTGCACCGTGTGTGAAGTGAAAAGGATGCTTAATAAATCCTGCTCCTCCTCCCTATCCCTTTTCCTAAGAGGGCCGGACTTTGGGCCTGCAGCCGCAGTGGCTGTTAGATGCAGCTGTAGGGGCTGGAACTGCCCGTGGGGTCAGGGCTGCAACATGAGGTGGTGAGCTTTTCAGCAAAGGGGGCACACAAGTAGAGGTCGGCGGCCCAGTGCTGCTGTGGGGTGGCCTCCTTCTCTACCAGGGATGTGAACGGAGTCTGAGTCGTGTCCCATCACCATCTTCAGTGGCTGAGCTCACATCCTGGTCACTCTGCCCCGACAGCTACGTCCTGTCCAGACCAGGTCCCGAGCACGGGCCACGGGCCTCCCTGGGCAAGGCCCCCGCCCTGCAGGAGTGGCAGGTGGGTTCAGGTGAGCAACAGAGCAACCAGCTGCTGCCTTTATCACTTTACCATGGGCCCTGAGGTCCCAGGGTGGTGCGGGCGGGCTAGACCTCCCTTCCCTGAGCCCCTGTCTTGCTGTGTGAGGCTGTGGAAACAGCACCTCTTCCGTGGGGTCAGGGTGAGAGTAAGTGGCAGAGGCATGAAAGTGCTTGGAACATAGTGAAGCCTCGACAAATACTAATTTGTATCACTTGTTAGTTTTTGAGTGTTTAGTAACTGTGCATAAAGGTGAGGGTCCCTGTTGCCCTCTTCCTGGGCTGAGGTGCCTTCTGCACTCTATTCCTCTTACCCCCTACACCCCACCCACCACCACCGTCAAAGCAGGGTCAAGAGGCCCAAAGACCAGCTCTCCCGGGTCCCCAAAGGACCCTACGCCCTCAGCCAGTACCCCGTCCCCACACAGAGGCCTGGAGCGAGGCAGGGACACCCAGGACCCGGGTCTTCAGCTCAGGGCCCTGAGCCCAAGGAGAGGCCCCTCAAAGCCCATTCCCCATGCGGGGTCTTTTCTCTGCCTACCCTTCCAGCTCACTCCATTTCCAGGGCTCAAGGGGAGTTCACCCAACCGTAGGAAGTGCTCAGTAAAGAAGAAACCTCGCCAGTTGTCAGCAGGCAATTTAGAAGTGATGAATTCCTGGGAGCGGTATTGGAAAACACATCCCAGGACAGCCTGGGGTTTCACCTGGCAGGACAGAGCGAAGAACATCGTGGAAATCAATTCTCTTAACTTCATATGAGCCCTCCAAGAGAGGAAGCTGGAGGCAGTGGCCCCGATGGGGTTAGGGTTCCAGGGAGACTGAAAGGCGGGAGGAGTCCAGATGGTTTTCTGTTTCCGTGATGACCATAGTAATTATACAGTAACCACAAGAATCATCATAATTTTTAAAAAGAGCTAATAATTACTGTGCACTTGTTGTGGGTTGCAACATTGTTCAAAGTGCTTTGACCTTGATTACCTTTCTCAATCTTTACCATCACAATAGTAGGCATTGTAATTATGCCATTTTATAGAGGTTGAGACTGAGGTTCAAAGAAGGGAAATAGAAGCCACAAAACCAAGTGGGGGGAGGTTGAGATTCAAGTCTACATCTCAGCCCTTCTAAAGACCCAGTGGGCACACAATATGACCCTCTGGCTGGGACACTGCTTGTGGAGATCATGTAACCAGTGTGTGCTGGGTTCTTTTTAAAAAATATTATTTATCTGACTGCTTCAGGTCTTAGTTGCAGCATGCAGAATCTTTTGTTGTGGAGCATGGACTTGCTATTTTTGGTGAGTGGGCTCAGCAACTGTGGTGCCTGGGCTTAGTGACCCTGTGGCATGGAATTTGGGATCTTAGTTCCCTCTCCAGGGATTGAACCCGCATTCCCTGCATGGCAAGGTGAATTCTTAACCACTGGACCACCAGGGAAGTCCCTAAATAGGGTTATTAATAAGAACAGCCTCCCTATCTAAATGATCACAGAAGACAAAGCCACCCTCTTTTCATTCAAGAACAGCGAGCAGGGTCACACCTTCCTAGAGGAGGCCAGGGAGAGGCTGTTGCATTGAGAACAGCTTTAAAGCAGAAGAAGCAGGCAGAGCTGAACCCTGTCTGGACTCAGTGAGGCCAGTTAGCATTGCTTTGATCTGGACAGCAGTGATTTATCTAGTTAGATTTAGCCAGTGGGTGCTCTTTGAGACCCTATGGACTATAGCCCATCAGGTTCCTCTGTCCATGAGATTCTCCAGGCAAGAATACTGGAGTAGGTTGCTATGCCCTCCCCCAGGGGATCTTTCTGACCCAGGAATTGAACCCAAGTCTCTTACATTTCCTGCATTGGCAGATGGGTTCTTTACCACTAGTGCCTCCTGGGAAGCCCCAGATTTAGCCAAAACCTACTTTCAAAGGTCTCCATTGGTGTGATCCCATCAGATCACATTAGAACCAGTTTTCATCCCGATCGTGTCAGAGTTAGAATTAGCTAGAACCTGCTTGGATTGGTTAGAGGTGGTTTAAGTCTGTTGTGACAGGTCTGAAGTAGCAGACCATGACTGTCTGTCATGGTCATAACCTCTGGCCCTGGATTTCCAACAACACCAGCAGCTTTAGGGACATATCAGAAGTTGAGGTGCAGTAGGAGGAGTTGTGGGGACATGGGTAAGCAGGTGAAGGTGGGAGGGCCTGGAAGGCCGAGCTGGAGAGCGGATGATGTCACATCTGCAGTCGCGCCAAACGTAACCCTCCAGAGCGCTGCACAGACCACACGCCTGTAAATCAATTAGCCTCTTGCCCAGTGATTAATGGGAGGGAAGTTTTCATCACTTGTTGTGGGTAAATTATTGCATATGGAAGCACATCTTTGATTTTTATGGTTCTTGCTGGAGCATGGAATTTCTTGGAGGAGGTTCCCTGAGGAATGCGGAGCCCTGCAGGGCCCTCACTTCCCCACTAACACATGCACATCCGGCTCCCTGCTTCCTCTCCCCAACCCCCTCTTTGTATCTTCCCAGACCTAAGGGTTCATCAGAGCCCAAGAGTAAGGGGGTCTGGAGGAGGCAGGGTTCACAAGTCCAGGACCAGTTGTGCTTTGTAAACAAGTGTGATGGAGAAGGAGAGATGGTAGAGCTAAGAGACTCACTTGCCGACCCAAACCAGACATGATGCTCGTAGTCCAGGTCAACCTAAGGACAGAGAAGGGGCTGGGCCGTACAAAGGTTTCCCTAGGAAGCCTACAAAACCATGGGCGGCTCCAGAAATGAGTCCCAAGTAGAAACCCAGATGGTCAGGAGACCTAGGGAAGATCTTCCAGAATGCGCATGGGAGCAGGGGGCTTCCCTGGTGGCTCAGTGGTGAAGGATCCACCTGCCAATGCAGGAGACACGAGTTCGATCCCTGGCCTGGGAAGATCCCACATGCTGCAGAGCAACCAAGTCTGTGCGCCACAACAATTGATATTGAGCCTGTGCAGTCGAGCGGAGCTGCAGCCACTGAGCCTGAGCACTATAGAGCCTGTGCTCCCCAACAAGAGAAACCACAGCTATGGGAAGCCCGTGTACCACAAACAGAGAAAAGCCCACACAGTGGCAAAGACTCAGACCATAAATAAAGAAGATTATTTCTTAAGGGAAGACTTTATCAGAAACAGACTCCCAGACTTTGAAAATGAGCTTATAGTTGTCAGGGGAAAGGACAGTGGGAGGGGGTAGTGAGGGAGTTTGGGATGGACATGAACACACTGCTATATTTAAAATGGGTAACCAACAAAGACCTACTGTATACTGCATGGAACTCTGCTTAGTGCTGTGTGGCAGCCAGCATGGGAGTGGAGCTTGGGGGAGAATGGATACATTTATATGTATATATGAGTCCCTTTGCTGTTCATCTGAAACTGTCACAACATTTTTTATTAATCAGCTACACTCAAATACAAAATAAAGTTTAAAAAAAGAGTTTATTCCTTAAAAAAAAAAATGCACATGAGCTAGACCCTCGTTTTCCCCAGAGGCCCTAAGTAGGGGGAATTGGCACCAGGCCACGTCACTGGGACCAGAGGCTGCTCCATCCCCCAGTCGGACCAGGCCTCCCGCATTAGTGACGTCTGTCTCTAGGGCTCTTCCATCCGGCCTGCTCGCTCCTGGGGCACCAACGTGCAGCTCTCAAGCCCTGCCTCGTGGGCACTGGGATCAGATCACCCTGTTGTTTGGGAGCACAGGCTCTGTAGGCTCTGGAAGCTGATGGACCTGGGTCTGAGTCTCTGACCCTGCTTCATTAGCTGAGTGACCTTGGGCAAGAGTCCTCACCTCTCTGAGACTCAGTTTACTTGTCTACAAAATGAGGATAATACTAGAAGTCAGCTCATGGGATTTGGGGAAGTTTAAACAAACTAAAAAGGAGTACATCAAGACTATATATTGTCACCCTGCTTATTTAACTTCTATGCAGAGTACAGCATGAGAAATACTGGGCTGGAGGAAGCACAAGCTGGAATCAAGATTGCTGAGAGAAATATCAATAGCCTCAGATAGGCAGATGACACCACCCTTATGGCAGAAAGTGAAGAGGAACTAAAAAGCCTCTTGATGAAAGTGAAAGAGGAGAGTGAAAAAGTTGGCTTAAAGCTCAACATTCAGAAAACGAAGATCATGGCATCTGGTCCCATCACTTCATGGGAAATACATGGGGAAACAGTGTCAGATTTTATTTTTTGGTGCTCCAAAATGACTGCAGATGGTGACTGCAGCCATGAAATTAAAAGACGCTTACTCCTTGGAAGGAAAGTTATGACCAACCCAGATAGTATATTGAAAAGCAGAGACATTACTTTGCCAACAAAGGTCCGTCTAGTCAAGGCTATGGTTTTTCCAGTGGTCATGTATGGATGTGAGAGTTGGACTGTGAAGAAAGCTGAGCGGTGAAGAATTGATGCTTTTGAACTGTGGTGTTGGAAAAGACTCTTGAGAGTCCCTTGGACTTCAAGGAGATCCAACCAGTCCATTCTAAAGGAGATCAGTCCTGGGTGTTCATTGGAAAGATTTCCACGTCACTGGGACCAGAGGCTGCTCCATCCCCCAGTCGGACCAGGCCTCCCGCATTAAGTGACGTCTGTCTCTAGGGCTCTTCCATCCGGCCTGCTCGCTCCTGGGGCACCAACGTGCAGCTCTCAAGCCCTGCCTCGTGGGCACTGGGATCAGATCACCCTGTTGTTTGGGAGCACAGGCTCTGTAGGCTCTGGAAGCTGATGGACCTGGGTCTGAGTCTCTGACCCTGCTTCATTAGCTGAGTGACCTTGGGCAAGAGTCCTCACCTCTCTGAGACTCAGTTTACTTGTCTACAAAATGAGGATAATACTAGAAGTCAGCTCATGGGATTTGGGGAAGTTTAAACAAACTAAAAAGGAGTACATCAAGACTATATATTGTCACCCTGCTTATTTAACTTCTATGCAGAGTACAGCATGAGAAATACTGGGCTGGAGGAAGCACAAGCTGGAATCAAGATTGCTGAGAGAAATATCAATAGCCTCAGATAGGCAGATGACACCACCCTTATGGCAGAAAGTGAAGAGGAACTAAAAAGCCTCTTGATGAAAGTGAAAGAGGAGAGTGAAAAAGTTGGCTTAAAGCTCAACATTCAGAAAACGAAGATCATGGCATCTGGTCCCATCACTTCATGGGAAATACATGGGGAAACAGTGTCAGATTTTATTTTTTGGTGCTCCAAAATGACTGCAGATGGTGACTGCAGCCATGAAATTAAAAGACGCTTACTCCTTGGAAGGAAAGTTATGACCAACCCAGATAGTATATTGAAAAGCAGAGACATTACTTTGCCAACAAAGGTCCGTCTAGTCAAGGCTATGGTTTTTCCAGTGGTCATGTATGGATGTGAGAGTTGGACTGTGAAGAAAGCTGAGCGGTGAAGAATTGATGCTTTTGAACTGTGGTGTTGGAAAAGACTCTTGAGAGTCCCTTGGACTTCAAGGAGATCCAACCAGTCCATTCTAAAGGAGATCAGTCCTGGGTGTTCATTGGAAAGATTGATGCTGAAGCTAAAACTCCAATACTTTGGCCACCTCATGCGAAGAGTTGACTCATTGGAAAAGACTCTGATGCTGGGAGGGATTGGGGGCAGGAGGAGAAGGGGATGACCGAGGATGAGATGGCTGGATGGCATCACTGACTTGATGGACATGAGTTTGAGTGAACTCCGGGAGTTGGTGATGGACAGGGAGGCCTGGTGTGCTGTGATTCATGGGGTTTCAGAGTCGGACATGACTGAGCAACTGAACTGAACTGACTGAAACGAACTAATACACAAAATTTATGACACAGCGCCTGGCCATTCACCCAGTGGTAGGTTGGTAATACTAATTGTTAGCATTTACAGTGACAGTTATTCTTTTCATTGAGTCCTTGCTCTTGGCCACAGAGGCACTGGAGGAGGACTCTGAAGGCCTGGCTTAGAGGACCTGCTCAGCACTGTCTCACTTGATGTGTGGCCTCAGTTACCCATCTGTGAAGTCAGGTAAGTACTTCCACTCTGCCTGTGTTTCCAAGGTGGTTGCAATATTCAAGAGATGTCTAAGTGCTGAAAACTAACTATTCTGGTAGACTCAGAGGTGACCGTCCACTTCCCCATCCAGGTTGCTGCCAGGAGTAGGGCCAGTGGTCAGATGGTCTCCAAATGTCAGCGCCTTCAACTGGTCTCAGCTGCAGACTTGCCCGGTTCAAGGTCACGTCCTCCTCAGGGGCAAGTTGCAGCCAGGGACAGAGCAAGCTGGGGGCATAAAGACCAGCCATATGGGTCCATCTGAGACAGTCTGATGGGCACTGGCAGAGCCTTCATCATCAGACCTGCGCTGAGGTTCCCTCCTCTCTGCCTGCTCTCCTTCCTCTTTCTCTCTCACATGTTGAGCCTTAATAACATCTTTTTTTTTTCAATCTGAAGTGTAACTGATATACAATAGAAGTTACAAGTGTACAACATACTAATTTGCAATTTTTAAGTTATACTCCATTTATAGGTATTCTAAAATACTGGGTATATTCCCTATGTTGTGCAATATATTCTTGCAGTTTCCTCTATACAAAATATTTTAAGTCTCTTAGTCCCCTACCCTTTTATTTTTCCCTCCCTTCTTTCATCCACCCACTGGTAACCCCTAGTTTTTTCTCTATATCTAAGTCTTTCTCTTCTGTTATATTCACTAGTTTGTCATATTTTTTAAATTCCACACATAAGTGATATATAAGTGTTTATTTTTGTCCAATTTATTTCATAATAATAGCATAATACCCTCCAAGTCTACCTATGTTGCTGCAAATGGCAACTTTTGTTTTCATTTTTATGGTTGAGTAGTATTTCATTGTGTGTGTGTGTGTATATATGTGTCACATCTTTATTCATCTGTTGATGAACACAGGTTGTTTCAGTATCTTGGCAATTTTAAGCAATTCTGCTGTGGACATTGGGGTGCATGTATATTTTCAAATTAGTGATTTCAGGTTTTTGTTTTTTTTTTTTTAATAATACCCAGGAGTGGAGTTGCTGGGTTATATGGTAGTTCTCGCTTTAGTTTTTTGAGAACCCTCCATACTGTTTTCCACAGTGGCTGCCCCAGTTTACATTCCCACCAACAGTGAGCAAGGGTTCCCTTTTCCCCATATCCTCACCGTTTGTGGTCTGTATTCTTTTTGACAGCCAGCATTCTGACAGAGGTGAGATGATAACTCATTGTGGTTTTGATTTGCATTTCGCTGATGGTTATCAATGTTGAGCATCCTTCCATGTGCCTATTGGCCTTCTGCATGTTTTCTCTGGAAAAATGTTCAGGTCTTCCGCCCATTTTTTCGATGAAGTTGTTTGTTATTTTTGATGATGAGTTGTATGAGCTATGTACATATTTTGAATATCAACCCCTTATTGGTCATATCATTTGCAAATATTTTCTCCCATGCAGTAGGCCATCTTTCATTTTGTTAATGGTCTTCATAACATATTGCATAACACTGACCTCTGCTACTCACAATGAAATGAGAAAAATTGAGATGATATAGCAAATTTAGGAAAGTGATTATGCTGATCGTAATTTTTTTCCTTGCTCTTAACATGACTACATAGTACTGATATCAGATTGTAGGGTTTAAAAATATGTATTTACTTGGCAAAAGAGCAAACAAAAGGAGCTACGCATCTTCAAAATCTAGGTCTGGGGATCACCGACAGATCCCGAATCACTCAAGCAGGCTCCTCCCTGTGCCTTTGGCCAAGATGCCAGATCCCAGGGGAATTAGCTGACTGCTGACCTCAGCCTAACAGCATACTGGGCTCCCTGGGCTCTGGCCATGTCTGAAATAGCTGATGGCTTGCTGATGGCTCTTCCTGGGCCCTTGGCCCCTCTGTAGATTAAGCTGTATGTGGGTGTGCCCACAATGAAATTCTCAGGGAATTTAAAGAGGAAGGGCTGGTAAGGACAAGCCAACCTTCAGCACCCGCCCCTCAGCTCCCTTCCTCCCGTCCCACCAGAGGGGGTCAGGAGTGGGTCAACAGTCCCCCCAAGATGAGCTGTGAGCCGCTGCATCACCACTTCTGGACTAATTGCCACCCTTCCCGCCCACCAGGTGCCTGCCTGTGTGTCTCCCTGGCTCTGGGGCTGCTACTAAAGACATATTGCAGCAGCTTTACGAAGCGTGGCTCAGGACAATTTTACACCCCATTTGATTTATGTCCTGGGATTCGCTCCTCTCTGAGGCTCCCTCCCCCTGGAAAGAAGTGTGCGTCATCCAACCCGGCTCTCCTGCACGCCCTCAGAGCCAGCGCCGGGGCCAGGAGGGGCCAGGCTGGGCAGACCCTAGGTCCTGAGTGAGCGGTGCTGTGACCTGGCCCTTCCTTCTGGACTTTCTCTGCAGGGGTCCCCCACCCAGGATGTCTGTGACTGAGACCTTCACAGGTGGCCTCAGTTATGGCCAAAGACTCCAGAGCAGGGAAAGTCCTTGGGGGATAGGTGAGCCTTCCGAAGGTCCCGTTGCCAGTGTGTGTGGCAGGACCTGTCTTCCCTCTAGCGGTGGAGAGGGCAGGGTTGGTGTGGGGAGTCACCAGGCCAGCTGTGAGCCAGTCTTCCTGGCAGCAGGACCCGCTTCATTGGACTCTGTCCAGGCAGTGACGTTGACCTTCACTGAGAAATGGTAAAATAAAAACCCATTTGGGCTGCAACCTCCTTTACTGCAATGGGAGGGGAGGGCAGGCTCAGAGAAGGACAATGATTTCCTGAAAGGAACACAGCCAGTGGGAGAGTCAGTGCTGGAACCCTGGCTTTAGAACTCCAGGATTTCATCACCTTTACCCGAAGAGGAAAAATCATTTACAATCACAGCCTTTCATCCCTTCCGTCTTGAATGAATGCCTCCCAAGAGCCAGGCTTTGTGTTCAAAGAGCTTCCAGGTTGGTAAACACATCCCTGGACTTGGATGTCTGCACGGGAAGGGATAGAAATACTTGCTTTGGGGACCCTTCTGGACTTTATCCTATGTACCTGCTGTTCCTTGAAATGGCACCAGTAAATTTAAGTGTTTCCCAAATTCTGTGAGCTGTTATAGCAAATTATTGATGCTGGGGAGAGGATCATGGGAACCCCTGATTCGTAGCCAAGTCAGACAGAACTGCGGGTCACCTGGACACCCATCACTCGTGGTTAACGTCGGAAGTAGGGGCAGTCTTGTGGGACTGAGCCCTTAAAATGCGGGGCCTGCATTAACTCCAGGTAGTTAATGTCAGAATTGAATTAAGTTGTAGTACACACAGTCGGTGTCCACAGAAAATTGGAGAATTTCTTGGTGTGGAAAATCCACACTTCGTGTCAAGACTATTGTGAGTAGATTCGCTGTTTTTCTTTCACAGAGTGCCCTTGTTTTTGATGACCTTGACAGTTTTGAGGGGAACTGGTCAGGTAGACTGCAGGAGGTCCCCTTGCTGGAATTTGTCTACTGTTTTTCTCGCAGTTAGACTGGGGTGATGGGTGTCAGGAAGGTGGTGCAGGTAAAGTGTTGTTTTTCTTGCTCCATACCATCAACATGATTTACTGTAGTTGATGTTGGCCTTGATCACCTGGCTGAAGCAGTGCTGGGGAGGTTTCTCCACTGTAGAGTCATTCATCTCCCCACCCACCCCTTCCACGGTGTACTCTTTGGAAGAAAGTCCGTATGTGCAGCGCACATGTAAACAGTGGGGAGCTGTGAGCCCTCTTCTTTAGGGTGGAGGATCTACGTAATTTCTTTTAAAGCAACTCCAAACATCCTATCATCTCAATCATAAATACTTCAGTATATGTCTCTAACAGATACAGACTTAAAAACCACACGAATAGCTGTACTGTTATGCCAACTTATACCACTAATAGTGATTCTTCAGTATCATTTAATACCTCGGCCATATTTAGCTTCCCTAATTGTCTAAAAAATATTTCTATGGTTGGTTTATCTAACTCAGGATCCAAACAATATTCACCCATTGTATTTGGCTAACATGCTGTTTAATAGATTTCCATCTGTAAAGGTTTTCCCTCCTTTTTTCGGGTGGGTGTGTGTGTTGGGGGCGGGGTTGTGCCCTTTATTTCCTGAAGAGTTAGGGTCAGTTTTCCAAGAGAATTTTCTACGTTCTGGTCTTGGCTGATTGCTGTTTCATAGTTTTACTTGACATGTCCCCTGGCCTCTGCACTTCTGGGAAATCTGTCGTTGTGTCAGAAGCTTGATCAGATTTGGGCTCAGTATTTTGGCAAGAACATATCAGAGGTGGTGCCTCTGACCAGGACACGTAAATGTCCAGTTGTCCCTCTTTTCTTGGAGCTGAGAGTGATCAGGGGTTGGCGTGTTGTCAACATTTCTCCTCATGGGCTTAGAGCTGCTGGGGGTTAATGCCTGAACAAATAGCTTCTACATACATCCCTTTCCTTCTTAAAGAAAGAGGTCAGTTTCTATTACTTGCAACCAAGAACCCTGATAGATAAGTCCAAAGTACCCAGTTTGGTGCTGGAAAATGCCTGATTAAGTGCCTAACCCTAGGTGGGAAGCTGGGAGAGGAATTTGGAGGCAGAACTGTCAGAGTTGAGGTCCTATCTCTATGATCTGAACAAGTTTCCTCAATCCCCTCATCCGTAAAATGGGATGCCGCTGATGATAGCAAAGTCTAGCTCACAAGGTTATAATCAGAATTAAAGTACGTAATGTTTGCAAAGCCTTTAAAACAATACCAAGCACACAGTAAGCATTTGATTGTTAACTGATATAAGAATACCACTTATTTTTTATTTTATCTTATCTGCTAGTTCTGTTTCTTTCCTACTGCCACATCTTAACCTTAGGTAATGTCACCCATTCCCATGGCCTTGGCTATCATGTTCCCTAATACCTCAATGCCAAGAACTAACTTGACTGAAAATAGTCAGTATTGATATAATAGCCTTGTTTTTTTCCTTGGGGATTCAAGGAACCTACAATAAATGCAAGCACTGAGTAAGACATACCTCAGTTTCAGAATTGATAAAGAGGCGGATGGGTGGGATTTGTGCACAGAGCTGAGAGAATAAGAAATATTCTAACAACTTCCTAAGCTACACTAACCAAACAACTCTACCCTGGAACTTAGGGACATCTTGGTTGTGACTCTTCCTCTTGATTAGCTTGATTTGCATAAAGCTCTATGACCTAGTGACAAAAATATGTGAAAAGGGACCTGGGCTTTCTGCTGAGTGCTCTGGGTGCTAGAAACTGGATGCTATCAGGACTGGGAGCTAGACTTGTCCCTGCCACCCTCAGGGAACATCTGTAATGAAAAAAGAGCTCACTCTTGGATAAAAGAGGTCAGTAGACATGGTCTCTGCCTCAAGTCCACCAAGATGAAGCTGAGAGAGCAGCCCAAGGTCTGGGTCATTGAGTGGCTGTTCAATGTTCAACAAATCTGAGGGGTTTGGACACATTCTACTCTTGTATTACAATTGCCATTAGGGAGCTCATTAGGAATTCCAGTGTGAGGGCATGTGAAGAGAGGTCCATGGGTAAGAGATGGAAGAGCTGTTCTCAGCCTACGGGGGGCAGCTCTTTAGCACTATAGCTCCACTCAGGGATTCCCTGAAGGACAGTGGTGAAGGGACATCCTCTGTCCTCTGTCCATGAGATTCTCCAGGCAAGAATACAGGAGTGGGTTGCCATTCCCTTCTCCAGGGGATCTTCCCAACCCAGGGATCAGACCCACGTCTCCTTTATTGGCAGGTGAATTCTTTATCAATAAGCCATCAGGAAAGCCCCTTGAGCAGGACACCTGGATGTTTATCTTGCCTGGAGGGAAAGATGGCTAGGGATTTGGATCTATGTTCATTCATGGACATGGCTAATGGTTTGCTCAGGGACTTGGAAAGAATACAGTTGGAAATTTGATGGCAAGAATGTCTGAGAAAGAGATATTTGAATGGGCCTCTCCAAGTGGGCTCAGAAGTGAAGATATCTGAATGCGAAGTGAGTGCTCATCAAAGAGCAACCTCAGTACAGAATAATCTTAATTATCAGGTTGACCCATTCTGTGTATGTCAACGGCTCATAAACAAAACAGCCATGACAGCATGAATGGAGATTTTGCATTGACCAGCAATGGGCTTTCACTTGCCAGGACCAATCTGGTTGTAGTCACTTCTGAATACCCACACTACCTACAAGGGCAGAGAACAACACAGCTCTAAATATGGTACCACTATTTGGAGAGACCAGCCAAATGCTCAATGGCAGATCAGTTACGCTGAAATGCTCCCATTTTGGGATTACTTCTTTTTCTTCTTCTGGGGGATATGAATATTCTGGATATGGGCTTGTCTTCCCTGCCCGCAATGTTTCTGCCCGTATCCATAGGCTTACCAAATATCTTATTTACTATCATGGTATTTCACAGAGCACTGCTTCTGACCAGGAAACTCATTTCACAGCTAATGAAGTGCATCCATAGGCTTTTGCTCATAGAAGTAGCTGGTCTTACCATGTTCTCCATCATTCTAAAGCATCAAACTAGCAAGACAGGGGGGATACTGTTTGGAAATCTGGACCTGGAGTCAGACAAATCTGGATATACATTCTGCCTCTGACATGTACAGTTGTGTAGATTGGTTAAGCTCCATGTCTGTTTTCAGATAAAGTAGAGTGAACACTAAAAATATGGTAGCTGTGGTTATCACCCTTTTCTTGGCTTGTTCTCACTGCTATAGTATATTATCATCACTCGTAACAAATAATTATAGGTACTCCCAAAGATTCAGCTGTGTGGATGTTCAGCATAGTGTTATAGTAATAAGGAATTAGAGACTACCTAAATATCCATTGAGAATTGTTTACAAAATTACTATGCATCAGTTGAATAAAATACTCAATAGCTATTAATCTTCTGTTGCTGTTGTTTAGTAACTAAGTTGTGGCCAACGCTTTGCAACCCCCCTGGACTGTGGCCCACCAGGCTCCTCTGTCCATGGGATTTCTCAGGCAAGACTATTGGAGTAGGTTGCCCTTTCCTTCTCTAGGGGATCTTCCTGACCCAGGGATCAAACCCGCATTGTTAGAGGTGTACTTATTAAATAGATATTCATGATACACTATTAAGTGAAAAAGGCAAGTTATAAAATAACATATCTGGATGATTTCATTTTAGTATTTTTTAAAAGCTATATATCATGCACAAAAATAATGCTTGAATTGTATAAAGTATAATAGATTTATTTATTATTATCTCAAGGAAATGGAAAGTTGGTTGAATTTCATTTCCCCCTTTTTCTTGTCTATAGTTTCTAAATTTGTTTTCAGGACTGTGCATCGCATTTATAGTGTAGAAAAAAGAACCCTCCCACCCGCCCCTGCCCTCTCCCCCCCAAAAAAAAACCAGTGTTCTGAATGGAGCAGCAGAGGAAGAGACCAGGTGAACTTTGCACGCGCCATCCTAGACAGGCTTCTACATCTGAGAGGATGCTGGCTGACTGGTCGGAAGGAGATTTCAGCCACAGCATTTCTGTAACCTCCAGGGCACAGCCCTGCTTTGGCATGACTGCATCCTTACTCTGGCAGCCCCTGGCCTCCCCATAGTGACTGGGAGAGATTTTTCTTAACTCTGTCCACTGATAGGATAGGAGAATGTCGCAGCAGTTGCCTCTGGGACCAAGACCAGATGTGCCCTGTTCAGGACACCAGACAGGAATGTGGCTGCCTGGGAGAAACGGGCCTGGATCCAACACCTGGACTGCGTGTACTGGCTGAGGTTCACAAAGGCGCAGGACTTCAGTCTGGCAGATTGAAAATATTTTTCAATGGACCCCCAGTATTTGACAGGAGAAACAATAATATTCCTTCTCTGGATGTCAAACATCCGGATAAATAGAAGCCTTTTTTTCCACCTTCACTCTTCCCCAAGTGTTACAAAGGATGCTCTGACATAGGTTTTTGGAAGGGACTCACCTTGCTAGGGTGAAGGCCAACTCGAGCCACAGGGAATGCTTATTTTTAAAGGAGAGGGAACCATGTGGTGCATCACAGGTTTGCTCAGAGGGCCTGGCTTCCTCAGGAGCGAGGGCGTGGACTGGCAGGACCTGCCTTCTTGACCAGGGAGGACTCAGAGAGAGTGGTGGGTGTCCAAGCCCCTTCCCTGGCAGGAAGCTAGGGCAGGCTGGGGAGGGGTCTGGCAGGGAATATATCCCACCCAGAGCTGGGCCATGGGTGCAGCCAGAGTCAGGGGGCTCTGTAGCAGTCAGGAGAAGAGAGGGAGATTGAGGACAGACCTTAGCTGAAGAACTCCCATCATGTTCACTGAACTGGAACCCAAGGACTACCCAGCCACAGAAAGCCAATCTCACCCAGCAGCTGGGCAAATGCAGTGGGCTTGGCTAAACTCGGAAGCTAAATGAAGACATTCCTAACAAGTCTTCCCCCAAATATGACGGGCATTTGGGGTATTCAGTGGGGAATTTATGGGAAAGAAGGTAGAAAAATGCTTAAACATTTCTCAAGCTGGAAAATGAATCATGAAAACAGTCCCAACTCCTTGGGTTCTGTCGAGCAAACTCTTAACTCTGTTTAGCCAGTGACCCCTGGGCTGGGCTTTCTCTCCCCTAACTCACTGCTTATCTCCACATCACAGGCCCAGGCTGCTTCCTGACCCAGGGTCACTCTGCCTGGACATCTGACCCCTCCCCGGGGCCAGGATAAAAATACCTTCTTCCAACCCTTCATCCTGGTCCAGCTCATCCTGAGCCAGCAGGCAGTCTGTGGGCAGACCCACTGATCTGCCTTTTCCTCTGATGAGACATGGAGACCCTACCCATCTCAGAGTCAGGCCTTTACTCTGTAACAATCACACCTTTACAGGGAGGACCAGCACTCACTCAAGTATGCTTCTATCACAGAGGCTCAAACTGAGGGCTCAACTGCCTTGATTTGATTGTATAAACTTGAGCCACCTCATCAGGAGTTTTTGGAAAATCTAGTACAGGGCTCCCCTGGTTGTATAGACTGGATTCAGCCACCCCCCCCCCCCATCCCCCAGGCTTATATGGAAATTCTGAGTCCTCTGCCAAGGCTCCAGTCCTGGCCCCCTCTTGATTCCATTGTCTGTCTGCCACTTCCTCTCCACCTTCATTACCTCTCCCTGGTCAAACCACCTTTCTCTCTACTGGATTACTACAATAGCTCCTTCCTCTTTCCACTCTGGTCTCATCCAGCCTCCTCACTGCACACATAGTTCCCTGGCTTAAAGCTCTTCCATGGTCCTCCCCTGCACTCCAGGTCCTCAGAAAACCACCCAGGATCCCCAGCCAATGACCCTGACCTCTGTCCTTGCTCACAGCTCATCTTCACCCGGAGTCCTCTGTGCCATGGTGTGCCGCACTGGCCTTCTCACTGAACCCACAACTTTGCTGTTTCAGGGCTACCCCAGCACTGTTCTCACTGCCTGGAACACCTTCTTCTCACTAGGCTCTTTCATCAAGTCTAGATCTTAGAGAGGCTTTCTCTGACCCTCTGAGTCAATGAAGCCCCTCATGGCATTCTCCTCTTTCCCTGTGGCGCTTGCCATCCTTGAAGGTGGGTCTGTGTGCCTTCACTTGCTGAATGTCTACCTTGACCACTGGACCATGTGTTCCTTTAGGGCAAAAACTATGTCTGCACTATTCATCCCGGTCTGGTATCTCTCATGTAATAGACACTCAGAAATATTTCCTGAGTGAGTGAGTAGGTAAAGGAAAGAGAGACTGGGATGTAGTCAGCAAAGGGGCCCAGGAGGCTGTGTGATTCAATAACAAAGGGTGTCCCTGGAGTCAGATGGTCCTTGACTGGCGTCCTAACTGTGTGATGTGGGGCAAAAAGTATTTAACCTCACTGAACCTCAGTTTCCTCATCTGTAAAATAGTGATTACAATCATTTCCTTGCTGGGTAGGTTTTTAAAAAATTAATTAATTTATTTTACTTTACAGTATTAGTTTTGCCATACATTGACTTGAATCCGCCATGAGTGTACATGTGTTCCTCATCCTGAACCCCCCTCCCCCCTCCCTCCCCATCCCATTCCTCCGGGTCATCCCAGTACACCAGCCCTGAGCACCCTGTATCATGCATCAGACCTGGACTGGCAATTCGTTTCACATATGGTATTTTACATGTTTCTATGCCATTCTCCCATATCATCCCGCCCTTGCTCTTTCCCACAGAGTCCAAAGACTGTTCTATACATCTGTGTCTCTTTTACTGTCTTGCATACAGGGTTGTCATTACCTTCTTTCTAAATTCCATATATATGCATTAATATGCTGTATTGGTGTTTTTCTTTCTGGCTTACTTCATTCTGTATAATAGACTCCAGTTTCATCCACCTCATTAGAACTGATTCAAATGTATTCTTTTTAATGGCTGAGTAATACTCCATTGTGTATATGTACCACAGCTTTCTTATCCATTCATCTGCTGATGGACATCTAGGTTGCTTCCATGTCCTGGCTATTATAAACAGTGCTGTGATTAACATTAGGGTACACATGTCTCTTTCAATTCTGGTTTCCTCGGTGTGTATGCCCAGCAGTGGGATTGATGGGTTGTATGGCAGTTCTATTTCCAGTTTTTTGAGGAATCTCCACACTGTTCTCCATAGTAGCTGTACTAGTTTGCATTCCCACCAACAGTGTAAGAGGGTTCCCTTTCCTCCACACCCTCTCCAGCATTTATTGCTTGTAGACTTTTTGATAGCAGCCATTCTGACCAGCGTGAGATGGTACCTCATTGTGGTTTTGAGTTGCATTTCTCTGATAATGAGTGATGTTGAGCATCTTTTCATGTGTTTGTTAGCCATCTGTATATCTTCTTTGGAGAAATGTCTGTTTAGTTATTTGGCCCACTTTTTGATTGAGTCTTTTATTTTTCTGGAATTGAGCTGCAGGAGTTGCTTGTATATTTTTGAGATTAATTCTCTGTCCGTTGCTTCGTTTGCTATTATTTTCTTCCATTCTGAAGGCTGTCTTTTCACCTTGCTTATAGTTTCCTTTGTTGTGCAGAAGCTTTTCATTTTAACTAGGTCCCATTTGTTTTTGCTTTTATTTCCAGTATTCTGGGAGGGGGGTCATAGAGGATCCTGCTGTGGTTTATGTCCGAGAATGCTTTGCCTATTTTTCCTCTAGGAGTTTTATAGTTTCTGGTCTTACGTTTAGATCTTTAATCCATTTTGAGTTTATTTTTGTGTATGGTGTTAGAAAGTGTTCTAGTTTCATTCTTTTACAAGTGGTTGACCAGTTTTCCCAGCACCACTTGTTAAAGAGATTGTCTTTTCTCCTTGTATATTCTTGCCTCCTTTATCAAAGATAAGATGTCCATAGGTGCATGGATTTATCTCTGGGCTTTCTATTTTGTTCCATTGATCTATATTTCTGTCTTTGTGCCAGTACCGTACTGTCTTGATGACTGTGGCTTTGTAGTAGAAACTGAAGTCAGGCAGGTTGATTCCTCCAGTTCCGTTCTTCTTTCTCAAGATTGCTTTGGCTATTTGAGGTTTTTTGTATTTCCATACAAATTGTGAAATTATTTGTTCTAGTTCTCTGAAAAATACCATTGGTAGCTTGATAGGGATTGCATTAAATCTATAGATTGCTTTGGGTAGTATACTCATTTTCACTATATTTATTCTTCTGATTCATGAACACGGTATATTTCTCCATCTATTTGTGTCCTCTTTGATTTCTTTCACCAGTGTTTTATAGTTTTCTATATATAGGTCTTTTGTTTCTTTAGGTAGGTATATTCCTAAGTATTTTATTCTTTTCATTGCAATGGTAAATCAAATTTTGTTTCCCTAATTTCTCTTTCTGATTTCTCATTGTTAGTGTATAGGAATGCAAGGGATTTCTGTGTGTTAATTTTATATCCTAAAACTTTACTATATTCATTGATTAACTCTAGTAATTTTCTGGTGGAGTCTTTAGGGTTTTCTATGTAGAAGATCATGTCATCTGCAAACAGTGAGAGTTTTACTTCTTCTTTTCCAACCTCGATTCCTTTTATTTCTTTTTCTGCTCTGATTGCTGTGGCCAAAACCTCCAAAACTATGTTGAATAGTAGTGATGGAAGTGGGCACCCTTGTGTTGTTCCTGACTTTAGGGGAAATGCTTTTAATTTTTCACCATTGAGGATAATGTTTGCTGAGGGTTTGTCATATATAGCTTTTATTATGTTGAGGTATGTTCCTTCTATTCCTGCTTTCTGGAGGGTTTTTTTTTTTTATCATAAATAGATGTTGAATTTTGTCAAAGGCTTTCTCTGCATCAATTGAGATAATCATATGGCTTTTATTTTTCAATTTGTTAATGTGGTGTATTACATTGATTGATTTGCGGATATTGAAGAATCCTTGCATCTCTGGGATAAAGCCCACTTGGTCATGATGTATGATCTTTTTAATATGTTGTTGGATTCTGTTTGCTAGAATTTTGTTAAGGATTTTTGCATCTATGTTCATCAGTGATATTGGCCTGTAGTTTTCTTTTTTTGTGGCATCTTTGTCAGATTTTGGTATTAGGGTGATGGTGGCTTCATAGAATGAATTTGGAAGTTTACCTTCCTCTGCAATTTTCTGGAAGAGTTTGAGTAGGATAGGTGTTAGTTCTTCTCTAAATTTTTGGTAGAATTCAGCTGTGAAGCTGTCTGGTCCTGGGCTTTTGTTTGTTGGAAGAGTTCTGATTATAGTTTCAATTTCCATGCTTGTGATGGGTCTGTTAAGATTTTCTATTTCTTCCTGGTTCAGTTTTGGAAAGTTGTACTTTTCTAAGAATTTTTCCATTTCTTCCAAGTTGTCCATTTTATTTACATATAGCTGCTTTGCTGGGTAGTTTTGAAAGTTAATGTATTTAGAGAGTCTGACCCAAATGCCTGGCAATAAACAGGCCTATTTATCCAAAAGACCCCACATATTGAAAGTATGTGTGCATGCATACTCAGTCACTTCAGTTGTGTCCAACTCTTTGAGATCCTATGGACTGTGGCCTTCCAGGCTCCTCTGTCCATGGGATTTTCCGGGCAAGAATAGTGGAGTGGTTTGCCATGCCTTCTTCCAGGGGATTTTCCCCACCCAGGGACTGAACTGGAATCTCCTGCATTTGCCAGCAGATTCTTTACCTACTGAGCTACCTGAGCAGCCTTATTGAAAGTATATGTATATATAAATAGGTAGACAGCAAGGGCCATGCCTGTATAGCACAGGAACTGTATTTCTTGTAATAATAGACAAGAATCTGAAAAAGAATATATATATATATGTATATGAAACTGAATTACTTTGCTGTATAACTGAAACATTGTAAATCAACTATACTTCAATTAAAACAAAAGAAAATATTGAGTGGGCCAGACCTGAGCCAGGGCCAAGGGGCTCCACAGTCTCTGCACTCAAGGAAGATGCCATTTGGAGGTTCTGTAAATCTCAGCTATTCATAGTAATAGTCCTACTGCTATTACTACTAATAAACAGAATGTTAGGAAATTCTCTAGCCAGACTGAATGAGCCAAGCCCCATGGAAGCCCGCCTGGGAAATCCAGGATATGAGAGAAGGGAACAGGGTGTGAAGAAAAAATACAGGAGCGAGTGTGTGGTTTACTATAAATCGTTCTTTGATCTTTCTTTCATAGTTGGCTTAGATTTTCCATTTAACCAGATTCAAGAATTCTGTGACTAAAGTATTCATTCACTGAATGGATATTTGTGTGTGTGTACCTATGTATATGAATCAGGAGGGAGAGATTCAGAGGTGAAATTGATCTAGTCTTTGCCCTCAAGAGGCTTACAGAGGAACGTGATATGCACAAAATATCCTATCACAAGGTTGACTTAGAAGAGACACAGAGGAAGGCCAATGGAGATTCAGACAGAAGCAACAGGCTTCGTGGGGAGGTGGCATTTGAATGGACTTAGGGACACATTAGTGAAAGAAGGAAGGAAGAAGCATGATACAGGGAGAGAAATACAGAACGTGAAGTCAGATGACCTGTTTTCAAACCCTGGCTTACAATTTGCACCTGCAAAAGTTGGTTTCTCTGAGCCCCAGTTTTCTCATCTGTGACATGGGGATAATGCTTCCGCATTATTGTGATTGTTTTGTGTGATCATCTTCACCTACACCCACACAGGTTTCCCTAGAGAGGTCAGAGCCATGGGGCTGAGAAACACCTCCCGAGGTTCCGATGAGTTCACCAGTGAGCTCGTCCTCACTGCTCTCCTCCCTGCAGGGGACATTCAATTCCTTAGGCCTGGAAGGCATGTGGTAAATCATGATGTTTGGAAAAGGTGATGGCAGTAGTACCACATCCTGCCACTTAATCCACCTGAGATAGAAACAGCACTTCCCGAAATCCCAACCCACTCCCATTCCCAGAGGGAGGACTTTCAGGAACCCTGGGCTGGGCCCAGCATCCAAGCCAGCTTGAGCCACGAGCCCAGGTTGCGAAGATCCCAAACAGCTGAAGTTGGGCATGGCAGAGACCAGCTGGCTCTTCACCCAACCTGTTTCCTCGTCTTCCTGGGCTCACAGCAGACTCCATCCTTGTAGCTGGGTGAGGCCATGCAGCATAGTTGTAATCAATGCCAAGTGATACATGTGTCTTCTTTCCAGATCTGACCAATAAAACCCTTCTATACTCTTTCCCTGGGTCATCTGATGGTGATCCCCCAGCATGAATTTGGAAGCTGCTTTAAAGATGACATAGCTGCCACCAGCCGAAGTCTCTGACTGCCTGGAGGATGGCCTCGTCCCACTCACCACCCTTGGACTCCAATTAGGACCTCCCTGAACTGTTAGATGAAACATGAAATAAACTTCCTTTGTGTTTATCTGTTATACGTTGGGGCCTATTTTCTACAGCAGCAATGCCTTACTAATACACGAGCTTAGGGTCTCTCCTACCTGAGGAAGACCAAAGCAGGAAGGGCTGAAGGAGCAGCTCTCCATCAGCATCCTTGAAGAAGGTAGAATGTTGTGACCACGGTGCCTGCATATGAAGTGCAAGCTCTGTGGGGTATAAATGGAGTTGAGGGTTAGGAGTCAGGCAAAGTAAGGTCAGAAATAAAGGGAAGTGGGTCACAGGGGCTATTGAAAGCAGTGCAGTTGGGCCTAGCTTGTTCCCATGAGTTGAGCTGATTTGAAGGTTGCAGCCATTGCTCTTGTAGTTGAGTCTGCCTCACCCCTGGCTTATACCTCCTGCCCTGAACCCAACCCCTGCCTCAAGCCCAGGGCTTGGTCACTAGGATCCCGTGTTATCCCTCTGGGCCCTGACTGGTACCCAGTATGCAGCCTTATGGTCCAATCTGTTTTCCAGATGAGGAAAAGCAGGCCCAGAAAAATGAAGGGACTAATTCATAAAGCCCAGATTGATCTTTCCACCTGGCCTTGGCCAACGAGCACAATTTCCAGCAAAGTCCTGCCTCTTTAATGCCCTGGCCAGAGTCTCCCCAAAGGACGGCTTCTGGCAAGCTGGATTTCCAATCCTGGCCATTGAGAATGAAAAAGAGCTGGTTTCTTCTGGTCCCAAAGATAAACAAGCTGGTCAGTTTTCTGTCGGTCCCAAGGCAGCGCTCCCCTGCCCTGGAGCCAGGCAGACACTGGGCAGTCTGTGTGCAGGGCCGAGGCTGCAGCACCCACCGGCTTATAACGGCTTCGCAACTTCTCGGAGGGAGCTGGCATCCACTCAGACCACTCAGGAGGGAGGAGAGGATGCTGAAGACAGAACTGTGCTTCTCGTAAAGGTCCGTCCTAAAAATAAAGACAGAGTTAACCTGCGAGGGTCTGCAGGGATGTTGGTCTGAGTAGAGAAGTGGATTAGTCTGAATTCTCCAGTTAAACGGAGCTAATAGAATATATATGTTATAGATATCTATATGCAAATGGTCTTCTTGTTTCTTATTTCTTTGGCTGTTATGGGTCTTAGTTGCAGCACCCAGGATCTCCAATCTTTGGTGTGACATGTGGAATCTTATAGTTGAAGCACCCAGGATCTAGTTCCCTAACCAGGGATTGAACCTGGGGCCTCCTGCATTTGGAGCTTGGAGTCTTAGCCACTGGAGCACCAGGGAAGTCCCTACATACATATGTTTATACAACATATTCATGTGTGTATATATATATATATATATATATATATATATATAACACATACTTTGACTATGTAATATACCTGGGCTTCCCAGGTGGCGCTAGTGGTAAAGAACCTGTCTGCAAATGTAGGAGATGCACGTTCAATCCCTGGGTTGGGAACATCCCCTGGAGAAGAAAATGGCAACCCACTCCAGTATTCTTGCCTGGGGAAACCCATGGACAGAGGAGCCTGGTGGGCTATAGTCCATGGGATCATAAAGAGTCGGACACGACTGAAGCAACTGAACACTACGTGGTGTACCTGTAGATATAGGACATCCATGTGTATGCCTGATAGCTCAGCTGGTAAAGAATCTGCCTGCAGGGAAGGAGACCCCGGTTTGATTCCTGAGCTGGAAAGATCTGCTGGAAGAGGGACAGGCTACCCACTCCAGTATTCTTGGGCTTCCCTGGTGGCTCAGCTGGTAAAGATCCGCCTGCAATGCGGGAGACCTGGGTTGGATCCCTGGGTTGGGAAGATCCCCTAAAGAAGGGAACAGCTACTCACTCCAGTATCCTGGCCTGGGGAATTCCATGGAATGTATAGTCCATGGGCTCGCAAAGAGTCGGACATGAATGAACAACTTTTACTTTCACTTCACTCACTTCATAGACATATAGCATACATAAATATATACACACTGATATACATATACAGCTATACATTGTATAATAAGGAATTGGTTCATGCGGTATGGAAGCTGAGAAATCCCGTGATCTGCAGTCAGCAGGCTGGGGACCCTGGAAAGCCCATGGTATAATTCCAGTCCAAAAGGTCTGAGAACTGAGAGAGCCAGTGGTATAAGCATGAGTTTGAGTTCAAAGACAGGAGAAGATCAATGTCCCACTTAAAAATATATATATATAGTAGAAACCAACCACAATATTGTAAAGCAATTATCCTCCAATCAAAAATATATTTTTAAGAGGATTAAAAATAAATTTTTAAGAGGATAATTGCTTCACGATATTATGTTGGTTCCTGCCATACATCTATATGAATGAGCCTATGTACCCCACAACTTGAACCTACCTCCTACCTCTCACCCCATCTCGCCCCTCTAGGTTATCACAGAGCATCAGTTTTTTTTTTTTAACGAACTTATGTATTTTAATTGGAGGCTAATTACTTTACAATATTGTGGGTTTTGCCATATATTGACATGAATCAGCCATGGGTGTACATGGGTCCCCCATCCTGAACTCCCCTCCCACCTCCCTCCCCATCCCTTCCCTCTGGATTGTCCCAGTGCACTGGCTTTGAGTGCCCTGTTTCATGCATCGAACTTGGACTGATGATCTGTTTCACATATGGTAGTATACATGTTTCAATGCTATTCTCTCACATCATCCCACCCTCGCCTTCTCCCACAGAGTGCAAAATTCTGTTCTTTACATCTGTATTTCTTCTGCTGTCTCACATATAGGGTCATCATTACCATCTTTCTAAATCCCATATATATGCATTAGTATACTATATTGGTACTTTTCTTTCTGGCTTACTTCACTCTGTATATATAATAGGCTCCAGTTTCATCCACCTCATTAGAACGGATTCAAATGTGTTCTTTTTAATAGCTGAGCAATATTCCATTGTGTACATGTACTACTTTCTTATCCATTCATCTGCTGATGAACATTTAGGTTGCTTCCATGTCTTGGCTATTGTAAACGTGCTGTGATGAACATAGTGTCTCTTTCAATTCTGGTTTTCTCAGTGTGTATGCCCAGCAGTGGGATTGCTGGGTCGTATGGCAGTTCTGTTTCCAGTTTTTTAAGGAACCTCCACACTGTTCTCCATAGTGGCTGTAGTAGTTTGCATTTGCACCAACAGTGTAAAAGTGGAGAGGGTTCCCTTTCCTCCACACCCTCTCCAGCATTTATTGTTTGTATTTTTGATAGCAGCCATTCTGACCAGCATGAGATGGTACCTCATTGTGGTTTTGAGTTGCATTTCTCTGATAATGAGTGATGTTGAGCATCTTTTCATGTGTTTGTTAGCCATCTGTATGAAAAAGCACCAGTTTGAGTTGCCTGAGTCATACAGCAAATTCCCACTGGCTGTCTATTTTACATTCAGTTCAGTCACTCCGTCTTTGCAACTCCACGGACTGCAGCACGCCAGGTTTCCCTGTCCATCACCAACTCTCGGAACTTGCTCAGACTCATGTCCATACAGTCGGTGATGCTATCCAACCATCTCCTCCTCTGTCGTCCTCTTCTGTTTCCATGCTACTCTCTCCATTCATCCCAGCCTCTCCTTCCCTCACTGTGTCTACAAGTTTGTTCTTTGTGTCTGCATCTCCATTGCTGCCCTGCAGATAGGTTCATCAGTACCATTTTTCTAGATTCCATATATATGCATTAACATATGGTATTTGTTTTTCTCTTTTTGACTTCACTCTGTATAATATGCTCTAGGTTCATCCATCTTAATGGAACGGACTCAAAAGCATTCCTTTTTATGGCTAAGTAACATTCCATTGTATGCTGCCAAGTCTGCTAAGTCGCTTCAGTCGTGTCCAACTCTGTGCGACCCCATCCCTGGGATTCTCTAGGCAAGAATACTGGAGTGGGTTGCCATTTCTGTCTCCAATGCATGAAAGTGAAAAGTGAAAGTGAAGTCGCTCAGTCATGTCCGACTACTCTCAACCCCATGGACTGCAGCCTACCAGGCTCCTCCGTCCATGGGATTTTCCAGGCAAGAGTATGGATAGTCGTACTGAAATACAGGCAGAGAGAGCAAATTCTCCGTTAGTCTGCCTTTTCTATTCAGGTCTCCTAGGGATTGCATGAGGTCCACACACGTTGAGGAGGGCTTTACTAATTGTACTAATTCAAATGGTAATCGCATCTGGAAATACCCTCACAGAATAATGTTTAACCAGATATCTGGCACTCCGTGGCCTGGTCAAGCTGAGACATAAAATTAACATCATAAGAAGGGATGGAACCACACAAAAGTTCCTGACTAGGGTAACCAGACTAACAAAAGGGTGCAAAGCAAGCCTTGTCCTAAGGAAATCTGCTTCCCGATAAGACCAAAGCTTTCAGCTTCTGATCAATCTATTAGGTTAAGGAAGGTTCTGAGGAACTGACAACTAGATGCAAATCCAGTTAAACAACAGAAAGAACATATTGGTTTTTGTACCTGGAAATGTTCAAAGTGTGAGGTTCAGACAAAGCTTCATCCAGTGGTTCAAATATGGTACTAAGAATCCAGTTTCTTTCTGTCTCTCTTCTCTGCCTTCCATGGAATCATTGAGTTGTCTGAATTAGCAAGAAAGAACTACAGGCTGTCTACTGAAATTTGAATTTCAGATTAACAATGAATATTTTTTTTAGTATAAATATGTCTCATGCAACATTTGGGACCTATTTATACTAAAAATTATTTGTTGTTTATCTGAAATTCAAATTCCTCAGGGTGTCTTATATTTTATCAGACAACCCTATCCTAAGCCTTGTCTCTCTGTCTCCCACCCCCCGCCCCAGCTTTGTTTGGTAGCTCCTATAAATAAGAGAGGACCGTTCTTTTCCAAAGCCTTCAGCAAACACCTCCTTGTATCTTCTTGGCCTGAAATGCCTGTTTCTGAACCAGTTTCTTTTCTGTGGCTGGGGAATAAGATAAACTGATGGGCTTAGTGAGGAGGCCAGAGATCTTTTGGGAAAGGAAAAGAGGAAAACAGATGTTTTGGTGGCACCCAACAGATGTCTACTACATTGGACTTTCAGTTATCAGTCACAGAATCCAAGCTCCTCAAGTTTGGAGGGGACCCTACAGATCACTTAGTCCAACCTGTGATGTGATGCCTGAATCCCCCCATAATATCCTAGTCTTTATGTTCATATCTCTATTGACAGGGAACTCACTTTCCTCCATGGAGCTCCTTCCATCAACAGCCTTGCCTGTTGGAAAGTTCTAGCTGAAATCCTTCTTTTCTTGCATCTTCCGTTCATTGATTTTAGTGCTAACTAGAGGTATTTGCAGGGCGATTTCCTTTTTCTTTTGGATGTGCTGGGTCTTCATTGTTTGCAGGCTTTTCTCTTGCCGAGACCACAAGCTACTCTTCATTGCCGCACTCAGGCTTCTCATTGCAGGGGCTTCTGTTGTTGGGGAGCATGGGCTCTTGGATGCGTGGGCTTCAGTACTTGCAGCACATGGGCTCAGTAGTTATGGTTCCTGGGCTCTAGAGGACAGGCTCAAGAGTTGTGGCTCAGGGACTTAGTTGCTCTGCAGCATGTGAGATCTTTCTGAACCATGGATCGAACCCATGTCTCCTGCATTAACAGGCAGATTGTTTACCACTGAACCACCAGGGAAGCCCTACAGGGCAATTTTCTAAACCAGCTTGGAATGAATGAGTACCGAGTATGCACCATCCACCCGGCTGTGTGCTTTCACATTTCATCTCATTTCATCCTCCCAACACCCTGGAAAGCTAGTCCTTTCTGATGGATACAGAAACTTGCAAATTAAGCCCCTTGCCCTCATTACACAGCTAGTGGCCTAGCTGGATTTGATCACACCTTAGCCCTGGTGTGCCCAGAGGAAACTTAGCCCTGGTGTCCCACCCACCTGCCCCTCCATGAGGATGAGGAACCTACAGCCTTTCACATACTTGATGACAGTGTCGCAGTTCCCTTGTTCTCTTAGGACCTTGTTTTCAGGGACTCTCACTCCTTAAAGCTGGTATCCCAGGCAGAACATGCTGCTCAGATGTAGTCAAGGGTGAAAGAGTTGCGGAGGAAGAATGCAAGTAGTCCAGAGAGCTTTATATACAAACCATTCATTGGATGATTCCATTCACTTGTCAACAGAAGCTGAGTGCCTGGTGTGTGTACACACTCTGTGAGGCGTGGAGGATGAGGACAGAAAGAGTGAAAAAAGAGAGAGGGAAAGTGAGAGAGAAGATATGGTCTATAGTAAGAAGGAGCTCATGGCCTAGAATGGGAAACAGATGTGAAATTAACAATTACAATGAAATGTGATATACACATACTTGACTGGATCAGCATAGATAGAATGCTGTGGCTCTGGTCATGGGAAGTCAAGGGGAAAGGCGCCCTCCAGGCAGCAGGAGGAGCCTAGGCAAAGCATAGGATGGTGAGTTCCTGCCTCAGAAGGTGAAGGGAGACCCTAGATGGGAAAGTACTTGGTTGAAAGACCACTGTGTACATAAACCAGTGGGATTCTAACAATATGAAGGAGTTTTACTCCTGGCCTGGGCCTGCCTTCTTGAAAGCCCATACTGCTTCTGCAGGAAACTCTTTCCATGCATTTTGATAAATTTATTCCCTCAGAGGAAACTGGGTTTTGGCATTTAAAAACATCATAAATGGGCCAAGGACACAGGCAGTTCACACAAAAGGAAGTATGGTTAGTAAACAAACATGAGGAAACACAGTCAACCTGGCCAGTCATCAAAGAAATGCAAATTGAAACCACTGAGGTGCACATTTCCATTGATTAAATGAACGGTCATGGCCAAAAGGTTCAGATGGTTATGCTTCATCCTGGTGAGTTCTGGGGGAAAGGAGTGGCTCCCACGCTGTGGGAGCCATGACCAGCTACAAGATCTTCAGGGCTCAGTACAGACTGAAAATGCAGGGTCTCTGGTTCAAAAATTATTAATAATTTTAAGACAGCAATAGCAGAACATTAAACCAAATGCTGGACCCGACCAAGTCCTTGTTGGATGTTGTATGAATGAGTACAGCCCTCTTACGGGAGAAGAGCTTTCCCTTCACCCACCCAGTGTCAGTCCCCTTACCTTGTTTCCAACCTCATCCCCTCCAATATGCTCAGGGACTTTACTGTCTGTTGTGACTTCTCCCTTGAAATTCATTCTGTTGCTAGTGCCCAAGTTTTCTCACCAGTGTTCAACATACACACAAGCCCTCCCTATGAAAATAAAAAACAGAAATAAAAACCATACCTCAGGCTTCCACCCTACTTCCTCCAGCTACTCTCCCAGGCCCTTGTCTCAGTCATGCTTCTAGAAGGGTCTGTATGGACATGCTTTCTCTGTATCCTTTTTCCTATTCATTTATCCAAGCTGTTTTTCCCTCCATCATTACAGGTCTTGCCAAGGTCGCCATTGATTGTGAGTCATTTGCTAGGAGCTTTCAGCACTGTTTGACATTGGTGACCACTCTCTCCTTCCTCTACCCCGCTTTGCTTGGCTTCCATGACATCATGTCCTCCTGGCTTTCCGCCCATGTTCCCTTCAGTCTCCTTAGCCAGCGGTCTCCCTCCATCTGAAAGTGAAAGTTCCCCACTTACCTGGTCTAGACTTTGCTCACCCTCAGCCTTTCTCTTTGGGCAAGCTCATCCATACCTGTGGCTTTAGTCACCATCATCCATACCTGAGGCTTTAGTCACCATCTGTATGTGGATGACTCATAAGTTCATGGCTGTAAACCAAACTCTGCTCTGAGTCTCAGACCCACGGTCCAGCTGCTCACTAGACAGATCCTCTCAAAAACACCTTGAACTCCTTATGTATAATATCACCTCATACTGGTCCCTTTTCATTTTTTCTGGATCTGTGAAGGGCACCACACACGGTTCATCCTATTCCTGACACCAGAACTCGAGCAGTTGCCCTTCAGGTACCCTTCTCCTTCCTTTTCCCCACATAGCTTAAATCAACTGCCAAGTCTTGTCAATCTTACCTCCGCAATATTTCCTAAATGTGTCCACTGAAACTCTGTTTCTCTCCCTATTCACATTATCTAAGCAATTATCATCCTTCAGCTTGACCACCACAACAGCTGCTTGTTGGTACCACCATCCTTCTCAAAGTCCTCCCCCTATGTACTATAGCCAACATGAGTGTTTCAAAGTCCACACCTGGTTCAGGGGTCCCAGGCTCTTAGGATAAATACCAACACCTTTCTAATGGTTCACAGGCCCTGCCTGGTCTTGCCTCAGGCTCTCCCAGTTATTTGAGCTCGAGCCTTTGTGGTTTCCTTAGGTCTGCCAAAAGGCATTTGTACATGCTACTCTCTCTGTCTAGAACGTTCTTTCTTCTCTTTCATTCAAATTAGCTCCTAGTCATCCTTACTCCCCAAATCAATCACTTTTTCCTTAGGAAATCCTTCCATTCACCAAGCAAAGTAGGATTCTACCATAAAATACTTTTATAGCTTCAGGTCTCTCTCTTTAGTAACGCTTAGCATGGTTATAATTTTATCCATCTGTGTGATAACCTGATCAAGTCTGTCTCCCTAACTAGAGGGTAGGGCTCCCGAGTGTAGATTGTATGTTCTTCACTATTGCATCCCCAGTGATTAATCAGTGTCTGATCAGAAGAAAGTGCTCAATAAATATTTGGTGAATGAATGAATGGAAATCCATTTAACGGTATATTTTGAGAACTATGGAAATGTTCATGTTTTGATCCAATAATCTCACTTGTAGGAATTTATCCCAAGGAAGTAATCAAACAGAGAGAACATTTTTTATACATGAAGATATTACCACATTCTTTCTTAGCAGAACATTTTTAAAAGACATGTAGATGTCCATCTGTATGAGAAATGTCATAGAGTAGTAGACCCACAAAATAAACAACACGGTCACGTACAAACAATTGTGAAGACTAAGTAGCAATATGGAAAACAGTTTTCAATATTACAATTGCTTTTCAAGAGCTGAATGCAAAATTGCAGTTTTACAACTATGTAAAAATGTTTTATGCATGCAGACAAGTACCAGATGGGAACAAGGAAAAATAAATGAGTTGATTTGTCAGAAAAAGTGGATCATGATTGAATTTTCCATTTCATTTTGATTCCTCTTAGTGTAGTTATATGTTTTTGCTCAAATAATACTTTAATGTATTCTGTGAGTTTCATCTACAATCATAGGCTGAATGAAATGGCCATGTTAAGCTGAGGATCCATCAAAGCACAAAAGCCCAATAAATAGTGTTACTTTAGAACAGCCTATTAACTACTATTAAAATAGATCCCATGATTATACCTAATGTTCATAATATGTTATGTGTGGACATGTTCTGTTTCCCTTGGGTAAATACGTAGGAGTAGGTGAGATGCACTGTGCGGTAGGTGTGTGTCTAACTCTTAATTTTAGCTGTTTATTTCTGGCTGTGCTGGGTCTTTGCTGCTGCTTGGGGTTTCTCTAGTTGTGGTGAGCAGGGGGCTACCCCCTGGTCGCAGCTCTCGGGCTTCTCTTGCTGGGGAGCACAGCCTGTAGGGCATGCAGGCTTTCACTAGTGGCAACACGTGGGCACGGCCCAAAGTCCAGCAGCGGCGGCTCCTTGGCTTTAGCAGGCTCAATAGTTTTGGCGCACTGGCTTAACTGCTTCATGGCATGTGGGATCTTCCTGAACCAGGGATCAAACCCGTATCTCCTGCATTGGCAGGTGGATTCTTTACCGCTGAGCCACCAGGGAAGCCCAGGTGTGTGTTTAATGTTTATTTTCCCCAGTTCACTGTGAACCAGTTGTTGTTATGATCATTTTATTTAAAAATAACCCCACTCCAGTACTCTTGCCTGGAAAATCCCATGGGCGGAGGAGCCTGCTAGGCTGCAGTCCATGGGGTCGCTGAGTCGGACACGACTGAGCGACTTCACTTTTACTTCTCACTTTCATGCATTAGAGAAGGAAATGGCAACCCACTCCAGTGTTCTTGCCTGGAGAATCCCAGGGACGGGGGAGCCTGGTGGGCTACCGTCTATGGGGTCGCACAGAGTCGGACACGACTGAAGCGACTTAGCAGCAGCAGCAGCAAGGTGTATAGCATGATGACGTGATAAACATATACATATTTTTAAAACTATTGAAGTATAGCTGATTTACAATGCTGTGTTATTTTTGCTGTACAGCAAAGTGATTCAGTATATACACACACACACATATATTCTTTTCATGTTCTTTTCCATTATGGTTTATCACAAAATATTGAATATAGTTTCCTATGCTATACAGTAGGACCTTGTTATTTATCCATCCTATGGATAATAGCTTGCATCTGCTAATCCCAAACTCCCAGTCTTTCTCCCACCCCAATCCTCTCCCCCCGGGCAACCACAAGTCTGTTCTTTATGTCTGTGAATCTGTCTTTGTTTTGTAGGTAAATTCATTTGTGCCATATTTTAGATTCCACATGTAAGTGCATGCCGGCATGCTAAGTTGTTTCAGTCGTGACCAGCTCTGTGTGACCAATGGACCGTAGCCCACCAGCCTCCTCTGTCCATGGGATTCTCCAGGCCGGAATACTGGAGTGGATTGCCAGGCCCTCCTCCAGCACATACAAGTGATATCATATGCTATTCATCTTTCTCTTTCTGACTTACTTCCCTTAGTATGATAATCTCTAAATCCATGTTGCTGCAAATGACATTATTTTGTTCTTTTTTATGGCTTAGTACTATTCCACTGTGCATATATACCTCATCTTTTTCATCCATTCATGTGTCTGTGGACATTTACGTTGCTTCCGTGTCCTGGCTAGTGTGAACGGTGCTGCTGTGAATACAGGATGATATATATGTACATACCAAAATGATTACTGCAGTCAAGCTAGTTAACATATCATCTCATCATATAATTACCTTTTTTTCCGGTGTGACTATGCTAAGTCACTTCAGTCCTGTCCGACTCTGTGCGACCCCATAGACAGAAGCCCACCAGGCTCCCCCGTCCCTGGGATTCTCCAGGCAAGAACACTGGAGTGGGTTGCCATTTCCTTCTCCAGTGCATGAAAGTGAAAAGAGAAAGTGAAGTCACTCAGTCGTGTCCGACCCTCAGTGACCCCACGGACTGCAGCCTTCCAGGCTCCTCCGTCCATGGGATTTTCCAGGCAAGAGTACTGAAGTGGGGTGCCATTGCCTCTCCGTCCGGTGTGACTAGAGTACCTAAAATCTACTTTTTTGGCAAGTTTCCAGTATTCAACACATTATTTTTAACTATAGCCATCATCACGCTGTACATTAGCTCTCTTGACCTTTTCATCTGACATAACTATAACTTGGTATACTTTGACCAACATATCCCCATGTCCCCTGCCTCCCTGCCACTGTTCTATCATCTGCTTCTATGGGCTTCACTCTTAGATTCAGTATATAAGTGAGATCAGGCAGTTTTTGTCTTTCTATGCTTATGTGTCGCTTAGTATAATGTCTCCCAGGTTCATCCATGTTGTCACAAATGACCGAAAAAGCTGAGTGATACTCCTGTGTGTGAGTGTGTGTGTAATCTTTATCCATTCATCTGTTGATTCATGCTTAGGTTGATTCCATATCTTGGCCATTGTGAGTAATGCTACAATGAACACGAGAATGCAGAGAGCGCTTCAAGTTTCTGGCTTCACTTTTTCTGGTATGTACTCAGAGGTGGGATTGCTGTATCATAATATTCTATTTTTAATTTTTTGGAAGGAGACCTCCATAGTGTTTTTCTTCATTTAAATTCCCATCAACAATGTACGAGCATTCCCTTTTCTCCACACCCTCATAAACATTAATTTTTTTGATAATGGCCATTCTAATAGTAGTGAGGTGATATCTCACTATAGTTTTGGTTTTCATTTCCCTAATGATTAGTGATGTTGCACATCTTTCCATATACCTGCTGGATATTTGTATCCCTCCTTTTGAGAGATGTCTATTCAGGTTCTTTGCCCATTTTGAAAAAATCAGGACATTTATTTCTCGCTGTTAAGTATGATTGAGTTCCTTATATATTTTAAATATTAACCCCTTATCTGACATATGGTTTACAAATGTCTTCTCCCCTTCTATAGGTTGTCTTTTCACTTTATTGGTTGTTTCATTTTCTGTACTGCAGGTTTTTAGTTTGATGAGATCCCACTTCTCTATTTTTGCTTTTGTTACCTGTGTTTTTGGGTCATATTCCCCAAAAATCTGCCCAGGCCAATATAAAAAAGCTTTCACTATGTTTCCTTCTAGTAGTTTTAATGTTTCATGACTTACAGTTAAGTATTTATTATATTTTGAGTTGATTTTTGTATATGGAGTGAGATGGGATATAAAATAGGGAACAGTTTCATTCTTTTGCACATGGATAGCCAGCTTTCCCAACACTTTAATAAAGAACTGTCCTTTCCTCATTGTGTGTTCTTGGCATCTTTGTGAATGCCAATTGACCATAGATTTTTTCTGGAGTCTGTAGTATGTTCCACTGGTCTATGTATCTCTTTTCATGTGTTTTGATTACTATTGTGTTGTGTTATATTTTGAAATCAGGCAATGTGATGCCTTTGACTTTGTTCTTTTTGCTCAAGATTGCTATGGCTATTCACAATCTTTGGTGGTTCCATATTAATTTTAAGGTTTTTTTTTCTATTTCTGTGGGAAAATGTCATTATAATTATGTTTGGATTACATTGATTCAGTAGATTGCTTTGGGTAATATGAACATTCTAACTATATTCACTTTTCTAATCCATGAACATGGAATATCTTATAATTCATTTTTGTCTTCAGTTTCTTTCATCAATATTCTGTGGTTTTCAGGTATAGATACCTTACCTCCTTGGTTAAATTTATTGTAAAGTATTGTTGATGCTATTGTCAACAGGATTGTTTTCTGTTTCTGTTTTCTTAATTTCTTTTTTGTATTGTTCCTTAATTAGTATATGGCCTTCCCTTGTGGCTCAGCTGGTCAAGAATCTGCCTGCAATGTGGGAGACTGGGGTTTGATCCCTGGGTTGGGAAGATCCTCTAGAGAAGGAAAAGGCTACCCACCCCAGTATTCTGGCCTGGAGAACTGCATGGACTGTTTAGTCCATGGAGTGGCAGAGTCGGACACGACTGAGTGAATTTTACTTTCACTTNAAAAAGCTTTCACTATGTTTCCTTCTAGTAGTTTTAATGTTTCATGACTTACAGTTAAGTATTTATTATATTTTGAGTTGATTTTTGTATATGGAGTGAGATGGGATATAAAATAGGGAACAGTTTCATTCTTTTGCACATGGATAGCCAGCTTTCCCAACACTTTAATAAAGAACTGTCCTTTCCTCATTGTGTGTTCTTGGCATCTTTGTGAATGCCAATTGACCATAGATTTTTTCTGGAGTCTGTAGTATGTTCCACTGGTCTATGTATCTCTTTTCATGTGTTTTGATTACTATTGTGTTGTGTTATATTTTGAAATCAGGCAATGTGATGCCTTTGACTTTGTTCTTTTTGCTCAAGATTGCTATGGCTATTCACAATCTTTGGTGGTTCCATATTAATTTTAAGGTTTTTTTTTCTATTTCTGTGGGAAAATGTCATTATAATTATGTTTGGATTACATTGATTCAGTAGATTGCTTTGGGTAATATGAACATTCTAACTATATTCACTTTTCTAATCCATGAACATGGAATATCTTATAATTCATTTTTGTCTTCAGTTTCTTTCATCAATATTCTGTGGTTTTCAGGTATAGATACCTTACCTCCTTGGTTAAATTTATTGTAAAGTATTGTTGATGCTATTGTCAACAGGATTGTTTTCTGTTTCTGTTTTCTTAATTTCTTTTTTGTATTGTTCCTTAATTAGTATATGGCCTTCCCTTGTGGCTCAGCTGGTCAAGAATCTGCCTGCAATGTGGGAGACTGGGGTTTGATCCCTGGGTTGGGAAGATCCTCTAGAGAAGGAAAAGGCTACCCACCCCAGTATTCTGGCCTGGAGAACTGCATGGACTGTTTAGTCCATGGAGTGGCAGAGTCGGACACGACTGAGTGAATTTTACTTTCACTTTAGTTGGCATATAGAAATGAAGTGATTTTTAAAAATTTTATATCCTGTTAATTCAGTTCAGTTGTTCAGTCATGTTCAGCTCTTTGTGACCCCACGGACTGCAGCACGCCAGGCTTCCCTGTCCACACCAACTCCTGGAGCTTGCTCAAACTCATGTCCATTGAGTCAGTAATGCCATCCAACCATCTCATCCTCTGTGGTCCCCTTCTCCTCCTGTCTTCAATCTTTGCCAGCATTAGGGTCTTTTCCAATGAGTCAGCTCTTCGCATCAGGTGGCCAAAGTATTGGAGTTTCAGCTTCAGCATCAGTCCTTCCAATGAATATTCAGGACTGATTTCCTTGAGGACTGACTGGTTTGATCTCCTTGCAGTCCAAGGGACTCTCAAGAGTCTTCTCCAACACCACAGTTCAAGAGCATCAGTTCTTCAATGCTCAGCTTTCGTTATGGTCCAACTTTCACATCCATACATGACTACTGGAAAAACCATAGCTTTGACTAGACAGACCTTTGTTGGCAAAGTAATGTCTCTGATTTTTAATATATTGTCTAGGTTTTTTTTTCAATATTTCTTTTTTAATTTTTTTTTTACTGACGGATAATTGCTTTACAGAATTTTGTTGTTTTCTGTCAAACCTCAACCTGAATCAGCCATAAGTATACATATATCCACTCCCTTTTGAACTTCCCTCGCATCTCCCTCCCCACCCTACTCTCCTAGGTTGATACAGAGCCCCTGTTTGAGTTTCTTAGCCATACAGCAAATTCCCGTTGGCTATCTATTTTACATATGGTAATGTAAGTTTCCATGTTAGTCTCTCCATACAACTCACTGTCTTCTCCCCTCTCCCCATGTCCATCAATCTATTCTCTATATCTGTTTCTCCATTGCTGCCTTGTAAATAAATTCTTCAGTACCATTTTTCCAGATCCCGTATATATGCATTAGAATATAATATTTATCTTTCTCTTTCTGACTCACTTCACTCTGTATAATAGGTTCTAGGTTCGAACTGACTCAGAGGTGTTCCTCTTTATGGCTGAGTAATATTCCATTGTGTATATGTACCACTACTTCTTTATCCATTCATCTATTAATGTTTACTATTGTTTCCTTCATTTCTTTTTCATTTATTTTTGCTCAGATGTTATGATTTATTTCCTTTTACTAATTTTGGGATTTTTTGTTCTTCTTTTTCCAGTTGCTTTAGGTGTAAAGTTAGGCTGTTTATTTGATGCTTTTCTTGTTTCTTGAGGTAGGATTATATTGCTATAAACTTCCCTGTTCTGTTCAGTTCAGTCACTCAGTCGTGTCTGACTCTTTGCGACTCCATGAACTGCAGTATGCCAGGCCTCCTTGTCCATCACCAACTCCCGGAGCCTACCCAAACTCATGTCCATCGAGTCAGTGATGCCATCCAACCATCTCATCCTCTGTCATCCCCTTCTTCTCCTGCCCTCAATATTTCCCAGCATCAGGGGCTTTTCCAATGAGTCAGCTCTTCTTTGGCCATCAGGTGGCCAAAGTACTGGAGTTTCAACTTCAACATCAGTCCTTCCAATGAACACCCAGGACTGACCTTCTTTAGGATGGACTAGTTGGATCTCCTTGCACTCCCAGGGACTCTCAAGAGTCTTCTCCAACACCACAGTTCAAAAGCATCAATTCTTCTGAGCTCAGCCTTCTTCACAGTCCAACTCTCACATCCAGACATGACTACTGGAAAAACCATAGCCTTGACTAGACAGACCTTAGTCGGCAAAGTAATGTCTCTGCTTTTGAATATGGTATCTAGGTTGGTCATAACTTTCCTTCCAAGGAGTAAGCGTCTTTTAATTTAATGGCTTCAGTCAGCATCTGCAGTGATTTTGGAGCCCCCAAAAATAAAGTCTGCCACTGTTTCCCCATCTATTTCCCATGAAGTGATGGGACTGCATGCCATGATCTTCGTTTTCTGAATGTTGAGCTTTAAGCCAACTTTTTCACTCTCCTCTTTCACTTTCATCAAGAGGCTCTTTAGTTCTTCTTCACTTTCTGCCATAAGGGTGGTGTCATCTGCATATCTGAGGTTGTTGATATTTCTGCCAGCAATCTTGATTTCAGCTTGTACTTCATCCAGCCCAACGTTTCTCATGATGTATTCTGCATAGAAGTTAAATAAGCAGGGTGAAATATATAGCCTTGATGTACTCCTTTTCCTATTTGAAACCAGTCTGTTGTTCTATGTCCAGTTCTAACTGTTGCTTCCTGACCTGCATATAGGTTTCTCAAGAGGCAGGTCAGGTGGTCTGGTATTCCCATCTCTTTTAGAATTTTCCACAGTTTGTGATCCACACACTGAAAGGCTTTAGCATAGTCAATAAAGCAGAAATAGGTGTTTTCCTAGAACTCTCTTGCTTTTTCCATGATCCAGCAGACATTCACAATTTGATCTCTGGTTCCTCTGCCTTTTCTAAATCTAGCTTGGACATCTGGAATTTCTCGGTTCATCTACTGTTGGAGCCTCACTTGGAGAATTTTGAGCATTACTTTGCCATCATGTGAAATGAGTGCAATTGTGCAATAGTTTGAGCATTCTTTGGCATTGCCCTTCTTTGGGATTGAAATGAAAACTGATCTTTTCCAGTCCCGTGGCCACTGCTGAGTTTTCCAAATTTGCTGGCATATTGAGTGCAGTACTTTCACAGCATCATCTCTTGAGTGAGTGAAGTCGCTCAGTCGTATCCGACTCTTTGCGATCCCATGCACTGTAGCCTACCAGGCTCCTCCATTCATGGGATTCTCCAGGCAAGAGTACTGGAGTGGGTTGCCATTTCCAATAGCTCAACTGGAATTCCATCACCTCCACTAGCTTTGTTTGTAGGTTTGATGCTTCCTAAGGCCCACTTGACTTCACATTCCAGGATGTTTGTCTCTAGGTGAGTGATCACACCATCATGGTTATCTGGATTATTATGATCTTTTTTGTACAGTTCTTCTGTGTATTCTTGCCACCTCTTCTTAATGTCTTCTGCTTCTGTTAGGTCCATACCTTTTCTGTCCTTTGTTGTGCCCATCTTTGCATGAAATGTTCCTTGATATCTCTAATTTTCTTGAAGAGATCTCTAGTCTTTCCCATTTTATTGTTTTCCTCTATTTTTTTTTTGTATTGATCACTGAGGAAGGCTTTCTTATCTCTCCTTGCTATTCTTTGAACTCTGCATTGAAATGGGTATATCTTTCCTTTTCTCCTTTGCCTTTCACTTCTCTTCTTTTCTCAACTATTTGTAAGGCCTCCTCAGACAACCATTTTGCCTTATTGCATTTCTTTTTCTTGGGGATGGTCTTGGTCACCGCCTCCTGTACAATGTCATGAACATCTGTCCGTAGTTCTTCATGCACTGTGTCTATCAGATCTAATCCCCTGAATCTGTTTGTCACTTCCAATGTATAAGCATAAGGGATTTAATTTAGGTCATACCTGCATGGTCTAGTACTTTTCCCTACTTTCTTCAATTTATGTCTGAATTTGGCAATCAGTTTATATCCTGTAACTTTACTGAATTCACTTATTGTAACTTTACTGATTTCATTATTAAATTATTGGGCTTCCCTGGAGGCTCAGATGGTAAAGAATACACCTGCAATGCAGGAGACTTGGGTTCAATCTCTGGGTTGGGAAGATTCCCTGAAGGGGGGCATGGCAACTCACTCCAGTATTCTTGCCTGGAGAATCCCCATGGATGGAGGAGCCTGGTGAGCTACAGTCCATGGTGTTGCAAAGAGTTGAGAACGGCTAAGTGACTAAGCACAACATTTTTCTTGGTGGAGTCTTCAGAGTTTTCTATATATATATAATATTTCATCTGCAAAAAGAGAAAAATTTACTTCTTATTTTCCAGTTTAGATGTCTTTTCTTTCTTCCTCCTGCCAAATTGCTCTGACTAGGACTTCCAACATTATGTTAAATAGAAGTGACAAGAGTGACATTCCTTGTCTTGTTCCTGATCTTGTAAGAAAAGCTTTTCGCTTCTCACCACTGTGGTGTTTGTCATTGGCTTGTCATATTATGTCATTTAATATGTTGAGGTACATTCCTTCTATACCTAATTTCTTGAGAATTTCTTTTTATAAAAGAATGTTGAATTTGTCAAATGCTTTTTCTCCATCTATTGCAATGATCTTGGTTTTTATCCTTTATTCTCTTAATATGATTTATCATATCTATTGATTTAGTCTGTTGAACCATCCTTGCACCTCAGGGATAAATCCCATTTGATCATGGTATATTATTTTTTTAATGTGATATTTAGTTTCTTTTGTTAGTACTTTGTTGAGGATTTTTGCATCTATGTTCACAAGGGATATCGGCCTGTAATTTTCTTTCCTTATAGTGTCCTTGTCTGGTTTGGGTGTAATAGTAATGCTGATCTCATAAGGAGAAAATTCTTCCAAATTTTAAATTTTTTGATAGTTTGGAAATTGGGATTAACTCTTCTTTAAATGTTTGGTAGAACTCACCAAAGAAGTTGTTTGGTCCTGAATTTTTCTCTGTTGCGAGGTTTTTGACTACTGATTCAACCTCCTTACTCATTATTGGTCTGTTCAAATTTTTTATTTCTTCATGATTCAGTCTTGGTAAATTATATGTTTCTAGGAATTTATCCATTTCTTCTAGGTTATCCAAATTATTGGTGTATAAACATTTATAGTTGTATTTACTCTTTGAGGAACTGTTAAAGTTTTCTAAAGTGCTTTACCATATTACCTTCCTACCAACAGTGTGAGTGTTGCTGCTATGTCGCTTCAGTCATGTCTGACTCTGTGTGACCCCATAGACGGTAGCCCACCAGGCTCCCTCATCCCTAGGATTCTCTAGGCAAGAACACTGGAGTGGGTTGCCATGTGGAATATAGATGTTCCACATCCTTGCCAACATGTGGTATGGTCAGTCTTTTAATTTTAGCCAGTCTAAAGAGTGTGCTTTATTGACTATGCCAAAGCCTTTGACTGTGTGGATCACAATAAACTGTGGAAAATTTTGAGAGAGATGGGAATACCAGACCACCTGACCTGCCTCTTGAGAAATTTGTATGCAGGTCAGGAAGCAACAGTTAGAACTGGACATGGAACAACAGACTGGTTCCAAATAGGAAAAGGAGTACGTCAAGGCTGTATACTGTCACCCTGCTTATTTAACTTATATGCAGAGTACAGCATGAGAAACACTGGGCTAGACGAAGCACAAGCTGGAATCAGATTGCTGGGAGAAATATCAATAACCTCAGATATGCAGATGACACCACCCTTATGGCAGAAAGTGAAGAAGAACTAAAGAGCCTCTTGATGAAAGTGAAAGAGGAGAGTGAAAAAGTTGGCTTAAAGCTCAACATTCAGAAAATGAAGATCATGGCATCTGGTCCCATCACTTCATGGGAAATAGATGGGGAAACAGTGGAAACAGTGTCAGACTTTATTTTGGAGGGCTCCAAAATGACTGCAGATGGTGACTGCAGCCATGAAATTAAAAGATGCTTACTCCTTGGAAGAAAAGTTATGACCAATCTAGATAGCATATTCAAAAGCAGAGACATTACTTTGCCAACAAAGATCCGTCTAGTCAAGGCTATGGGTTTTCCATTAGTCATGTATGGCTGTGAGAGTTGGACTCTAAAGAAAGCTGAGTGTGGAAGAATTGATTCTTTTGAGCTATGATGTTGGAGAAGACTCTTTTGAGAGTCCCTTGGACTGCATGGAGATGAAACCAGTCCATCCTAAAGGAGATCAGTCCTGAATATTCTTTGGAAGGACTGATGCTGAAGCTGAAATTCCAGTACTTTGGCCACCTGGTGCGAAGGGCTGACCCTGATGCTGGGAAAGATTGGGGGTGGGAGGAAAAGGGGACAAGAGAGGATGAGATGATTGGATGGCATCACCAACTCAATGGACATGAGTTTGAGTAAACTCCGGAAGTTGGTAATGGACAGGGAGGCCTGGCGTGCTGCAGTCCATGGGGTCGAAAAGAGATACGACTGAGCAACTCAACTGAACTGAAAGGATCTGTTGTAGTATCTCACTGTAATTTGGATATACATTTCTATACTGATTAATGATACTTATTTGGTATCTCTGTGTAACTATGTGTTCAGATTTTTGCCATTTAAAAAATTGAGCTATTTTTAATATTATGAGATATTTATATATTCTGAATAGTCCTTTATCAGATATATTTTGCAAATATTTTCTCCCAGTCTATAGTTTACCTTTATAACTTTATAAATGATCATTTGGAGAGAAATTTTTAAATTTTAATGAGATTGATCAATTTTTACTTTTATCATTTGTGCTTTTTTAGCCCATGGTCAGTCACCAAGATTTTTTTCCTCTGTTTTATAGAAGTTCTATAGTTCTAGCTCTTACGTTTAGGTTTATGACCCATTTAGAGTCAGGTTTTGTATTTGGTATGAAGTAAGGGTCAAGGATCCTTTTTTTTTTTAATGGATATTCAGTTGTTCCAACACTACTTGTTGAAAAATATCCTTTCCTCATTGAATTGTTTTGACATTGTCAAAAATCAATTGACCTGGGAAAAGACTAGGTTTTTGGGTTTTTTTTAATATGATACTGGGACAGGTAAATATCTATGAGCAAAAGAATAAAGTTGGAACTCTACTTCATACATATATGACAGCTCAAATCAGAACATACACTTAAATGGAAAAATTAAAACTTTAAAGCTTCTAGAAGACAACATAGCAATAAATCCTCATTACTTTTGGCTAGGCAATAGTATCATTAGTCATTAAGGAAATGAAAATCAAGATGTAATAACACACCACTTCATACCCACTAGAATAACTACAGTAGAAAAAGATGGACAATAACAAGTGCTGGTGAAAGTGGAGGGAAAACTCTCATGCATTCCTAGTGGAAGTGTCAAATGGTGCAACTGCTTTCAAAAACAGTTTGGCAATTTCTCAACACGTTAAACACAGAGTTATCATATGACTCAGGAATTCCATTCCTAGGTTTAGACCGAAGAGAAATGAAAGCATAAAATTTTTGACATGACTGTTAATAGCATTATTCATAATATCCTTCAAAGTGGAAACAGTCCACATGTCCACCAGTGATGAAGAGAAAAGTAAAATGGGTATATCCATGCAATGTAATATTACTGAGCAATAAAAAGGAATGAAGTGCTGATACATGCAGCAATATGGATGAACCTTGAAAGCATTCAGTGAAAGAAGTCAGTCACAAAAGATCACATATTATATGATTTCACTTATATCAGATGGCAGAACAGGCAAATCTATGGAGATGAGAAATAGATTCGTGGTTGCTTAGAGCTGGCACTGAGTGTTTGTGGAGGAGAATAGGGAATGACAGCTAATGGGTATGGAATTTCTTTTAGGGGGGAATGAAAATACTCTATAAATGGATTGTGGTGATGGTTACACAACTGTGAATACACTGAAAGCTATTGAATTATACAGTTTAAGTGGATAAATTATATGATGTGTGAATTATGTCTTCATAAGACTGTTTAAAAAATCAATGTACCACATATACGTGTGAGTCTATTTTGGGGTTCTCTGTTCTATCGCATTGAGCTATTTGTCTTGACACTAATACCACACTGTCTTGAGTACTGTAACTTTATATATTTGGAAATTAACTAATATAATTTCAACAACTTTTTCTTTTATGAACTTGTTCAGGCTATCATAGGTATTTCTTAGAATCAGTTTATCATTTCCTATAAAACAACTGAGTTTTTTATTTGCTGTATGATATTTCCTATATGTGGATTCTAAAAAAAATAATACAAATGAATCTATATACAAAACACAAACAGATTGATAGACAAACAAATTTTGGTTACCAAAGGGAAAAGGGAGGTGAGGAAAAACAGTTCAGGAGTGTGCAGTTAACAAACTATATAAAATAGGTAAGCAACAAGAATTCACTGCATAGCATAGGGAATTATACCTAATATCTTGTAATAACCTATGATGGAATATAAACTGGAAAAAAAAACCCCAAAACAAATCACTATGCTGTATGCCTGAAACTTAACACATTGTAAATCAATTATACTTCAATAAAATAAAAAAAAATTTTTGCATCATAGTTCTACTCACTTTGAATGAAACAAATGTTTCTTACCAAAATTGAGCAACTTATTTCTTCATGAAACTGTTCCCTACATCTTGTATTTCATTAGATTCCAGTGTTCTGAAAGAAATTGAGTTGGAAAACTTTTGCCAGCTTTGTCATTGATTTAGTGAGGTGTCAGTGTTTTGGGCTTCCCTCATAGTCAGTTGGTAAAAAAACCTGCCTGCGATGCAGGAGACCCTGGTTCAATTCCTGGGTCAGGAAGATCCATTGGAGAAGGGATAGGCTACCCACTCCAATATTCTTGGGCTTCCCTGGTGGCTCAGCTAGTAAAGAATCTGCCCACAATGCAGGAGACCGGGGTTTGATCCCTGGGGTGGGAAGATCCCTAGAGAAGGGAAAGGCTATCCACTTCAGTATTCTGGCCTGGAGAATTCTATGGACTGTACAGTCCATGGAGTCTCAAAGAGTCAGACATGACTTTCAGTGTTTTGAATTTTCTCATCCTGCCATTTTCCTCCCTTAATACATAAATGGAACAAATATTATTTATTGTCTATATATTTGGAGAAGGAAATAATAAGTATGCCACAGAAATGTTTTCATATTCTTAATAAACACACAGTAGCTTTCTTATAATTTTTCCCATTATACTACATGAACACATTTTAAATTTCCCCTTTGAATTATAAATTTCCATTCTCTGAGCAATTTTGAATAGAAAATGTTTTCCTTTTTTGGCTTATTTTCATTGAATTCATTTCTAATGGTGGAATTCTCATAAAGAGAGAGTAAATTTTAAATACATTTTTCAAATATTGGTCTAACAGCATTTAATACCTGAATAGCAGAAGTTATTTCTATTTAAACCATATTTGCAAGTGTGATTAACTGAAGGTTTATATCTTTCTATAGTAGAGTTTTCCTTCTTTCTCATTTTCTTAATTGATTAGTAATTTTTAAAAATTTATTTTTTATTGAAGAATAATTGCTTTACAGAATTTTGCTGTTTTCTGTCAAACCTCAACATGAATCAGCCATAGGTATACAAATATCGGCTCCCTTTTACAGCTCCCTCCCATCTCCCTTCCCATCCCACCCCTCTAGGTTGATACAGAGCCCCTGTTTGAGTATCCTGAGCCATACAGCAAATTCCCCTTGGCTCTCTGGCTATCTATTTTACATATGGTAATGTAAGCTTCCTTGTTACTCTTTCCATACATCCACGCTCTCCTCCCCTGTCCCCATGTCCATCAGTCTATTCTCTACGTCTGTTTCTCCATTGTCCAACTGAGGTTTTAACTAGAATGGCATTGAACCTGTAGATCAGCTTCAGGAAATTCACACCTAATGATGCTGAGTCTTCTGATCTCTGAGGAGCTGTATGTATCTCCACTTATTTTCAGTTCAGTTCAGTCGCCCAGTTGTGTCCGACTCTTTGCAACCCCATGAATCACAGCACGCCAGGCCTACCTGTCCATCACCAACTCCCGGAGTTCACTCAAATTCACATCCATCGAGTCGGTGATGCCATCCAGCCATCTCATTCTCTGTCATCCCCTTTTCCTCCTGCCCTCAATCCCTCCCAGCATCAGAGTCTTTTCCAATGAGTCAACTCTTTGCATGAGGTGGCCAAAGTACTGGAGTTTCAGCCTCAGCATCATTCCTTCCAAAGAACACCCACTTATTTTAGTTGTCTTTAAATTCTCTCAGTTTTTGGCATTAAGTCTTGCACAGCTTTTGTCAAATTTACCCCTAAGTATTTCTTATTTTTGATAACATACCATTTTTAAAGAATTATATCAGCAAAAATACTGCCAGTTCAGGCTGAAAGGGACAGAGACAGTAAAAAAATTAAAGAAGTTTTTGCACTCCTAGAATTCTGCTGGTAGGGAGCAGGCTGATAAAATGGCTCAGCACAAATACGTGCTTCCTTTCATTATTTTCTAAAGTAATTGACTAATTTTTTTATTGAAGTGTAGATGAATTTACAATGTGTTAATTTCTGATGTACAGCAAAGTGATTCAGTTTTTAACTACAGACACACATATATACAGATATATGTGTATATACACATTCTTTTAATATATTCTTTATCCTATGGTTTATCATCGGATAGTGAATATAGTTCTCTGTATTATACAGCAGCACCTTGTTGTTTATCCATCCTATATATGACAGCTTACATCTGCTAACCCCAACCTCCCACTCCACCCCTCCCTCTTGGCAACAAGTCTGTTCAATAGTCCATGAGTCTGCTGCTGTTTCATAAATAGGTGCATTTTTGTTATATTTTAGGTTTCACACATAGGTGATATGGTATTTTTCTCTTTCTGACTTACTTCCCTTCGTATAGATGATAATCTCTAGTTGCATCAATGTTGCTGCACATAGCATTGTTTTGTTCTTTCTCATGGCTGAGTAGTAGTCCGTTGTGTGTGTATCTTACATCTTTATCCATTCATCTGTTGATGGACTTTTAGATCACTTCCATGTCTTGGCTGTTGTGAATAGTGCTGCTATGAACATTGGGCTGCATGTATCTTTTTGAGTTATAGTTTAGTTTGGATATATGCCCAGAAGTAAGATTGCTGGCTCATAGTGTAATTCTATTTTTAGTTTTCTGAACAAACACCATACTGTTTTCCATAGTGGCTATACCAGCTTACATTCCCACCAACAGTGTAGAGGGATCAGGAAGGGTAGACTCTTGACATCTAGTTGGAGAAAGCATAGCAACACTTTCACCTGAAGTTTATTTGGAAAGTGGAAAATGATCGTAGTGAACTGGGTATCTGGGCTAATGAGATTTCCACCCAGATTGTTGAAGGTGCCACCTGGTTTCTTGCTGCTTTCAGCAAAATGCTAGAGGAGAGAGATAAGCTAAAGCAAAGACCTTTTTAAAAGGAGAGATAGGACTTGCTGTTTATGAAGATCCCCACCTCTCCAGACAGGAAATAATGTTAAATTTTTTTAAGAAGTAAATTCCAAGCAAAGATCCAGCAATCTTTCGGGAAATCATGGTCTAAAGATGAAGCTGAGGGATTTCCCTGGTGGCCCAACAGTCAAGACTCCAAACTCCCAGTGCAGGATGCCTGGGTTTGAACCCTGGTCAGGGAATTAGATCCTACATGCTGCAACTAAGACCTGGTGCAGCTAAATAAAATAAATAAATTTTAAAAATCTGAAGCTGAGGGGAGGTATGACCATGGAACCCTGTCTTCACACTTCAGGAAGGTCAAAGGTGGTGCCTGAAAGTACTATTTTTCACAGTGTACCTCTAAAGACTTTAAGAGTGTGACTCACCAGAAATGTCACGAGTGGGACAAGGTTCTGGAAGAGGTGACAAGTGACACCAAGAGGGATGTATAGAATGCTAAGAATTTGCAGGAACTGCCAAGAGAGTAGAGTTTGTGGCCGAGAACACGGACTATGGTTTAAATTCTAATTCTGCCACTTACTGGCTGCGTGACATTGGGACATCATATTTGTCTTTGCCCTTGATTTTCCTCAGCAGTAAGATGGGGATCATGGTACATGCATCATAGACTTGCTGTGTGGTTTAATTGGCTTAACACATGTAGGCACCGAGAAGCATGCCTGATACATGTGGGACTGCAGGCTAAGTCACTTCAGTCAGGTCTGACTCTCTGTGACCCTATGGCTATAGCCCACTAGGCTCCTCTGTCCATAGAGACTGTGATAAGTGAGTGAGTTATTCTAAGATGTAATGGAAAAACCTGAACTTGTTGGCCTGCCCAATATTTAGGGAAGGAGGAGTGAAAAAGCTGTAATTCTTACAGCAAAGCTGAATGTGGCCTAAATTATAATTTGGGTGACAAAAGAAACTACAGCCCTAATTTATTGTCAGAAGCTATAGAGGCTATCCCAAGGTGTTTAGACATGGCAAAGACCCAGGGGCCAATGTGAGAGTGGGTCCTTGAGCTGTTAATTTGCAAGTGGCAAACCAGTGACAGAAGGAGCTAAAAAGTGAAAAGGAGAGAGAGAGATTCTCTACGGTCAAAGAACACTTAGCATCAGCTAATCAGAGCTAGAAGAGATCTTTATGAGTTTGTCCAATAGTATAGATTTTGTCAGAGGAAGAAGCTCAGAGAGGAAGCCACAGAGCTGCTAGTGGCAGAATTTGACCCAGCGCTGAGAAACCCACAGTTTCCTGATGCCTCCAACACAGAGTGGGCATCAGTACCACCTGCCCTCTCTGTACCAGTTTGGGCAGGACCTAGTCAAAAATGACTGGTACTCATTGTAAGAGAAGGGCTGAAATAAAATAAGTGTTAATTCTATTTTTCACACTTTTAACTATCATTTCTTAAACACTTGCTACATGGTAATCGCAACTGCATGAGGAGAAACCATTTTTGACCAAGAAAAATTTTGACAGTCATATAGATCAACCTAATACATTATTTAATTATGATAAAACATTATAAAGTGTATACTATTATTAGCCTGACTTTATAGATGAGACAGAGGCACAGAGAGATTGACTTATCCAAGGTCACACAGCTGGTAAGTGATGGAGCCAGTTTACAATTTCAGGAGGCCTGGTTTGAGAGCCCACGCTGTGAACCCCTTTTCCAGACACCAATATGAATGTGCCCACAGTCTCAGGGGGCTGGTCGGGCACCTGGGCCCTACCCTGACCCCCTGGAGTTAGGAAACCAGCTTCCCTTGGGGAATTAACTCAGCCCAACCTCCTGGGGCCTATTCAGAAAAAGCACATACTGGCTCAGCCTTGTGATCTCATGCCGGCGGGGCTTTGAGACAATGGAACAACTTTCAGCACCAGGCATCACCGTGGAGACAATGTGCTTCTCCAAACACCAACCCCCGGAATAACAAACACGGCTGACTTCCACAGCATCGAAGTCTAAATATTGAAGTGGAGCATCCGTGCCTTGCCACGTGTGGTGATCTTTCAGTGGAAAAAAGTCGGCAGTTCCTATTGTCTCGATTCCCCAGGGGGAAGATCTGAAGCTGTTTCTCTAGCTCTGCAAGACTTCTGCCGCCTCTCTTGAGACCCCAGTCTGAAAGAGGGCTTGTTTGATGTAAGCCAGGCTGGGGGACCCCTCCACATTCCATTGTGATCCTTACTGACCTAGAGCAAAGTAAAAAATCAGGACAATATGGAGAATTTTTCCTAAAGCTCAGAGTATTCTAGTTGCAGAACCCTGTTTACGCTGCTCAGCATCCTTTTTGTGGCTCTTGTGCTCTGCTGCTCCATCCGTTTCTCTGCACTCACCAGCTGCCTTCTCTTGTGTGTGCTCTGCCTCCCACAGGTGCTCATCATGCTTCTCCAGCCCCAACTTTGCTTCATGACTTCAATCTCCACTGCTCACTGCCCCGTCCCCTCAATAATTCTTTGCTCACATTTTGCTCACATATTTCTAGAGAGAATCTGACTAACTTCATGCTTCTTTTACACCAGACCATGTCATGCGTTGGTGGCCAGCCCACCAGCCAGCTGCCTTTGGGCCAGATGGCTAACACTGGTTCAATCAGCTGGCATGGCCCCAAACACAAGTGGTCTTTGAGCAGGTAGCAATAGTGGGCCAGTTCCCCTTGAAAAGGGCTCAAAGGGCAGGTTTAATGATTAATATGGATGGTGTGAAGTCCAATTCGGAGATTTTGCACCAAAGTTGAATTTGCAATTCTCCACTTAGGAAGGTTCTGGAGTCATGGAATGGAAAGGTCCATCTGAAACATACAAGGGACTCCAGAGCATTCTGGCTCTGGGAGATATAGCCAGGGGAGGACTCACACCAAATGGTCAGGATTTAACCCAAGGGGGTGGTTGCTGAGACAGAAAGGAAGACACAGATTCAGACATAATTTGGAAGAAAATAAGTAAGTGTTGGTGAAAAATTGGGTATCTGGAATGAACAAGAAGGTAGGTAGATGGTAGCATCAGTTGCTGAGCCAGAAGATAAGAGAACATAGTTTGGGGAGATGAAGGAGAAATGGCCAGTTCCATTCTGACGTGCTGAGATGTGAGACATCCTGCTGGGTTTACCAACAGGAAGTTGCTGTTCAACTGTAAAGTTTAGAAAAGAAGTCTGAGTTCGAAGGATAAATGTGAGGAACTTCAGCATGTTGGTGGTTCAAACCATGGAGAGGATGAGTTCACCCTGGGAGAAGTGGAGTGCATAACTGATGCTTGACAAACATTTGCTGGAGAAATGAATGAGCCGGCCGGATCTTGGGATTTACTCATGTTTCACTCCTTTCCAGGCGACAGAGTAATTCACTGGAATCTTGCACTGGGAAAGCAAAATGGCGAATGGAAAGAACCTGGGCTTTGAAGACAACACCAGCTTAATGGCAGATTGACACTTACTAGTTGTGTGCCTTTGGGCTTCATCCTTAACCTCTTACAGCTTTAGTTTCTTCATCTCAAGATGGGTATAATGATAATTACCTCATCAGGCTGTCGAGAGGATTAAATAAGACAGCAAGATTAGGGCTTCAAGCACAGGTTTTGGTACATATAGTTGGCACTCAGCTTTGAAATACCAAAGACCATTCTGCTGCTGCTGCTGCTAAGTTGCTTCAGTCGTGTCCGACCCTGTGCGACCCCATAGACAGGGGCCCACCTAACAGAGATTCCGAGGATGTCCTTCCCTTAGCCGGTGGTGTCTCAAAAACACCCACTGATAATGTAAATAATCTCATTTGGAGCGAACGTTAGGAGCCTTCCACTGGACTTTTCTGGTGGTACAGTGGTTAAGAATTCACCAGTGCAGGGGACACAGGTTCAGTGCCTGGTCTGGGAAGATCCTAAGCCCATGAGCCGAAACTACTTCGCACCTGTGCTCCACAACAAGAGAAGTCACCACAGCGAGAAGCCTGGGGCACCGCAACACAGAGTAGCCCCTGCTTGCCGCAGCTAGAGAAAACCCGTCCACAGCAACAAGACCCAGGACAACCAAAAATAAATAAGTAACTTTGAAAAAAGAATTTTTTAGTTAGAGAAGAGTCTACATCTGAGGCCTGGATCAAAGAGCCGTGCTGCTCCCCACTCTTGCCTCCTGGGTGGGTCCTCTGTGACAGGCCATGCCTGTTCCTGTGGTCACACCCTCCTGTGGACGCTTCCCACTTTCAGGACCCCCACAGGATCTCCCCTCATCCCCAGCCCCAGGGAGCCTGCCTTGCACTGCCAGCAGCTGTCCAGGCCCTGTCACACTCCAGATATGTGCCTGGTTTCCTAGTCACTGACAGCTTCCCCTGAGCCGAGAGCTCCCATTCTGGCCCATATATCAGGCCTACACAGACAGGAAATACACAGGAAAGGGTGTTCCCTTCATTTAATATCAAATATTCAGTACTTGAACATTATTTACTTCAAGTCATACAATTTTTTTCAAAGAAAGTTATAGAACCTTGTTGGGAGAAATAGAGCATGATCAAAATTAATGGCAAGCCTACCCATACCAGGCTAGAAGATTAAAAATCAGAAGGCAATGATTTTCCTTGAATTTCTGTATAGATTTAGTGCTGCTGCTGCTGCTAAGTCGCTTCAGTCGTGTCCGACTCTGTGCAGCCCCATAGACGGCAGCCCACCAGGCTCCCCCGTCCCTGGGATTCTCCAGGCAAGAACACTGGAATGGGTTGCCATTTCCTTCTCCAATGCATGAAAGTGAAAAGTGAAAGTGAAGTCACTACCTTTTAATGCTCCCAAAGGATAATTTACAAGAGCTCTGAGACCTAGACAGCATATTAAAAGGCAGAGACATTACTTTGCCAACAAAGGTCTGTCTAGTCAAGGCTATGGTTTATCCAGTAGTCATGTATGGATGTAAGAGTTGGACTATAAGGAAAGCTGAGTGCCGAAGAATTGATGCTTTTGAATTGTGGTGTTGGAGAAGACTCTTGAGAGTCCCTTGAACTGCAAGGAGATCCAACCAGTCCATCCTAAAGGAGGTCAGTCCTGAGTGTTCACTGGAAGGAGTTGAAGCTGAAACTCCAATACTTTGGCCACATGATGCGAAGAGCCGACTCGTTGGAAAAGACCTTGATGCTGGGAAAGATCAAAGGTGGGAGGAGAAGGGGATGACAGAGGATGAGATGGTTGGATGGCATCACCAACTCAATGGACATGAATTTGGGTAGGCTCCGAGAGTTGGTGATGGACAGGGAGGCCTGGCGTGCTGCAGTCCATGGGGTCACAAAGAGTCGGACATGACTGAGCAACTGAACTAAGAAATAAATAGTGATGTTCAGTTATTCAGTTATTCAGATTAAATGGTTAAAAGGACTGAAGCCTCTTTTTAAAGGGTGTGATAGTAAATGTAACTTACCAGATTTTATAACATATTACAAAGAGATAATTATCCGAACCATATGGTAACAATAGGAAAAAAGATCAGTGGAAGGGATTAAATGATCCAAAATTAATCCAGTATATAGTAAAACTAGAAATAATCCAACAGTGAAGAAAGTAATTGCCATATAATAAATGTGTGGGAAAGAACTATAATTAATACAGAGTAAAGTTATACCTTATACTATTTTCTGAAATAAACTGCAGACTACATTTTGTGCACATCTGAAAAACAATCCATAAAGACAAGAGGGTATAATTCCACATTTATCATATTGGAAGAGAACCCATCACTGAAGACAACAAAGATTTTCAAGTTAAAAAATAAGAATGTTCTATTAAAGAAAATATAGACAATTAATTACAAGAGGAAAATAGCCTGGAAAAGATAAACCACAGATACATCTAAAATATATTAATTTTTGCTTTTTCACAAAAAGTTAAAATCAGTGCCAAGATTCCACTCAGTAAGCAACAAAAGAGATAAGCACACAGTTTACACAGGAAGTACAGATGGTAAATCAAAACATGAAAAAGTACATAACTCTACCAGAAATGAGAGAAATGCAAACAGTCAGCTATGAGGTATCAGCACATGCTTATCAAACTAATCAAAACACAGTGGCAAAACCCTGTGTTGGTAGAGCCAGGAAACAGGCCAGATAGTACGGAGGCCTTCAGGGCAGGGACTCTGGAGCCGCGTTGCTGTAACACCAACTCCTCCATCGGCCACTTCTGAGACCTTCCGTGAGTGACTTCACCTCTCTGTACCTTGGTTTCCTCATCTGTCAAATGAGGCTTTGTTGTTTGGTCACTAAGTCATGTCTGACTCTTTTGTGACCCCGTGGACAGTAGCCCACCAAGCTCCTCTGTCCCTGGGATTTCCCAGGCAAGAATACTGCAGTGGGTTGCCATTTCCTTCCCTGGGGGATCTTCCCCACCCAGGGATCGAACCCAAGTCTTCTGCATTGGCAAGTGGATTCTTTGACCACTGAGCCACCAGGGAAGCTGATGTATGTATATATATATATAAGGAGCTTGGAACAGTGCCTGGCACGGGTAAGAACTGTGTACATGTCACAGTTATTATCTATAGATGGGGCGCCTTTCCCAGCAAGTTCTCTCAGGTGTGGTGGAAAGGGCATGGGCTCTGGAGCCAAAAGGATCATTCATTCAACAGCTATTTACTAAATGCCAGATCCAGGCACAAATCTCAGTTCCATTAATTATGAGTATTGATGGATTAATTTGACTTTACCAGGGCTTCACTGTGGCATACAGGCTCTTTGTTGTTGTACGCCAGCTTTCTCTAGTTGAAGCAAACAGGCTTCTCTCTAGTTTCGCTAGTTTCTCTTATCGAGAGAGAATTGTGGTATATGGGCTTGATCATTGTGGTATATGGCCTTAATTGCCCCCATGGCATGTGGAATCTCGGTTCCTGGACCAGGGATCAAACCAGTGGCCCCTGAATTGGCAGGCAGATTCTTAACCACTAGACCACTAGGAGAGTCCTCCATTAGTTATTAGTGATGCCACATTGTGAAAATCACTTAGGAATATTGAATCTCAGTTTCTTCCACCTGTAAAATGGAGTAACAAAATCTGCTGCTTAGTCTGGCTTTAGGGGAATGACATATTGCACAAGAAAGTAGATAAGATGGGGCTTGGCAAGTAGAAATCCTTAATCCATCCTTAATTCCTCACTTCTCCCCCTAGAACTTCAGTCTAGCCCCTATCTATGGTCGTGGAGTTTGCTTTCAGCTACCTGCCAGTTGGACTAGATTAACATCTTCCGATGGCCCCAAATTCTGAAGCTCAATGTGCAATCCACCTACAAAACACACGAATCAGAAGAACAGCACCAATCCATGAAATCTGATGTTTTGATGTGCCACAAAGCCTCCTTGTATGCTGCAAATGCAATCCGTTATTTCTGTATTTACTCTCCCATTCTTGCTTGCTTTTTGGTTCCCCTGTTTGCTACTGGCCTTTTTCCGGTAGTTTAGCCAGCCTGGTGGGTGATCTCAGACCACTGCCAAACCTTCCCCATGACACAGGGGCCATAAAGACTTCAGATTTCGCCTCCCCAGGACTATTTGCTTTCCCCCCCACTCAGGGAGCAAGAACTCCTGGTGACTGAAAGCTGGCACAGAAGGGGCACTCAGTAAATATTTGTGGAATGCAAGAATGAATGGATACATGAAATCTCTGCATGATACAATTTCAGCTGTGATGGGAGACAGGAGAGAGGGCTCTCTTTAATGCAGACAGTGACCAGAATTCTTCAGATTGCCCTATGTGGGTAGAGGGTCGATACTGAAGATGTTTAACACAGCAGTGTACCTGGAGACCCCTGCTGGGGTTAAGCATCCCCTCTTTGCTTGTGGGCTACTAGAGACCCTGGACTTCCAAAGGGAAGGATTGAGGAGAGGGTGGGAGGTCTAGGGGCTCCCAGCAGCTGGTATTCACCAACAGGTATAAAAGTACTTTGGGCTTCCCAGGTGACTCAGTGGTACAGAATCCACCCGCCAATGCAGGAGACATGGGTTCATTCCCTAGGTTGGGAAGATCCCCTGGTGGATGAAATGGCAACCCACTTCAGTATTCTTGCCTGGAAAGTGCCACAGACAGAAGAACCTGGTGGGCTCTAGTCCATGGGTTTGCAAAAGAGTAGGATACGACTTAGCGACTAAACAACAAATAAAAGTACTTCAGTGTCTCAACAACCAACAGGGCTGTATCACACACACATGGACAGAACCCAGGCTCAGTTAGAAGGTTGTACAGGAATCAAGAGACTTCCTCCACCCCGTTCTGTGGGCCCAGTTTCCCATCTATAAAAGAAAATCAGACTTTTTTTTTTTTCACATTTATTTATTTGGCTGCATTGGGTCCTAGCTGTGGCACTTGGGATCTTCACTGTGGCATGAATGATCTTTCCTTGCAGCTTGTGGGTTCTAGAGCATGTGGGCTCAGTACTTGCAGAGCGCGGGCTTAGTTGCCCTGAGGCAAATTGGATCTTAGTTCCCCACCCAAGGATTGAATCCACGTCTCTGGCATTGGAAGGTGGATTCTGAACCTCTGGACCATGAGGAAAGTCCCAAGTCAGACTTTCTAACCTTTCTAATCCACTCCTTGATGGCCTTGATTTCAAAACCAGTTTATAAAAGGCTGTGGTATAATAGAGAAAAACAGATGCTCTGAAGCTGAAAAACCCAGTTCAAATCCCAGCTGTTACTTACTATGTGACCTGGGTCCAAATCAGTGAAATTTTCTGAACCTTCACTTTTCATTAATTCAACCAGTATTTAATGAGCACATTTTCTGTGCCCCATTGTGAGGACACTCTGGTAAACAAGACCTGGTCTTTGCCATCATGAAACTCACTGTCTGCTTAAGGCTCCGTGGATGCAAGTGACAGAAACCAACTCAAGCCAGCTTATGCAAAACCAGAATATGTTATAAGGATGTAGGAGAATCTGGGGACCAGAGGGTAGGAAGCACCACCAATCACACTATTGCTCCCTGCATACCTGCTGCATTGTTGGTCCTCTCTCTCCTCCAAGACCTGATTCCTGTAAGCCTCAGTTACTATGACATTCCAATTCCAAATCTCTCAAAGAATCTGATCATCGCAGCTTGGGTCAGGTGTCCACTTCTGTGACAGTGGGGCTGGGCCAACTAACACAAACATGGCCTCAGGGACTCGTTCTTATGGATGGGGGAGGAGTCCAAGTCCCAAAGAAAGAGGGGCTTGTGGATCCTGGAGTCCACTCCACAGCCTCATAGGGTGGTTGTGAAATTAAATGAAATTCCATGGAAAGTGGCCTGTGTACAGCCAGGCATGGACGCAGCACTGCGACCCCTGGCCCTGGTCATAGCTGGTGCTTAACTGCGAGGAATTACTGATAGTGATAATATCTTTCATGTCTCTGGCTTGCTTTGTGTTCATTTTCTCAGGTGACTACTTCCCTTTGCTTTGATCTCAGACCCTACCTGAATGAGCTGGCTTGTAAGTTAGCTGAGCACACATGGGGCCCAGGCTAACCCTACCCACAGCTCAACATTTGACCCATACACCTGGTGGATACCTGAGATGCTAAGTGAATGAATGAGTGGATAAGGAATGTTCTCCCACCCAGCCCCCAGTGGTCCAGGAGGGGCAGGTGGATGGCTGAGCAAGCGGGCGGTCGGGGGTTGGGGGAGGTGTCTGAAATTTGTCTCCTTTCCACCCAGTCTTTGTCGGAGGACCTTTCTTTCTCCCAGTGCTTAGTATCCTTAGGGCCAGTAGTTCAGCTCCTTTTAGGAATTGTAGGAGGGATCAAGGGCTGGGTTCAGGTCTTCCCCCAATCAAGTCTAATTTGTGGGATTACATGGAACCTCTGACTTCACCTCTCATTACTGAAAGAATTACCTCCTGTTACTAACTTCACCTCTCATTGGGCCTCAGTTTCCCCAATGGCAAAATGTATGGTTGGGGATGTAAGGACTGACGGAAGTTGGAGATGAGAAATGGCTTCCCTGAGGCCAACTTGGAAGGGAACATTGGAGAGCCCTTCCGCCCAGCTGCTCCATGCCCTCAGGAGCTCCTCAGCCGCTGGCCCATGATGGATGACTTCACCGGCTGTGTGGCTGAAACCTGAGCCCTCTCACTAGGAGCTGAGCAGGAAGTTTTTTTCATGCTGTGGGAGCTTTTGTTCTACTAGCCTTGATTGTTGGGCAGAGGAATTTCCAGCCAGCTGACGTAAGCCCAGACTCTGACCAAGCCCATCAGACCTGCAGGGGGCCTGAGGAGGGGCTGTGGGCAGGTCAGAAGGTGCAGAGCTTCAGGCACCAGGAGGCGTCCCTTCTCTCTCTTCAAAAGTGTTGACTGGGGTCGGCTCCCCATCCATCACTCAGGAGGAAAGCCCAGGGAAAGCTCATTCACCCTGAGAGTAGATAGAAAGGTGGGTGAAAAGTGGATTCTATTCCTGGTCCAACTACTTACTGCTAGCTCAATCCCTTGGACTAGACACTTGACCTCACTGGTCCTCAACTGCCTCATCTATAAAATGGGAATAATACTCCCTCAGACCCCCTGGTAGTGAGTATTAAATGTAAAGCATTTAAAACTTCCTGGTACATAATAAATGCTCAGTAAAGATGACGACAATTTTTATTATTATCTCTCCATTGGAGAGGAAAGGAGATGCCATGTAGGGGCACCCAGTAAAGGGACCAATTCAAAAACAGAGGCTCCTTTTGCTAAAAGAGCAGCATGCTTTTCTGCTGTGTGAATCCAGCTGTGCATTCCTTCTCAGGATCTCAGGCCTCTGCAAAGGTGACTGCATTAGTTTCCACAACAAAAGTGTATTGTCTCATAGTTCTAGAGGCTTGAAGCCCAAAACCCAAGTGTCAGCAGAGTTGGTTCTGGGGGCTGGGAGGGAAGGATTGTCCCAGGCCTCTTTGCTTGGTGTGTGGTTGGCTGTCTTTTCTCTGTATCTCTTCACCTAGTCTTCTCTCTGTGTCTATCTATGTCCAGATCTCTCTTTATTAGGACACCAGTCATATCAGACTACTGCCCACCCTCAAAGACCTCACTTTAATGATTACCTCTACAAAGTCTCCATCTCTGAATAGGGTCATATTCTGAGGTACTGGGGATTTGGACTTCAACATATGGGTTTTGAGGGTGTACAGTTCAACCCCAAAGAATGGCCTGGGGGGAAAACGTGATGCTTAACTGAAAGGTGGTTTTCATATCTTTCAACCCAGAAAGGATGAGAGAATTTGGAGCAGAAAGGCCTTCTGAAGTCTTAATAGCATCAGAACCTAGTTGTGGAGCCCAGATGATTAAGTTACTTATTCTCTACTCTAAACTTTCTGCTATCCATTCCTAATTTCATTTGCCAAAATTCAATGTGAAATCCAAGATTCGCCCAAGAAAGCTATGCCATCCTCACGTCCTTTGGCAACAGAGTTGGGTAAAAGGAACACTGACTAGGGAGTCGATGGACATAGATTCTAGCTTATGTACTTGCTGTGTGACCTTGGGCATGTGACCTCCCCTGTCTGAGCCCCACTCTCCTCAACTGTGAAATTGTGTGTGTGTGTGTTCATGCAGATATAGGGAGCTGGAGGCAGAGGGGTCAGACCGCGACTGTAAATGGGACTAAGTGAAAGTGAAGTGCTCTTTGCGACCCCATAGACTATAGCCTACCAGGGTCCTCTGTCTACGCAATTTTCCAGGCAAGAATACTGGAGTGGGTTGTCATTTCCTTCTCCAGGGGATCTTCCCAACCCAGGGATCAAACCCAGGTCTCCCGGATTGCAGGCAGGTACTTTACTATCTGAGCCACCAGGGAAGCCCGACTTAACTATGGGATACCCTTGTAACTGGGACTGCTGTGGGACAAAGCTGGCACATCTTCCTTGAGTGTCAATTTAGCATAGACTGTTTAAAACTCCAAAACACACAAGTGTATCACAGAGGAGCATGCAAAGCCATGTGGATTTTTAAGGCTTTAGAAAAACTAGAGAAACTCTTGGCTTGTGGCTGTTGTTCTGTATTCCACTTTGACCCTTAACACCTGGGGTAGGACCTCTTTCCCATGTGCCAATAGGGGTCCTTCATGGGAAAAATTGGAGATACTTTGGACTAGGTGTTGGCAAAAATGTTCTAGCTTAGAGTCTACGTGTTTTGGGATCTGAACTCACTGGAGCACACTGAAAACCCCAGGGCATCTTCCATTCATCCTTTAATTTGAGCTGCCTCTTCACTGTGCACTTGAAGGCCAGGCCAGGGTGAGAGGTCTACGCCAAGTCAGAAAAGCCATGGCCGGGAGGAGAGGTGCACTAGCGGTGGATTTGGTAGCGGAGGAAGTGGAATTAACCGCTGGAGGAAGCAGCCTCGGCAGCTGTGTGGGGAACTATCTCGGGGCTTCCCCGTCTTCAAGTTCCTCTGATGGTCAAGTGGCAGGAATTTGAAAGTGAGAGTCCGCCTTTCCCTCAAGCTTCGCCCTCTCAACTCTCTTTTACTGCAAAGCTTCTTTAAAAAAATTTTTTTTTTATTTTTAAAAATTGAAGTTTAGTTGATTTACAATGTCGTATTTGTTTCTGGTATAAAGTGATTCAGTTATATATATATGAAAATATATACATATAATTTTCAGATTCTTCTCCATTATAGGTTATTACAAGATATTGATTCTGTTCCCCGTGCTATGTAGTTCCTTTGTTTATCTATTTTATGTATAGTAGTGTGTATCTGTTAATCTTGAACTCCTAAAGATAGAGCTACCATATGATCCAGCAGGCCCACTCCCTGGCATATACCTGAAAAAGATGAAAACTCTAATTCAAAAAGATACATACACCCCCCAGTGTTCATGGCAGCACTATCTACAGTAGCCAAGACATGGAAGCGACCTAAATGTCCATCAGCAGATGAATGGCTAAAGAAGATGTGGTATATATACAATGGAACATCACTTAGCCATTAAAAAGAACGAAACAATGCCACTTATAGCAACATGCACGGGCCTAAAGATTATCATACTAAGTGAAATAAGTCAGGTACAGAAAGACAAATACCACATGCCATCCCTTATATGTGGAATCCAAAAAAAATGATACAAATGAGCTTATTTACAAAACAGAAAAGAGACCTAAAAAGCAAACTTATGGTTACCAAAGGGGAAATAATTGTAGCAGAATAAATGAGGGGTTTGAGATTAACAGATGCATACTACTGTATATTAAATAGATGCACACAGTGAAGCTTCTTGAAGGGGGACTCTGCACTCACCTCCCACTCCCTTCTCCATCTGCTGTCTTCTGGCTTCTGCCCCAGCCCCCACCTACACTTACTTGTTCTTGATGAGGTCCTGAGTGCCTCCTGGTCACTAATGACTGTTTGTCCTCTTCCATCCTCACCTCACCAGCCTCCTGGCAGGACACTCCAGCTTTGGGGTCACTGCCCACCCTGGGCTTTTTCCCTTCATCTCCAGCTACCCCTTCTCCAGCATCCCTGCAGCATCGTCTCTCTCAGAGCCTTCCTTCTTCTATACACCCTCCCTATGCCTCCTCATCTACTCCTGCAGCTCAGTCCTTCTCCATCTCTAAACTCTCCATCTCAAGCCCAGAATTCTTCTGAAGCTTCTGACCTGGCCACCTGGGTGTTCCCTGGGCATCCCTTGGGGCCTGCACATCAGCAGGGCTCAAATGGAATCATACCTCCTCCCACACTCTGTCCTTCTACCTGTGTTCCAAGCTCCAAAACCACCTGGAGGGCTACCCATGTACCTCCTTCTCTGCCTTCCTTTCTCATTTTATCTGTAGATAAACTGCTTGGCTTCTGTTCAGCTCTTAAGCACGTTCATCTCCCTGAGGCCAGGGTTTGCTAATTGAGCCCCTCGGCATCTGTCACAGGGCAGGGCAGAGTTGGGTCCGCAGTAGGACCTCAATAAATATGTGTGATCTGAAACGTCCTCAGCAGTCCAGTGGTTAAGGCTACTTCCAAAGCAGGGGAAGCGGGTACAATCCCTGGTCAGAGAGCTAAGATCCCACATGCCTCCTGGTCAAAAAACGAAGTCATAAAACAGAGGTAATATTGTAACAAATTCAATTAAGACTTTAAAAATGGTCCACATCAAAAACAAACAAACAAACAAACAATGTGTATGATTAGATCCTGAAGGGAGGCGAAGCCCAGGCTCTGGAGACCCCTGTCTTCAACATTCTGGAAAGACCCGCCAGTGGGCATGGGAAAGAGTGAAGCAGAGAGCTGGGATGTCTGTCCTTTCTCTGTCTGTCACTAATTGCCTGTGTTGTTCTGTCTATGAGGGGAGGCCTGCAGGCTGCTCACAGGGCAGTGTGTGGTGGAGGAACAGACTAGAAGGAGGGACAGACAGTCCTGCTGTGCCTTGGGCCAGCCTGGCCAGGAGACTCACCTGCCCCACAGGGCAGGAAGCAGGCAAGCCCTCCGTGATGGATTCCACAGAGGAAAGGCAGCACAGAGTGAAGAACCGGAGCACAGGGAGGAAGCCCAGCCCTTCCTCCATGCCCTCCTGCTGCTCTAGAACTCAGTCCCCTGCCCGAGCCAATGTCCTGTGTGATCTGCCAGCCAGCGTCCCCATCTGCCCCCTCCCCTGTGATACACGAGTAAGAATTGTTTTGTCCAGCTGGCTTGCAAGCTGCTCGGGGATTGTTTCCCTGAGACCAACTGATTCTAGATGACCTGATAAATGCGATTTTAAAACTAAAAGCCGAGGACCCTTGTGAGGATTCCCCTGGGAGCCCTGGTGTGAGTAACCACCTCCAGCGTCGCTCCTAAATGAATCTCCGATTCCACATCTGGAGCCACCCAGTTTGCTCTGATAGGTGGTGCTTTGCGGTGGACGGCCCTGGCTATAGAGCAGCGGTTCTTAACCGGGAGAGAAGTCTCACAATGCCTGAAGACACTTAGGGTGGTCACACCTTGGGTGAGGGTGGAGGTGCCCCTGATATCGAGGGGCCTGGGTTGCTGCTAAACCTCCTCCAAAGCACAGGACAGCCCCCCTTGACAGAGAATTACCAGAAGTCTCTGTCGCAACACGTCACTGGTGCTAAGGCTGAGAAAGCTTGAAGTCAGACTGCTTGGCTCAACTGCCGGCTCTACCTGGAGCAACCTACCTGCCTTCCAGCTGTCTCAGTTTCCTCGACTTTAAAATGAGTATAATAGGGAGCTCACTGGCGGTCCAGGGGTTAGGACTTGGCACTTCAGCTGCCGTGGCCCCGGTTCAACCCTTGGTCTGGGAACTAACATCCTGCAAGCTGTGCAGTGCAGCCAAAAAAATAAAATGGGTATAATATCCATATTTACCAGTAGGGTTGTTGTAAAAAATAAATGATCTAACTTGCATAAAGCCCTTGGAACCATGCTTGTTGCACAGTAAAACATTCAGGAAAGGTTTGTTACTGTTGATATTTGGGGGGATGATCTGGGTCTTAATTTTGCAGCTTTTCAAACCAGTGTGGATGCTAGTCCATTCACATATAGTAACATTTGCATCTTGTTATCACATGTGATGGAATCAGGAAGCCCCATGTCACCCTGGCCTTTGACAAAGGCACAGTGCCCTTCCTAGTGTCAGCTTGCTGAGACATGTCTCTGAGACTTGGAGGGGCAAGGAGCCTGGTCATCCACCTGCATGGACTTAGTGCCTCACCCTCCTGGGCTTGCTTCCCTGTCAGCCTCTGCAGACTCAGATCCCAAAGCTGCCGGTCCTCACCTGGCAAGTCCCAGGCTGCTCCGACTCCACCTTTGCTGGGGGCCCAGATCTGGGCTCCCTGCCCACTCTCTGGCTGGCACACTGGCCTCTGCTCACCCCAGGATTGCTGCTGGCTGTCTGAGGGGCCTCAGTTAACTTTCTGTCCAGCGAGGCACTAGCAAACTGGGGAGTAGTACCTTCCTATTGTACTAGTTTGCAGGTATACCTGACTCCTCTGTTTCCTGGAGTCTTCAAAACACTGAAAAAACAATGGTAGCAGTGGTGGAAGATTGTGAGAATGGAAAGAGATTCCAAAATCTGTGAATTAGAAATATATCCAGCTTATTTTTATGTATATAAAATTATGGTGAAGTATATTGGTTAAACATAATTCTCTCCCTCCCCCACACAACATGCTTTAATTATTCAAGAAGAAGTGTTGGTAGCAGAGGCAAGGAGAAAAAAAAAAAAAGAATATTTAAAAAATCTAGAATTTATATAAAAGGAAAACCAATACTTTCATGGAAAGATTAGCTAGACTTTCCCTTTAAGGAAAAGGATCTGTCTTCAAAAGGAAGAGATTAAAATGCACTATTGCTTTGGGAACAATCAGCTTTAAAAAGGATCCCCAGAGGAACCAACTCCTGGGACGCTCATGGTCGGAGGGTCAGCCAGCATTCTCCCCGCCGGCTGCAGCTCTCAAGTGCTTGCCAGTCAAGTTCAGGGACTGACACATAGTCCCTTCTCCAAACCTACTCCTCTGTTGGACAGACGGACAGGAGGGTGCAGGACTGGTCATTTAAAAAAATGGGTGTTTTTCTTGCAAACTGATTCTTCTTCTTTTTAGGGAAATGGGCATTTGAAGAAGCTTCTCTCACCTCATTTGATTCTGATAACAGGCTAAGCACCCGTTTTCTCACAAGCAAACCATTAGTGTGATGTTCAAGATGCAGCCATCTGCTACATGATAAACTGATGCTCTGTTTTATCAGACTGGGGTTTCAGGCTAGCTGGGAGAGAGAAGTGGTTACAATTTCCTCCACAAGATCTGGCTTCAAAGGTCCCAAGACCTTGGCCTTAGTGGGGTCAGGATGCTAGAACTGAGGCTGGCTCTTTAAACTGTAGGACAACAGTTTATTGACCGCTTTATTCATTTACCACTTCATTCATTCAGAGAACATTTATGGAGCATCTTCTCTGTGCTCCTAGGCATTCTACAGGCACTGGGGTTACAGCAGAGAACAAAATAGAAGTCCTGCCTTCATGGAGCTAATATTTTAGTGGAGAGAGGAGACAGAGTGTGTTGAGAAGAGATGATACCTTTTGGGGAGATCTTGAAAGGCCTCACTGAGATGCTGATGTTTGAACAAAGATCTGATCGGTGAGAGGATTCTCTACAGATAGATAACTGGGCAAAGAGTGCTCCAAGCAAAGCAAACAGCCAGTGCAAAGGCCCTGAGCTGGGAAAGGGAAAGTGAAAGTTGCTCAGTCATGTCCGTGGGCTTTGCGACCCCGTGGGCTATACATGGTCCATGGAATTCTCCAGGCCAGAATACTGGAGTGGGTAGCCTTTCCCTTCTCCAGGAGATCTTCCCAACCCAGGTCTCCCACATTAAAGGTGGATTTTTTTACCAGCTGAGCCACAAGGGAAACCCAAGAATACGGAAGTGGGTAGCCTATCCCTTCTCCAGGGGATCTTCCCGACCCAGGAATTGAATCAGGGTCTCCTGCATTCAGCCAGATTCTTTACCAACTGAGCTATCAGAGAAGCCTCCCTGAGATGGGGGAGGGGAGTGAAGCCAGATGTGTTTGGAAAACCAGGGGTGGAGCAGGGCAGGGTGGAAGGTCAGGGCCAAGGAGGAGTGGGAGGGTGGGGCAGACCACACAGGACCTCCTGGGCAGTGTGAGCCCTTGAGATTTTTCTCCAACTGAGACGAGAAGCCCCTGGAGAGTGTCAAGAAGAGGCATGACAGCACCCACTTTATGAGCCGCCTCATTGGGTGATCATTTCTCAGTTGTGTTATTAGTCCCATCTTTTCTTTTTAATGCTACACATTTATTTGAAAGGTCAAAGTTTAAGAAGACTAAACATATTGGCAAGGATATAGAAGAATTGGAAGTCCCAAACTCTTCCGGTAGGAATATGAAAGGAAGCAGCCGTTTCAGATCATAGAATATGCTGATGTTCTCAGTCACTCGCTGGTGGCTGACTCCTTGCCACCCCATGGACTGTAGCCTGCCAGGCTCCCCTGTCCATGGGATTCTCCAGGCAGGAATACTGGAGTGGGGTGCCATATTAAGTCTCATCTTAAAGGTGAGACTGAGGTTCAGAAAGTTTAAGAAAATTGCCCACATGTGCATAGCATGAGCGGCCAGGGTTCTAAGCTGGACTCTCCTTCCTTCTTTTTAAACTTTTTTATATTGGAGTATAGCTGATTAAGAGTCATGATAGCTTCAGGTGGACGGCAAAAGGACTCAGCCATACATATTGCTGCTGCTGTTGAGTCGCTAAGTTGTGTCTGCCTCTGTACCCCATGGACTGCAGCACGCCAGGCTTACCTGTCCTTTACCACCTCCCAGAGTTTTCTCAGACTCGTGTCCATTGATTCAGTGATGCCATCCAACCATCTCATCCTCTGTCGCCTTCTTCTCCTCTTGCCTTTAATCTTTGCCAACATCAGGGTCTTTTCCAATGAGTTGGTTCTTCGCATCAGGTGACCAAAGTATCACAGCTTCAGCATCAGTCCTTCCAATGAATACTCAGGGTTGATTTCCTTTAGGATTGACTGATCTTCTTGCTGTCCAAGGGACTGTCAAGAGTCTTCTCCAACACCACAATTTGAAAGCATCCCAGTTCTTTGGCACTCAGCCTTCTTTATGGTCCAACTCTCATATCTGTACATGACTGCTGGAAAACCATAGCTTTGACTATATACCATGTATCCATTCCCTCCCATACTCCCCTCCCATCCAGGTTGCCACATAACATTGAGCAGAGTTTCCTGTGCTATACTGTAGGACCTCATTGGTTTTTCATTTTGAATATTTCAGTGTGTACACGTTAATCCCTAACTCTCTCCATTCTTCCCTGCTACAACCGTAAGCTCCTTCTCTAAGTTCGGGTGAACTCTTCCTCCCCATCCAGAGTTCTTTCCTCTCTCATGTGTAAACCTCTGAGCTCCTTCTCTAAGTTCGGGTGAACTCTTCCTCCCCATCCAGAGTTCTTTCCTCTCTCATGTGTAAACCTCTGCTCCTGCCTGAGAGCTGGGAAAGGAGCAGACAGGGCTGATTCTTCCTGCATGTGGATTGTTGGGGGGATCTGGACCTACTCTATGGCATCATTTGAGAGCATGTACAGAGAGTGCTCTGGAAGCAATCAAGTATTGCACATATGGCGAGCACTGTAGCAACTAAGAAGTTCCGAATGAGTCTTCTTGACCCTTTGTTCCTAAAGCCGGATGGTCTTCATTTCAGCATTGGGCTGAGCACTGCTGGCAGCTGTTATGCACCTAGGCAGGTTCCAGCTCCTGTTTCCATCTTTGCCACCACTCACATGTGGATCTCCTGTTTCACCTCCAGGTTCAACCTTGCCTTGGTTCACAGACCCATCAGCCTATATAAGGAGGCACACTCCTTGGAAGCAAAGTTATGACCAACCTGCTGCTTCTGCTGCTAAGTCACTTCAGTCGTGTCTGACTCTGTGCGACTCCATAGATGGCAGTCCACCAGGCTCCTCGATCCCTGGGATTCTCCAGGCAAGAACACTGGAGTGGGTTCCATTTCCTTCTCCAATGCATGAAAGTGAAAAGTGAAAGTGAAGTCACTCAGTCATGTCCAACTTCGCAATCCCATGGACTGCAGCCTACTAGGCTCCTCCATCCATGGGATTTTCCAGGCAAGAGTACTGGAGTGGGGTGCCATTGCCTTCTCCACAGCATAAAATTGGGAAATTCTTCAAGACATGGGAATACCAGACCACCTGAGCTGCCTCTTGAGAAACCTATATGCAGGTCAGGAAGCAACAGTTAGAACAGGACATGGAACAACAGACTGGTTCCAAATAGGAAAAGGAGTACGTCAAGGCTGTATGTTGTCACCCTGCTTATTTAACTTCTTGCAGAGTACATCATGAGAAACGCTGGGCTGTAAGAAGCACAACCTGGAATCAACATTGCCGGGAGAAATATCAATAACCCAGATATCCAAATGATACCACCCTTATGGCAGAAAGTGAAGAGGAACTAAAAAGCCTCTTGATGAAAGTGAAAGAGGAGAGTGAAAAAGTTGGCTTAAAGCTCAACATTCAGAAAACGAAAATCATGACATCTGGCCCCATCACTTTACAGGAAATAGACAGGGAAACAGTGGAAACAGTGTCAGACTTTATTTTTGGGGGCTCTAGAATCACTGCAGATGCTGACTGCAGCCATGAAATTAAAAGACGTTTACTTCTAGGAAGGAAAGTTATGCCCAACCTAGATAGCATATTGAAAAGCAGAGACATTACTTTGCCAACAAAGGTCCGTCTAGTCAAGGCTATGGTTTTTCCAGTGGTCATGTATGGATGTGAGAGTTGGACTGTGAAGAAAGCTGAGCGCCGAAGAATTGATGCTTTTGAACTGCGGTATTGAAGATTCTTGAGAGTCCCTTGGACTGTAAGGAGATCCAACCAGTCCATTCTAAAGGAGATCAACCCTGGCTGTTCTTTGGAAGGAATGATGCTGAAGCTGAAACTCCAATACTTTGGTCACCTCCTGTGAAGAGTTGACTCATTGGAAAAGACTCTGATGCTGGGAGGGATTGGGGGCAGGAGGAAAAGGGGACGACAGAGGATGAGATGGCTGGATGGTATCACCGACTCGATGGACATGGGTTTGAGTGAACTCCAGTAGATGGTGATGGACAGGGAGGCCTGGCGTGCTGTGATTCATGGGGTCGCAAAGAGTTGGACATAACTGAGCAACTGAACTGAACTGAGACAGCATATTAAAAAGCAGAGACATTACTTTGTCAACAAAGGTCCGTCTAGTCAAGGCTATTATTTTTTCAGTGGTCATGTATGGATGTGAGAGTTGGACTGTGAAGAAGGCTGAGCGCTAAAGAATTGATGCTTTTGAACTGTGGTGTTGGAGAAGACCTTGAGAGTCCCTTGGACTGCAAGGAGATCCAACCAGTCCATCCTGAAGGAGATCAGTCCTGGGTGTTCATTGGAAGGACTGATGTTGAAGCTGAAACTCCAGTACTTTGGCCACTTGATGCGAAGAGCTGACTCATTTGAAAAGACCCTGATGCTGGGAAAGACTGAGGGCAGGAGGAGAAGGGGATGACAGAGGATGAGATGGTTGGATGGCATCACCTACTCAATGAACATGAGTTTGGGTGGACTCTGGGAGTTGGTGATGGACAGGGAGGCCTGGCATGCTGAGGTTCATGAGGTCACAAAGAGACAGACATGACTGAGCAACTGAACTGAACTGATACAGCTGGGTATCAGATCACCCATGCTATCAGATATCCCAGCACTGTGTCTGGCACACAGAAGGTGCCACATCCCCATCTTGACCCAGGATGACCCAGTCATCTTTACCACTGGGCCTTGCCCTCCTGCGTATCCCACTGCATCTGGGTCTGCCCTGGTCATCCAATGAGGGCTGGGGCTGTCCCCAGGGCTTCCCTGGCTCAAGGCCACTGGGTCCTACTGTAAGTAAACAACCAGCCTCAACACATCCAGGAAACCGGCTTGTATAAGGAATGTGAAGGGCACAGCCCTAGTTTGGGAAGCTCATCTCTGATTCTGCTTGTTTCCCAGCAGGTTTGCAGGGGACGGGGTGGTGGTGGCAGCTGACCCAGTGGAAGGAAAGCCCTGTGAACCCGGGAAAGAGTGCCCATCTTTCTCACAGGTCAGCTCCTCATAATATCATCACCAGAGGATTTTTTCTTCCCCATGTAGATTTTACAGAAAGTAGATGAACTTATAATGGCAGAAACAGAGTGATCATCATTCTGAAGACCTTCAGTATCCCCTCACTCATACCCTCAAAGACATAGAGATGCAAAATTAGAAGAAAAGAAAGGAAGAAAAGACTGTAAAAGTTAAACAAAACCACCCGCAAATAGCCTGGAAAGAAAAAAAAAGAACGACTGTACCATATCATGGCATTGTGGACAGTTTGGCAGCTGAGCCAGCAGTGACTCATTCCTAGACTCTGGTTGCATAATCCTCCCCAGCCCAGGCAGGAGAGTGAAACTAGGAAACTAATGCAGTGACATTTAGTAGCAGAAAGGAAGCCCACACAACATTTGTGCAAGGCCCAAAAATAGCGGGCTCCTCCATGCTTGGGTTTGGAAACTATGCATTTCACTTGAAATGCCTGAGCTGTGGCACATTTTTCTTGGACCACCCACACCATAATGCAGTTCAATTGAGCAAATATTTATTGCAGGCCTACTGTGTGCCAAAGGTTGTAGGGGTGGGAAATCCAGGGATGTGGGAGACTGGATGAGGAGAATGTAAAGGAGGAATAAATGGGTTTTGGAGCCAGAGGGTAATACAGTGAAACCCTGGCATGGTTCCTTGGTCCCTTACCAGCTCCAAACCTTGTTTTCCTTGTCTTTGAAGTGGGATACAGCCTCATTAAATTGAGTGAGGCATCAGTGAGTTGAGGTATATAAGTCACCAGCGTGCTGATGAGCAGTAGGGCCTCACCATCTGGCAGCTGCTCCTGCACCCTCTGGAAGGATCCTCAGTGTGTGTGTGTGTGTGTACACATGTGTGCACTGCGGTACTAAAAGTGTCTGCCACTGGAGAAGCATAAAGACATAAAAGGGGCTCAATGAAAGGAGCCCTCAGATCTGGTTGGGGTTGGGCAGGGGGTCCAGCAGTGAGGACGAGGCCTTTGAACTGAGCTTTGACTCATTTAAACTGAACTTCAGTGCTCCCTGGGTGTCCACCCTGGTGCCAGGCCCTGAGGGTACAAGGACAAAGGAACACATCTATCATCAATTTTTAATAATTGTAACAATAAAATGGAAATAATAATACAGGGAAGTGGTTTGGCATAACAATTGTGGGCGTGGGTTCTGAAAACAGATTCCCTGTGTACGTATCTCAGCTCTTTCGCTTCTAGTTGTGTGGCTCAAGCAAGTTATTCTCTGCCTCAGTTTCCTTTTCTATCAAATGAGGTGCAAATAGCAACTCCTTTGTAGGGTTGTAAAAATTAAACTGAAATAATGCTTGGAAAGCACTTAACATAGTGCCTAGTCCATAAGGGTGATAATGGTAAGCTACTGCTGTCTTCGTCACCGCCATCACCACTGTCTTTGTCACCATCATTCATCTCAGAAGGGAGTGTGGTGCAGAGTCCTCCAGAAGCAGAGGGAGACTCGCAGAGTCAGGGAATGCCAGAGACAGGAAGTGAGTTTTAAAAGACATGCAGGCATTTGCCAGGAGGATTCTGGAAGGAAGAAGTATTCCAGGCAGAGGGATGATATGAGAAAAAAGCATGAATGTGCAGGAGATAAATGTTTAGGAAACAGGAAACGACTTGGGCAGAAAGCCAGGCTGAGAGGATGACCTCAACAGGGAGAGAGAGGGCAGGCGGGAAGGGAGTGAAAATCCTTCCTTTCCTGGCTCAGGTCAGGTGGTCAGGAAGCTTGGGGTCTGGATGGGAGCACCGGCTCTCTCAAAGCCCTTGGCGTCTTTCCAGGAGATGTCAGACACAGGCTCACTGAGAAGGCAGCCAGGGTTACTGTCCCATTTTCACTGCAAATACTAGTCCTTATGTCTCTTGTAGCTCTTTGCACGAGGAAATCTCAAGATACATTCATCTTAGAATTCAGCCGGGAAAAAGTATTGATGAAAATGATGTCTAACTTGTATTGGGAGTTGACAACGTGGCAGGCTCTGAGCCCTTCGCAGGTATTAGTTCATTTAATTTCTCACAACGATCTTATGAAGTAGGCATTGCTATTTGGACTGTTTTGTAAGTAGAGGGATGACTCACAAAGACATGGACTAATTTGCCAAAGCAACACAGCTATTAATACTAAAAAGGAGCTGGGACCAAACCCTGGGAGTCGGGCACCAGACCTGTGCCCTCACTCCTTTGCATATGGAAACCTCTTTTCCTTTTTGCATTTCTCTCTCTCTCTCTAAAAATATTTATTTGCCTCTGATGGGTCTGAGTTGTGTCATACGGAATCTTCATTGTGACGCAGGGGCTCTCTAGTTAGGGTAGGCTTAGTTGCTCCTTGGCTTGTGGGATCTTAGTTCCCTGACCAGGGATCTAAGGGAACCTGTGTCCCCTGCCTTGCAAGGCTGATTCTTAACCACTGGACCACCAGGGAAGTCCCTTGTATTTCTCTTGTGGCACTGGCTACCAGGAGCCTCAGCTAAGTTTTGTGATAAAGTGTAGTATCTTCTTTAGGCCAGAGTTTCCGGCATAATTATTTTTTTTCCTTTAAGGCCCTCTAGTCTCCAGGTCCAAGTGACCTATCCAGGCTTTCTTCTCCCTACATTCTTCTTTGTAATTTGTGCTCCTGCTACTCTGGACTCCTCACTTTTTTCAGGCTTGCTTTTTGCACTATCGTTCCTCCATGCCTCTGTTCATGCCAGTCCTCCTACTTAGAATGACTTTCTCTCGCTCTCTTTTTATTTTTAATGACATGGAAGTTTTATAATTTAGTGAGTGAAAAGAGTACGTTACAAATCTGCATGTATAGAAATACGGTAGGTTCCAATCTTTAGTAAATAACCATCAGAACATATGTGTGAAAACAACCCCAGAGAGATATGCATTAAAATGACGTATCTGAATAGGGGAATAACACATTTTTGTTTTTGCTTGATGATCTCTATCTTCTGAAAAGTCACAGAAAATACTTATATCACTAAAGTTGTGACTTTTAAGAAAATTGCGCGTTTTTATTTTTTAAAAATCTTAATTAGCATTTCAGTGAATTTTAAGGGTACAGTTTTATGGCATTAAGCACACTCGCATTGTTCAACTGTCTGAGATGACTTTTTTTTTTAGCTTTTAACATATATATTAAAAGCATTTAAAGCTTGCAAGTGGATTTTATTTACAATGTGCTATAAATAGTGACTATAAATAACGCCTTCTTTTTTACCACATTATGCAAAGATGATTTTATTTACAATGTTATATTTAATTTCTGTTGTATAGCAGAGTGATTCAGATATATAGATATATATATATATCATGCTCCTTTTCCATTCCATTGTGGTTTATCATAGAATGTTGAAGATAGTCCCCTATGCTACACGGTAGGACCTTGTTGTTTATGTGGCACATATATAATAGTCTGCATCTGCTAACCCCAAACTCCCAATCCTTCCCTCCCCCCTCCCCTCCCCCTTGGAAGCCACAAATCTGTTCTCTATATCTACAATTGTTTTTGTTTCGTAAATATGTTCATCTATGTATTTTAGATTACACATATAAGTGATACCATATGGCATTGTCTTTCTCTTTCTGACTTACTTTGCTTAGTGTGATAATCTCTAGGTCCACCCATGTTGCTACAAATGGCATCATTTCATTCTTTTTTATGACTGAGTAGTGTTCCATTGTATATATAGATATATATGTAGCGTATCTCTTTTATCTATTCATCTGCTGATAGACATCTAGGTTGCTTCCATGTCTTGACTATTGTAAATAGTGCTTTTATGAACACAGTGGGGCATGTATCTTTTTGAATTACAATTTTGTCTGGGTATAGGCCCAGAAGAGAGATTGCTGGATCATCAGTTCAGTTCAGTCGCTCGGTCGTGTCCGACTCTTTGCAGCCCTGTGAATCGCAGCACGCCAGGCCTCCCTGTCCATCACCAGCTGCCGGAGTTCACTCAGACTCACGTCCATTGAGTCCGTGATGCCATCCAGCCATCTCATCTTCTGTCGTCCTCTTCTCCTCCTGCCCCCAATCCCTCCCAGCACCAGAGTCTTTTCCAATGAGTCACCTCTTCGCATGAGGTGGCCAAAGTACTGGAGCTTCAGCTTTAGCATCAGTCCTTCCAATGATCATATGGCAACTCTATTTTTAGTTTTTGTGAGGAACTGTTAACTGTTTCTATAGTGGCTGCACCAATTTACACCCCACCAACACTGTAAGAGGTCTCCCACCTGGAATGACTTCTAACTTCTTAGCCACACGTACTCTTTCTCTAGGAGTAGAGCAACGTTCACCTTCCATTTAAAGCTCTCCCCATCTCCCCCAACGCTACCGCAGAAAAGATGGCCCCCTCCTCTCCACTTCCTCGTTGCAGGGACCTCTGTGTGCCCCTCATGTCATTCTGTGGCAGTGGTCAAGTGAACAGGCTCTAGAGCCTTCATATCCTATATGTGACACTGCTAACTGTGTAATCTAGGGCAAGTCACTTAACCTCTCTGTGTCTTGGTTTCCTCACCTTTAGAAATAGACATTAGTCCCATTTCACAGATGAGAAAATCCAAGTTTATAAAGTTAAGAAGTGTACCCAGGATCCCAAAGCTGGTAAGTGGTAGAGTGCATTTAAAGCCCTAGAGTGCGTACACTGAATCCACTTCCCTAAATAATAACACTGCCATTTATTTATTACATATTATGTGGCAGGCTCTATGCTAGGCACTTGATATAATAACCTGCTGAATCCTTACAACTAGTCCCATGAGAAAGATTGCTATTATCCCATGTTACAGATGCAGAAACCGAGGCCCAGAAAGGTGGTGTCATTTGCCTGAATCCCCTGGCAGAGTCAGGATTTAGTGACTATAAATAACGCCTTCTTTTTCACCACATTATGCAAAGATGATCGATTTTTAAAGTATACAACTCAGGACTAAGATGAGGAGGTGCAAATTTTACTCAGGCCTTAAGAGTTCAAAGAAAGGGGTTCAGTGAGGACTTGAGAATGTGGAGAAGCCTTCTCAGAAGAGGTGGACGGTACTGAGCCATAAAGGCTGGTAGTGGAGGGCCTGTCCTACCTCGGGTCCATAGTGAGGCTGTGGTCCTTGTAACTAGTCAGCTCCAGTTAAGACTTGTGGGCCTGGGTCTCCTACCTAGGAGAGGAGGCTGAGAGCCAGTGCCCCCCTGGAGGTGGCCAATACTAAAGATGAGCTCCATTCTGGAGACACCAAATTAGGAGGGGGACCCAAGGATCTGGATCCGGGGGTATGCCTAGCAGGCATCTGACCAGGTGGCCAGGTGTGGGGACAGGGGCACCACGGGAAGATCCCATACGAGACTCTCAAGGGGCCTTCCTCTTGACTCACAAGGCTTCTTTCCTGAAGTCGCAGCCCCCACCCCTGGCATGCCCCTCTGCCAGCCTTTCTGACTGAGCTCTCCAACAGCATGGGCTAAAAAGTGGCATTTCGAACTGAGAGGTGAGCAGGTGTGCAATAGAGTGAGACTGAAAAAGGCACACAGAGGGGATAATTTAGGCAGAGTCCAGAACACGCTCGGGGAAAGGCACTTTGGAAGCAGCTGTTTGTTTACAATGGAGGCCTCCTGGGAGGTCAGCGTTATCTCTTCCTAAAGGTAGTCCTCCAGGCCCCGCTTGTCAAAGCTTTGCTGGTTTTGTTCAGGTTGTAGGCTGGAAAGAGATGTGGCTGCCCTTCTGAGGAAGTGCTTGGTAACTCGAATCCCTGCAGAGCAAAGCCGGGCCCGCCCGCCTGCTGTCCCCTCTGTCTTCTCTAGGGGCCACTCATTGGGGCCCACATTCTGCTAGCTCTACAGCTGGCCCTGTGTGTTTATTTTCCAAAAGGAAGAGGATTGACCATGAATACCAGCAAGTACTTTCACAACTTTTTTGTTTGTTTGTTTGTTTATTTTTTTTTCTTTAATTAATTTTTATTTTTTAGTTTGTTTTGCTTTACAATACTGTATTCGTCTGCTCTAAGGCTGGCTTTAGCTGCTTCTGACAGCAATTTCATGAACTAGATATGATTATTAACACATTTTGAAGAATCTTGGGTCACACAGCTAATAACTGGCCAAGCTGGGATTTGAAGCCAGGCCCGCTTGACTCCAAATCTGTTGCTCCGGAGTCCTCCCTGGGGGTTGTGTGGGGTATAAGGTGGGGTATCGTCTTTGCTGGCTTCATCCCCAAATACACCCACTTGTGATTTACCCATCATTCCCTGTGTACTTTTAAACAATGTTTATTTATTCATTTATTGGCTTGTCATGTCTTAGCTGTGGCATGGGGCCTCTCTAGTTGTGGCACGCACGCTCAGTAGCTGTGACACTCAGGCTTATTTGCCCTGCTGCATGTGGGATCTTAGATCCCTGCCAGGAATTAAACCCACATCCCCTGCACTGGAAGGCAAATTCTTAACCACTGGACCACTAGGGAAGTTCTTGTACTTTTTAAAATTGAAGCATAGTTAATTTACAAGGTTACAGTGTTAATTTCAGGTGTAAAGCAACTCAATTTTATATATACTTATATATATGTGTGCATATATTATATATTCTTTTTCAGATTATTTTTCATTATAGGTTATGATAAGATATTGATTATAGTTCCCTGTGCTATTCAGTAGGTCCTTATTGTTTACGTATTTCATACTTTTGTCTTTTAAGCAACGAACTTGACCGAATCTAGAGACACAGAGAAGCCCCAAAATAGATGAATTCAATAGCATGTGTTGACAGGGTGTTATGGGGACTCTGAGAAGGTACCTGATCCAGATTGAGGGGAGGATTTTAGAGCTGTCTGGAAGGATGGAACATCTGAGATGAAACGAAGGGTGAGTAAGAGTTAACCAAGCAGAGAAAGAGGAAATGGATTTAGGCAGAGATAAGAGTTTGTTCAGGACAGCGGTCTGGGCGAAGAGGAGTTTGGGAGCCTTGGCGTAGATGAGGTTTGAGGCCAGGAGACTGGCGAGATGACCTAGGGGGTGAGTGCTGTCTCTCTGCCCATCCTCTGAAGAGGGGCGACAAGCGGATCTTCCTTATAAGGTTGTTGTGGGGGTAGAATGTCTGTCCCTCCAGACACAGGGGTGGGAAACATCTGATCAGTGTCCAGTTCCAGTGGGAGCATGACAGGCAGGGAAGCAGTGAGCCTCCAGCAGAAGCAAGGGAACCACCAGACAGGAGCTGGAGTCAAATGAACACGAGGCAGGCAGGGTCTGGGTTTTGTCTCGACGGTGCTGGGATGTCCTAGCTGGGTGCTGGCTGCATGGAGGACTCGTTGATAAGACAGCCTGGATTAAAGGATCAGGGTCCAGAGGGCTCCTGGGAATCTGATCTCTGCAGAGACGGCAACACATTCTCCCAGGGGTGGGGGTTTAGGGCCCACCGTTAGTAATTGCATGTAGTTTTCCTTTCCCAAGGTCTCTGCTGCTGCCCAGAGTGACCCTCCCTCCCTGAGCCTTCCTGTGCCAATCTGTAATAGCTAAGTATCAAGCCCCGGGCACCTCAACCTGTCAGGCTAAGCATCTCACATTCATCATCCCTTTTCATCCCCACAATACAAGGAAGATTCTCTTGTTACCCCACTTCAGAGACTAGGGGTAAAGTGCCACCCTAGGTTACCCCCATCCAGCCCATGGCTTTATATATCATCTATATTGAGAACTTCCAAACTTCTCTCATCAATCAGATCTGTCTTCTGAAATCCAGGCTCATGCATTCAACTGTCTTCCGAGAAGTCTCACAAAATATGTCTAAAGTGAAACTCTTGATGTTCACTGCCCCAACCTGTGTCACTCACATCTTCCTCATCTCAGTTAACAGCAACTCCATCCTTCTAGTTGTTTAGGTTAAAAAAAAAAAAAAGTAAGCATCATCGTTAATTCCTCTGTAGCTCTCAGACCCCACATGCATTCAGCTTCCTGTGGGCTGTGCTTGGTTTTAATGGCGCCACCTATGAGGTCACAGGGGTTGGGCGACAGTCTTCTGGGAAGACAGGGAAGGGGTAACTGTGAAGGGATGTTTCACTTCCTTCGGGACCTCAGAATGAAGGACCCCCAATGAGGAAGAAAGGTGAAGTGAGGCCAGGGTTTCCCAACCTTTGAGATGGAGTCTGGGGCAGAGAAACCTAATGGAGGGACTGTGGAAAGACGGAGAACCAGAGAAATCAAGGAGTTAAACAAAAAAGGGCAAGAAAAGACAGCCCAGCTCTGCAGATGTTTTCCGTGGAGGAAGTGCACGCTCAATGCGCCACTGGGCACAGCCATCTACTCTCCAGCAGGCATGCGCAGCTGGGCCCACTGCCCCAGGCCCACCTGCAGCTCCGCTCACGTGTGCGACCCTGGTGCTTGTGACCCCAGCCTGACTGGCTGCAGAGCACCCCATCCCCCTGCAGATTCCATGACTCTGAGGCTTCTGTTGCAGCACCAGCACTGGCATCACAGATGGCCATGCTCCACATGACAAACAGCTATCTGCTGGCCAGGACCCTGGGGACCTCTGACTTCTTGGGGGAAGGGGGGCCTCTCTCCATCCTCCAGCCTCCAAAGGCAGAGGGTCTGCTTGCTTCTCCCCTGCATGAAGTACTTGTGCACAGACCTGGGGGAGAGCGGCAGCCTAGAAGGAGGCTGGGCCACTGGTCCAATGTCTCTCACTTGCTGTGTGACCTCAGACAGGTTATTCACCGTCTCAGATGTTGTTGTTGTTCGGTCACTAAGTCATATCCAGCTCTTTGCGACCCCATGGGCTACAGCACTCCAGGCTTCCCTGTCCTTCACCATTTCTCCCTGAGTTTGCGCAAACTCATGTCCACTGAGTGGATGATGCCATCCAACCATCTTATTCTCTGTTGCCCCTTCTCCTCCTGCCCTTAATCTTTCCCAGCATCAGGGTCTTTTCCAATGAATCAACTCTTCCCATCAATTGACCAAAGTCCTGGAGCTTTAGCATCAGTCCCTCCAATGAATATTCAGGGTTGATTTCCTTTAGGACTGACTGCTTTGATCTCCTTGCTGTCCAAGGGACTCAGAGTGAGCAGTGTTAGATAAAATGACCCCTGCCAGTTCCTCCAGGACAGGGCTTGTGTTTTCTTTATTGGTCCCTGAACTGAGAGCGGGAGAGTACATTCAGTTTAAGGGTGCTCGTCTCTACTGTAATGTGTTCCTGTTGGGGTGTGTGTGTGTGTGTTATTTGAACCAGATGTTCTCATTCCATGTGCAAAGTTATAAATGGCCCCCATTGTCCTGCAGCTGGGGGCACAGAGCAGAGATTTTACACAGATGCCAAATGTGTCTTAAGGTTCTGTTGAACTCCAAGCTCAAGGGACCAAACCGCAACCCTCTTGGCCAAAGTCAAGCTCCCTCCAAGTTCTATTTCCCAAAAACCTCCCTGTACCTTTGAGGAGCAATGATGTCCCTGAATTATGGATCTGTCCCAACAGCCTCATGAGAACGGCTGAGCCTCAATGTCAGAGCTGGAGGGAGTGAAGAGAAGGTGTGGGAGTTAGAGTGGACCTGAGTGTGGTCCGGTTCTAAAGGCGGGGTCTGCATGGTGACGGGGGCGTGGCGGTAGGAGGGGATAGGTTTTCAGAGCTTTGGATGGAAGCCATCTGAAAAACGGTGCACTCACAGCTTCGCCTGCATCTGATGCTTGTCAGTGCCTCTCCAGTGCTGGGCACTGTCCAGTATAAGGGGCACTGTTAAGCTCACTGCTGTGGACACAAGAGGGGCTCAGCTCAGCTGGAACCTCCCGAGAAGCCTATGGAAAACCTCCCAGATTTGTCTGAAAGTAAAATTCAGAGAAGTTAAACAGCTTGCCCAAGGGCACACAGCTGGTTGGGGAGTCTGCCCAACAGGGATTAAAACCCTCTGTTTTCAGTGCCTGGGCTTTCCTCATAGTACTCTGGAGGGTTCAGTTAGGGCTCTGACTTGCCAGGGGGCTTGGAGCCCACCACCTAACCTCTCTCTGCTACTGCTAAGTCACTTCAGGCATGTCCGACTCTGTGCGACCCCATAGATGGCAGTCCACCAGGCTCCCCCATCCCTGGGATTCTCCAGGCAAGAACACTGGAGTGGGTTGCCATTTCCTTCTCCAATGCAAGAAAGTGAAAAGTGAAAGTGAAGTCGCGCAGTCGTGTCCGACTCTTAGCGACCCTGTGGACTGCAGCCCACTAGGCTCCTCTGCCCATGGGATTCTCCAGGCAAGAGTACTGGAGTGGGGTGCCATTGCCTCTCTCTGGAGGTGGCTTATTTTCTCATCTGGACACAAGCATGATGAAGCTACCTGCCTGCATATCCCCCAGGGAGGTGCAGAGGACCCAGGAGCAAGGGGAGTGCCTGCAGCATCAGGAGGCATAAACACGAATGGAGGGCGGGGAGGGGCTCCTGTCGGTGCTAAGACTGAGGCGGGTTGGGGAGCGCTGCCTGACGGGAGATTCTAGAAGTCCTGGCTGTCCACTTAACTTCTTTCCTCCTCCCTCAGGCCACAGTCTCCCTGGACCCCCTTCCTTCATATCTGATCACACTTGACACCTGGTTTGCATCAAGACGTCCCCGACTGCTGAGGGGAGCCTCTTGTGGAGAACTCACCTCTCCCAGTGACATAGGGCTTTAGAGCTTACCAAGGATTTCTCCGCACTTTTTATCTTGATCTCGCCATACCTCCCTGAGGTGAGCGGGAAAGGCTTTACTATCCCAGCTTTCAGCTGCATGGATAGAGACCCTGCAGACGGCAGCCCTTTTTAGAGACAGATAATGAGGCCCAGAGAGGAGAAGCCACTTACCCAGGGCCACACAGCTTACGAACCGCAGAGCAGGACAAGAAATAAACTCTTCCAGCTCATGGGTCATGTTCTTCTTAATACCCAGGATGTCCAGAACCCCCCCAGACCTTCCCTAGAAGTTGCCTCTAAAAACAAACTCCTGCACAGCATTTCCCTCAACATCTGTCTTTCTCTTGTGAAGGTTCGGGCAAGATGAGGCAAGAAACAAGATTGTGCCATGATTCTGACCCTGCTTCTCCTGCGGGTGACAGGCGGGGAGGAGGCTGCTGGAGGGAACCGTAGGGGATGTGGCCGCAGCTGACCTTCAGTTCCCGTGATGCCCTGCGGCCCCGTGGTCAGGGGTGTGGCTACCCCGTGTTCTTCTTTTTCATCCCCTTCTCTAGCCCTGGCCTGTGGTTATTGATGACCGCACCACTCCTCCGTGGCTGCAAGAACCCTCTTCAGCAAGAATCCACTTAATTACAATCGCAGGGCAGAAAAAGTGACTCAGACATTAAAAAAAAAAAAAAAAGCAGCCAGAAAGAAGGGTAAAACAAATTGAGTTTTATCAATAGATCCCTCCATTACCCAGAAAATTTCATTACCCTGCACCTCCCACTCCCTGAGCTTTCTGCTGAAGAGCATATTGACTGAAGCATACATTTCTGAAGTCTGGCCTGAGAGGAGTAGAAGGGGAAAACCCCAAATAATTAGAAATGCAAGAGACTCTTTCAGGGAAATGCAAGAGGTCTTACTGAAGTTTAACTCCTCCTGGATAGATTTGGGAAGGATGCGGGGGTTGGGAGGAGGGAGGGAAGTAAGTAACAGGCTGAGGTCCATCCTGAAGCAAAAATTCTGTGGATGAGCCATATAAATAAATGTTAAGTGTCTCAGAGTTTATCAAGAAAAACATAGCAGAATTTTAACCAGTAACTCAAATGGATACTGCTTTAATTCCACAGTTATGTGACAGGTGGGTCTTGGGTCCCAGCAAGGAGAGGGTGTCCTTGCTGTCTAACCCAGTTGAGAAATTCCTCTTCCACTTTGTAATTTGAAATCTTAATAATTCACCTCTTTCTTCCTCTCTGCCTCCCATCCCCCAAGTTAGCTATATGTGTGAATGGCCTTCATAACCAACTCATCGTGTCAATGCTGTATGAGGGATGTGAGCTGGAGTCCTTTGGAGTAAGTAGGCAACCATCTTTAGCCCAGTCTTCCTCCTCAACATGACCACTGAAGTGACTCTTCATTGCCTATAAGAAAAAGCTAATGGGGACCCAAGTTATCTCTCCAGCTTTATCTCTATTAACTTCACATCTTATACCATCAGCCCCAGCCAGACTACCTTGGCATTAGCCTTGACTACTTTCCCACCTATTTGGTCAAACTCTCTCCTAAACATATGGAGGGCTGAGCAAAAAGATAACAGTCTCAATGAAATCCCGTTCCTTCCCCTGAACATAGTGATATGTTCCTGCTGGGCCCTCAACACGATTCTCTGAGGTGCTTTTTTTTTTGGCTGTGCTGGGTCTTAGTTTCAGCTTGCAGAATCTTCAATCTTTGTTTTGGCATGTGGGATCCCGTTTCCTGACCAGGGATGGAACCTGGGTCCCCTGCATTGAGAGCACAGAGTCTTAGCTACTGGACTACCAGGAAAGTCCCTCTGGGATACTTTTTTGATGATATATAATTATAAGCATGGTCAGTCTAGTCTATTAATATCATCTGTATGTATCATTTCTTCAACCTACAGTAAAAATACTGAATTTTCTGTGTAAACGAATGAAGGAATTTGCAATTAGCCCTTAACGCACATTGCATGGCAAGGCGGGAAGAGAATGATTTGCTCAAGGCATCTGCAGTATAATGTTCCATACACAGAAAAGGAAACTGTCATAAGAATCTATTAATAGCCTAGAGGTTAGCTCATTTAACTGAGCAACTTCATTAGGGGTTGTTAGCACATCAAAGCAGTGTTTATTGAACCTGGAAAAGTGTCAAATTGTGCTCTGGTTCCACAAACCTCTCTCAAGGTAGGTGATAACATCTGCTTTATTTTCAGGAGAAAAATAGTTTCCTTTCCCTGAACACACAATATCTTTGTTCCTTCTGTTGACTAAGATGTCAAGCTGCCTTGAGTTATTTAAAGAGACAGAAAACGTCTTTGTTCCTTCGTGATATTCCCTTTGGATTCCTTTCACTGACGATAAACAGCTTCACTATTATAAGATGTCTCTGCTTGCTTTTAAAAGGACACCGCTATATCCACCTCCACTCCATTTTTCTGGTTGCTGTCTTTATGTGGAGTTGCTCTGATTCCTTTAAAGTCATCTCTCTGGATATCACACTTCTTTAATGTTGATATGAAGGACCCCAAGCTTCCTGTCCTCTACCTCCCCCTACTTTGTTAGGGCTAATAACTCCGTTTTGCAAACATGCCATTTAAACTCCAGCAGTTGGAACCCAGGAATACAGCTGCTTTGCTGAAACAGATAAATGGGGTGGCTGCCCTGGTTACTATGGAGACAAAAGCCCACTTCCTAGGATAATGAGGGCCATATCTGGGAGCCTTAGACCCTTGCCCCTTCCCCCTACTGAGGTCTCTTGCTTTCTGTTCAAATAGAAATGAAAAAAGAATAGCTTCTACTTCTGACTTTGTGGAGGTGGGTCTCAGAGGTGAGCAGAGAGGGGGAAGAGCTAACCTAAGACGTGTCTGGCCTAGTGGGTAGGGAACTAGGCTGGGGGCCTGCAGGCCCAGGCTCAAACACCGCTCACCCGGCTGTTTGGTGACCATGGTGACCATAAACAAGTCCCCTTCTCCCTTCCGAGCCTCAGTTTCTCCAGCTATAAACTGAGGGAGGTTCATTACCTGTCTTGACTTGGTTTGCCCCAGAAGCTGAACTTGGGTCAAGATTCAAATGTAAGTAGTTCCTGGAAACTCAGAGTGAGGGGTGTGGAAATGAGACCAAGGGAAGGGAGCCAATACAAGGTGTGCTGTTGAGCTGGCCATCACCATGGCAACTGGGCCTCCATCCAGTGGGGCAGTTCTGGGAGACAGAATTGGAGCAGACCACAGAGATCTCCTGCCCAAGCTGGGGATTAACCCACCACATCTGCATCTCTCTTTATAGAGGGCTGTTTCCAAAAGCGTTTGTTCATGACCACCTCGGACTTTGCCCCATACTGGCCCACCATGCTTGCACATACTGGAAGGAAGCAGCCTTGAGTGTCAGGGATAGTGCCTGAGAAGGCAGAGGGAAGGCAATGATAACATCTCTGTAATAATTGACCTTCAACTCTTCCCTCAGCCCTGAAAAGCTGTAGGCAGACACATGAGCAAAGTAGGGGAATTTAGGACCTTGGTATATTGTGCAGAGTGCAAGGACTGCATGTTTGCACTCAGTGACACCCCTCCCCCATGATTCTAGGACTTCTAGATGGTTCTCAGAAACTGAGACCAGAGTTCATCTCTAACTGGTCAGAATGGTGAGCTCATCCACTGGCCAGAGGAGGAGGTGATGGTCTTACAGTCTCCATCCCACCTTCTTCCTAACCCCCATCCCCATCCCAGTCTCCAGAGCTTTTCATGGTCTTCTAAACTAACTTATCTTCCAACACAAACCCTCAAGTGCTGTCAGGCTTTCTCCCTCTCTGCCTCTACACAGGCCATCCTACAGATACCCTGAGAATTCCTTCCCCTGAATTGAATTTGAGGCCCAACCCAAACTTCACTTCATCCAGGAAGTGCTTCATGACTATCCCAGGGCTGGAAAGCTCCCTCTTCTTTGAATACTGTTGTCTCTGACATCATCTAATCTGATCACACAAGACTCTGGCATTTCACAGTGACACATCTAACTGTCTTCAAAAGAACATTCTTCTTTCCACCATTTAGCTGTCTATCTGCCAGTACCTGGCTAGTGTTTGAGAGACAGGAAATAATTGAAATAAAGAATGAGTCAATCAGTTCAGTTCAGCAAGTATTGACTGGGAATTTCGGTATACAGATGCTGTTAAATGTGCAATGTTGTTCATTTGCTCAGTGTGTCCAGCTCTTTGCGACCCCATGGACTGCAGCACTCCAGGCTTACCTGTCCTTCACTACCTCCTGGCGTTTGCTTGAACTCATGTCCATTGAGTCAGTGATGCCATCCAACCATCTCATCCTCTATTGGCTCCTCTCCTCCTGCTCTCAATCTTTCCCAGCATCGTGGTCTTTCCCAATGAGTTGGCTCTTCCCAGCAGATGGCCAAAGTATTAGAGTTTCAGCTTCAGCATCAGTCCTCCCGATAAATACCCAGGGTTGATTTCACTTAGGATTGACTGGTTTGATCTCTTTTGCAGTCCAAGGGACTCTGAAGAATCTTCTCCAGCGCCACAGTTCGAAAGCATCAATTCTTCAGTGCTCAGCCTTGTTTATGGTCCAACTCGCACATCTATACATGACTACTGGAAAAACCATAGTTTTGACTATATGGACCTTTGTTGGCAAAGTGATGTCTCTGCTTTTTAATATGCTGTCTCCATTGTCATAGTTTTCCTTCCAAGGGGAAAGTATCTTTTAATTTCATGGATGCAGTCACTGTCATGGAGCAGTGGGGTGACTCAAATAAGATGCCATGTAACTGTGCAGAATTTCAGAGTCAAAATTGTCCAAGGTAATAGAAAGTCAGAATGTGCAAGGATGACCCTTGGAGATCACCAAGTCCAATCCTCTCCCTTCACAGATAGAGAATCATAGAAGGAAGTTGACTTGCCTCAAGTCACATAGCTGATGAGTAGTTTTACATGTGTTTATTCACCACCGGGGGTCCAGACTTTCTTTTTATCATTTGTGTGAGTTCAGAGACAATCTTACTTTCCTTTGCCTTTTTTCCCCCACTTTGAAGGAAAATGGAATCTAACAGCGTCTCTTTCTGAAGAGAAGGGGCAAAGAATAAAAATATCAGTTATGTAATAGTCATTTGCCTTAGTCATGCAGCCCTGCCAGAGTGCTGTTGGAACAGAAAGATGATTAAGTTAAACACGACATATTTATTCCCCTGCGGTCACCCTAATTGGCTTTGCCACTGTAATTGATTTGACAGGTTATTTTTACTGAGAACAAGCTGGGTTCCTCTGCTGGCTAGCAGATTTGCTGCTGTTCTCAAGGTCCAGGGTGGCAAGGGTCCAAATGCCGAGATGTGCAGATGTGGGCTGCTTTCCCCTTGAGGATGGGTAGGGGGATTCCCCAGCTAAACCTGGGGGGAATTGAACTCCCAGTGTATAAGCGTGAGAGTTTTTAGGGGGTTTCCCGGGAAAGAAATGGGTAGAGCAGCTCAGTGTGATGCTTCAAGGCATCAGATGGAGGGATCTAGGAAAAATGGAAATGCGTCCATGTTAAGGACTCCATCGTGAGAGCAGAGGAGTCGGGGACCACTTTTTGCCTCTGGAGCTTTCCGTACTTTTTGTCTGTTTCAAACAGCCACCCCTTCCCACCTCTGCAAACGGCTGCACAGAGTACAGAGAAGCAGCATTCCCCGGTAGACTGCAGCACCAGCCACCTACACAGCCATCTCTATTTTTGCACACAGCTCAGTGCCTCCCTCTGTGTGCACGGTGGGAGGCTGTGGGCTGGCAAGTGCTCAGAAACCCATGGGAGGTCTCCAGGGTGAGAGGGGACCCTTGAAGGAGCTGGCACCTGCCATGAAGTAGGGCCATTTCAGTCACCATGTGACCTTGGATATCATCTCGCCTTTGAATTTCTGAGTCCTAGCCATCCATCCACACAGCGTAACCATAGTCTGCCCCATCCCCTCACTAGTCTGTGATGTGAGTAATCACAAATGATAATTACGAGCACATAAAAACATCCCGAGCTCTGGACTCACGCTTCCCATACACTGTCACATGTTGTCTTTATAGTGCGACGCGGAAGGTGCTATTATTACTGTTCTTCCTTAGAGACACAGAAATCGAGGTTCAGAAAAGTAACACTTTTATGGGCACACACCCATAAGTGAGAGAATTCAGGCAAGCTGATCCCAGCCCTTGTCTTTTAACACCATACTACTCCATTCAGTATTCTACACCAGCAAAAAATAATTTGAATTTACAATGGCTGAGGACCATAGTCAGGCGAGAAGGTTACCATATCCAGACTAGCGTAATGCTATGGCAGGAACAAGTGCAAAATGTATCTCCACCAACTGCTAGTTTTCTAATTCCTGGGGCATCTCTCCTCCTTCTCTGTGAAATGGGAATGACAATATCCACACCAGGCGGCTGTTCTCAGGAGTGGAGGATGGCTCACAGCAGAGACCTAGCACCAGGCTCAATACACAGTTAGCGCTCAGTACACAGCAGCTCTTTTCTTCCCTTTTTAATCCGAAAGCTGAGCCAAGAGAAGCCCCCTCTACCCCGCTCTCCTGGAATGAGGGCATTTCCTCTGTGCATTTGCCTCTGAACGATGGCACGGTATGGGACACTAGAGCAGGGCGTGATGGGTGGCAGTGGCTCCCCAAGCCCACTCAGCAGCCTGCAGGGATCTGAGCCGCATCTGAGCCTGGCATCCACACAGCATCCCGGCCGGCCAGGGAGGAGGCCCGCGCTGGAGCAGGCTGAGGAAGTGAGGTCACAGCCTCCGACAGCAATTCGGAAGTTGGGAGAGGCCTGCCAGGCCCTACCAGTCGAGGGGCCTTCGCAGAACAGTATCTTGGTTCGGCTGGAATTTCAGGCAGGAATGTTTAGCAGACGCGGTGGGGCAAGTGTGAATTCCAGAGGCTGAGGTTAACGCTTTGCAGAGGAGTTTCCCCGCTGTCAGCCTCCAGCCTTGGGCAGCGCCTTCCTGGGAGTGGGAGGGGGAGGCACCTCTCGGATGGAGCAGGACCAAGGGGGCCTGGGAGGCAGCTTCTCCCAGGTCCAGGGGAAACCGGAGGTGCACTTCATGTGCTGGGTACTTTATACTCATGTGGCCGCTTTATGGTTCCAGCTGGATTCAATATGCAAACAGAAGTCAACTTCACTTTTTTTCCCCCCTGTCCTTTTTAGACTATTCTCTTTCTTTCCATCCCTAAATAAAACCTTAGGTCTTATAGCTTTTTCTGGGCCCTTTTAGTCTCCAAGAGAGTTTCATTTCAGTAAATTGAAAATCTGGTCTAGTATAATATCAAAACTCCAAGCCCCGGTTCCTCAAAAAACTGAAAATAAAAGTACCATATGGTCCAGCAATGCAACTGCTGAGTTCGTATCCAAAGAAAATGAAAGCACTAACTTGAAAAGATATACGCACCCTACCGTTCATCACAGCATTATTTACAGTAGCCAGGATATGACAGCAACCTAATTATCCATCAAAGATCAGTGGATAAAGATGTGGTACATATATACAATGGAATACTATTCAACCATAAAAAGAATGAAATTCTGCCATTTGCAACAATGTGGATGGATCATAAGAAAAGTATTATGCTTAGTGAATTAAGTCAGACAATGAAAGACAAATACTCTATTATCACTTGTATGTGGAATCTAAAAAAAAAATAAATGCATGCATAAACAGAACAGAAACAGAATCACAGATATAGAGAACAAGCTAGTTATTTTCAGTGGGGAGAGGGAAGGTGGGAGGGACAAGATGGGGTAATGGAGTAAGAGATATAAACTACCATGCATAAGATAAATAACCTACAAGGATATATTGTACAACACAGGGAATGTAGCCAATATTTTAAAATAACTGTAAATGGAGTATAACTTAAAAATTGTGAATTACTATGTTATACACTTGAAACATAATATTGTATGTTAACTATATATTAATTTTAAAAAGATGTAGTGTATATATGTAGAATGGAATATTACTCAGCCATGCTGCTGCTGCTGCTGCTGCTAAGTCGTTTAGTCGTGTCCAACTCTGTGCGACCCCATAGATGGCAGCCCACCAGGCTCCCCCATCCCTGGGATTCTCCAGGCAAGAACACTGGAGTGGGTTGCCATTTCCTTTTCCAATGCAGGAAAGTGAAAAGTGAAAGTGAAGTTGCTCAGTCGTGTCCGACTTGTAGCGACCCCATGGACTGCAGCCCACCAGGCTCCTCTGCCCATGGGATTTTCCAGGCAAGAGTACTGCCATGAGAAAGAAGGAAATCCTCCTATTACCCTGAGGGCGCTGGCAGAATGTTCCGCAATCTCTTAGCTTGTCCCAGACACATGGCCCAGCCCTTGCTTTATGATGTGAGGGTTCTTGGCACCTATTGGGTTATCTCAGGCCTCTGGAATGATGACTGAGATAGAGACAGCAAGTGCCCCATTGTAGCATTTGTTAGCAGAGTTTCCTGGTATGAAGATTATGATGCAAGTGTGCTTGTTTCTTGAGTACTATGGGCCAGCCACTGTATTAAGCAGCTTAAATGCATTATTTCATAGTGATTCCCATTTGGGGCTTCCCAGGTGGTTCAGTGGTAAATAATCCTCCTGCCAATGCAGGAGACGTAAGCTCAATCCCTGGGCTGGGAAGATCCCCTGGAGAAGGAAGTGGCAACACACTCTAGTGTTCTTGCCTGAAAAATCCCATGAACAGAGGAGCCTGGTGGGCTACAGTCCACAGGGATTAATCCATGAATCACCTGCATTAAGTGCACAAGTCTTTTTTAAATGTATTTTTATTGAAGTGTAGTTGAATTACCATGTTGTGCCAATTTCTGCTGTACAGCAAAGTGACTCAGTTATGCGTATATATGTATATTCTTTTTCTCATGTTCTTTTCCATTTTGGCTTATCACAGATATTGAATATAGATACCTGTGGTATACAGTAGGACCTTGTTGTTTATCCATTCTGTATATACCAGTTTGCATCTGCTAATCTCAAACTCCCAGTTCAATCCTCTCCCACCCCTACCCACCTTGGCAACCACCCTTCTATTTCTATGTCCATGATTCTGTTTCTGTTTCACAGAGAGCTTCATCTGTGCCGTATTTTTGATTCTACATATAAGTGACATCATATCATATTTGTCTTTCTCTTTCTGACTCACTTCACTTAGCATGATAATCTTTGGTTGTATCCATGTTGCTGCAAATAACATTATTTCATTCTTTCTTATGGCTGAGTAATATTTAATTGTATATATATATATATATATATACACATCATATTTTCTTTATCCATTCATTGGTTGATGGGCCTATGGGTTGTTTCCATGTCCTAGCTATTGTTAACAGTGCTGTAAGTATAAGAGAGCATGTGTATTTTAGAACCATGGTTTTGTCTGGATGTATGCCCAGGGGTAGTATTGCTCGATCATATGGTAACTCTGGTTTTCTGAGGAACCTACATACTGTTTACCATCGTGACTATCCCAACTTACATTCCCACCAACAATGGAAGAGGGCTCCCTTTTCTGCACACCCTCTCCAACATTTGTTACTTGTAGACTTTTTAACAATGGAGTTTCTGAGCAGCATGAGTTGGTACCTCATTGTGGTTTTGGTTTGCATGCCTCTAATAATTAGCAATGCTAAGCATCTTTTCATGTAAGTGCACATGTCTTAAATGTACAACTTGATGCATTTTAAAAGTGAACATGCCTGGGATAGAGGAACTCGAGAAATCTCCTCAAACCATGTCATAGTCAGCCTCTTCCCAGAGTACCACTAGTCTGAATTCTATCACATAAATTCGTTTTGCTTGTTTTTGATCTTCATATGAATGACATGCAATATATCCCGTCTAATACCTGATGCTGGGAGGGATCGGAGGCAGGAGGACAAGGGGACGACCGAGGATGAGATGGCTGGATGGCATCACGGACTCGATGGACGTGAGTCTGAGTGAACTCCGAGAGTTGGTGATGGACAGGGAGGCCTGGCGTGCTGCCATTCATGGGGTCGCAAAGAGTTGGACAAGCCTGAGTGACTGAACTGAACTGACTGATACCTGATTGGCTTGCCTCTATGACTCACCTGTACGATTGTCGTGTATGGCAGGACTTCTTTCGTTTACTATTGTGCAGTATTTCATTGTGTGGCTCTACCATAATTTATCCATTCTACTGCTGATGGACATTTGGGCTGTTGAGAATACTGTGAATATATAACATTCTTGTACATGACTTTTGATGGACTTAATCATTCATTTCTGCTTGGTATATGATCAGAGATAGGATTTCTGGAGGATGTTTATCTTCATTCACTACTAAATAGTGTCAAACAGTTTTCTCAAGTGGTTACATCAATTTACATTCCCACCAGCAATATACGGGTGTTCTGGTTGATTCACATTCTTGATAATACGCGGTGTCATCAGTCTTTAAAATTATATTCATCCTGATGAGTGTGTAGAGGTATGGCATTCTATTTTAATTTGCATTTTCCTAAAAATGAATGTTGAACACCTTTTTATATGTCTAGTGGACTTTAGATAGCCTCTTTTCTAAAGAACCTATTTTTTCAAGTTAGAATTTGTAATAATTGAATTGTCTTTTGTAGATTTGTAGCAGCTTATTATAAATTTTGAATTTGGTCCTTAGATATATGTATCACAAATATCTTTTCCTACTCTCTGTGTTGCTTTTAAATTGCTTTTTAATTCTGTTGCTTTTTTGTTTTTTGTCATTGTCTCTTCATGCAGTTCTCAATTTTAATGCAGTCCAGTTGGTCAATTTGTTTATAGTTAGTCCTTTTTGTGCCCTAAGAAGTCTTTGCCTACCGCCAGGTCATGAAGATATTCTCCTAGATTTTCCACTAGAAGCCTTATTATTTCTCATGCACATCTTCACACTCCAATTCCTTGTGTATATATATATCATAAGCAAATATGATATTCCTTTGTATATTTTTAGTTTTATATAAATAATATATAATAGCATATTATAACATAGTAATATAATAACCCCTGGTGGCTCAGTGGTAAAGAATCCGCCTGCCAATGCAGGAGAGGCAGATTCGATCCCTGGATTGGAAAGATCCTTGGAGAAGGAAATGGTAACACACTCTAGTATTCTTGCCTGGGAAATCCCATAGACAGAGAAGCCTAGCAGGCTACAGTCCACGAGGTTGCAAAAGAGTCAGACATGACTTGGTGGCTAAACAATAACAGCAAATATGATAACATTCTACAATTTCCTCTTTGCACTCAATAGTACATTTAGGAGATTAATCTTTGTTGATATGTGTAGCTTTCACTCATTCCCTTTCACTGGAGCACACTTAATTACACTGTATCCATACAGCACCGTCTGTTTGCCCTTTCTTCTACTTACGGACGTTTGCTTGCCGCCAGCATTCATCACCACAAGTCCTGCTCCTGTGTATCCACATGCAGGGGCCTCCTTGCCTGAGAGTGTCTGTGGGGTGCTTGCCTCCCCAGTGAAGCTGTGGTTTTAGAGCTATAGAGACTCAGCGCTCAGGGCTGCTGAGGAACAGGACTGAGGAGATATGGGTGAGTGGATGTGGGGGCTTGCGGGGTGGGGGGGCAGGTAGTCCTGGCTCTGGGCCCCTACCTGTTTCAGCCAGAACAGATTTGCTTTCATGCATTAGGATTTGCAGTTCTGTTAACACTTTTTGTCTGAAAAATGGATTCTGCTTTAAAAAACAAAAACAGCCTGAAAACCGAGTGAAAGTATCGTTCACGAAGTGTTACAGGCACCATTGGGCTGTGCGAACTGCGAGGAGGCAGGTGGTTCCCCCTCCAGCCCAAGCCAGTCTGCCCCTCTGCTGCCTTGCTCGGCGCTGGCCAGACTCTTCACATGCAGCACCCCTTTTTCTTCTCTGCAGCTAGACTCCATTTCTGTATCTTCAGTGTCCAGTGCAGTAAGCGTTTGGTGATGGATTGACTAACGGATAAACTTTTGAATAACTTAGCACCATAGTCATCTCATACTAGTACATTTTACAGTACACAAACAAAAAACTTTTATTTTCTTATTTTTTAAAAAATTGTTATTTTGGGAACTTTCCTCGTGGTCCACTGGTTAAGACTTCACCCTCCACGCAGGAGGTGTCGGTTCAATCCCTGGCTGTGGAGCTAAAATCCCACATGCCTCATGGCCAAAAAATGGAAACATAACGCAGAAACAATATAACAAATTCAATAAGGACTATTAAAAAAATTTGTTTAAAAAATTAAACATTCTTATTTTATATTGGAGTATAGTTGATTTACAATGTTGTGTGTTTCAAATGTATAGCAAAGTGATTCAGTTATTTATATGCGTATATCCATTCTTTTTCAGATTCTTTGTTCATATAGGACAAACCACTTTTATATCTGTCTTTCCCTTCAAATCAGCCTGGAGCTTTCAGGGTTACCAGCTTCACAGAGGTGAATACTGAGGCTCAGGGAGGTGAAGAAACTTGAGGTCACATGACTGGTAGGTGGCAGATTTGAAACTTGGACCCAGGCATTTTCTGAATCCTGGCATTGGGCCCGTTCCACTAGTGTGTGTGGCCTGAAAACACGGCCTTAATCCAGACATCAATTAATAAGTAACCTGTGCATTACCCTCTGCAGTTTCCGAGTACTCTCCACAGCCCTTCTGTGGCTGGATGCACCCCACCTTTTTTCAAAGACGGGGAGACTAGTGGTAAGAGGGTGGAAGTATCTCACCCAAGGCCACACACTGTGGAGCAACTAAGCTGTGTTCGCCGCCCAGCTCTGCTTCCCCAACCCGCTCTGCTCCTTCCCTCACCTTCACTCCTGGTGCAGGGCCCAGAGGCATCTGGGGACAAGCCGGCTCCTCGGCAGCCCTCCAAGTCCAGCCTCCTGCAGCCTGAAGGCCTCACCCTCCCTGGCAGGCCCAGGAAACGGGTTGGCTCTGAGCGGCTGAGCAGCCCCTCCCGTGAGGCCTGGAGTTGTTTTTCTTATCTAAATAAACTCTGCACAAACATGGCCGCATTACTCACGAGTAAGTTATTTGCAATAGCGTGTTCCAGAGATGGGGAAATTAGTTCACACTGGAACCACGTCTTAACCTGGTAAATGAATGGGGAGGAGGAAGGAGTTTTAGACCCAGTCAGTGGAATCCAAAACCTACCCTTTTGGGCACCCCCCTCCACCTCAAGCCTGGGGGACACTTTTACACCTGGTCCTACACCCTGTGGGCCCCACGAAGGACAGGCAGCACTAATCTGTGTCCAGGGCAGAGGGCCAGTGAGCTCTGAGGGCCCAGGACCCTGTCTCCCATGGTATCCACCTTTTCCCACCAGCTTCTTTTTTTTTATTTCTTAAAAAAATTTTTTTACTATTCTTGTTGATATTTTATTCTTTTTTTTTTTTTTTTTTTTTGCTGTGCCATGCAGCATGTGGGATCTTTGTTCCCCCACCAGGAATCGAACCCATGTCCCTTGCATTGGAAGCACAGAATCGTAACCACTGGACTGCCAGGGAAGTCCCACCAGCTTCTTAAGGGAAGAGGGTAGGGAAGCTTTGCTTTATCCTCAGGCCTTTTTGTGAAATGGGTGCTGAAATCAGTTCAGTTCAGTCACTCAGTCATGTCCAATTTTTCGAGACCCCATGGACTGCAGTAGGCCAGGCCTCTCTGTCCATCACCAACTCCTGGAGCCAGCTCAAACTCATGTTCATGGAGTTGGTGATGCCATCCAACCATCTCTTCCTCTGTTGTCCCCTTCTCCTCTTGCCTTCAATCTTTCCCAGCATCAGGGTCTTTTCCAATGAGTCAGTTCTTCTCATCAGGTGGCCAAAGTGTTGGAGTTTCAGCTTCAGCATCAGTCCTTCCAATGAATATTCAGGACTGATTTCCTTTACCATTGACTGGTTGGATCTCCTTGCAGTCCAAGGGAGACTCTCAAGAGTCTTCTCCAACACCACAGTTCAAAAGCATCAATTCTTTGGCACTCAGCTTTCTTTACAGTCCAACTCTCACATCCATACATGACTACTGGAAAAATCATAGCTTTGACTAGATAGACCTTTGTTGGCCAAGAAATGTCTCTGCTTTTTAATATGCTGTCTAGGTTGGTCATAAGTTTTCCTCCAAGGAGCAAGCAGTTACCATCTGAAGTGATTTTGGAGCCAAGAAAATATAGTATGTCACTTTTTCCGTTGTTTCCCCATCTATTTGCCATGAAGTGGTGGGACCAGATGCCATGATCTTCGTTTTCTAAATGTTGAGTTTTAAGTCAACCTTTTCACTCTCCTCTTTCAACATCATCAAGAGGCTCTTTAGCTCCTCTTCACTTTCTGCCATAAGGGTGGTGTCATCAGCATGTCTGAGGTTATTGATAGTTCTCCCAGCAATCTTGATTCCAGCTTGTGCTTCATCCAGCTCAGCATTTGTCATGATGTACTCTGCATAGAAGTTAAATAAGCAGAGTGACAATATACAGCCTTGATGTACTCCTTTCCCAACTTGGAGCCAGTCCGTTGTTCCGTGTCTGGTTCTCACTGTGGCCTCCTGACCTGCACACAGGTTTCTCAGGAGGCGGGTCAGGTGGCCTGGGATTCCTGTCTCTCTCAGAAGTTTCTACAGTTTGTCGTGCTCCACACAGTCCAAGGCTTTGGCAGAGTCAATAAAGCAGAAATAGATGTTTTTCTGGAACTCTCTTGCTTTTTCTATGATCCAATGGATGTTGGCAATCGGATCTCTGGTTCCTCTGCCTTTTCTAAATCCAGCTTGAACATCTGGAGGCTCACGTACTATTGAAGCCTTGCTTGGAGAGTTTTGAGCATTATTTTGTTAGCATGTGAGATGTGTGTAATTGTGTGGTAGATGAACATTCTTTGGCATTGCCTTTCTTTGGGATTGAAATGAAAACTGACCTTTTCCAGTCCTGTGGCCAGTGCTGAGTTTTCCAAATTTGTTGACATATTAAGTGCAGCACTTTTACAGCATCATCTTTTAGGATTTGAAATAGCTCAACTGGAACTCCATCACCTCCGCTAGACTTGTTTGTAGTGATGCTTACTAAGGCCCACTTGACTTTGCACTCCAGGATGTCTGTCTCTAGGTGAGTGATCGTGGTTATCTGAGTCAGGAAGATCTTTTTTGCATAGTTCTGATTATTCTTGCCACCTCTTCTTAATATCTTCTGCTTCTTTAGGTCCGTACCATTTCTGTCCTCTATTGTGCCCATTTTTGCATGAAATGTTCCCTTGGTATCTCTAATTTTATTGAAGAGATCTCTAGTCTTTCCCATTCTGTTGTTTCCTCTATTTCTTTGCATTGATCACTGAGGAAGACTTTCTTAATCTCTCCTTTTTATTCTTTGGCACTCTGCATTCAAATATGTAACTTTGATATAAAAGGTATATCTCTCCTTATCTCCTTTGCCTTTAGCTTCTCTTCTTTTCTGAGCTATTTGTAAGGCCTCCTCAGACAACCATTTTGCATTATTGCATTTCTTTTTCTTGGAGATGGTCTTGATCATCACCTCCTGTACAATGTCACAATCCTTCGTCCATAGTTCTTCAGGCATATTGTCTATCAAGTATAATCCCTTGAATATTTGTCACTTCCACTTTATAATCATAAGGAATTTGATTTAGGTCATACTTGAATGGTCTAGTGTTTTTCCCTACTTTCTTCAATTTAAATCTGATTTTTGCTATAAGACGTTCATGATCTGACCCACAACACCTGGTTTAACTAAACTCGTTCAGCTTCTGGAGCTGGTTCTTTCACAGGAAGACCCTGGGATCAGGGGACGGAGGGGCTCAGGAGCTGTTATGTAAATGAGGACACAGTGCCTGGCAAATCACCTTTGTTGTTATGACTGTTGCAGGTACTCAAGTGTGAAAGAGAAGACGCTAAACGTGGCTTATGTTGGCCCACCACCAAGGGTGTGCTGTGTGTGTGCTAAGTCACTTCAGTCGTGTCTGACTGTTTGCCACCCTATGGACTGTAGCCTGCCAGGCTTCCCTGCCCATGGGATTCTCCAGGCAAGAATACTGGAATGGGTTGCCACGCCCTCCTCCAGGGGATCTTCCTGACCCAGGGATCGAACCCGCATCTCTTGTATCTCCTGCATTGGCAGGCGGGTTCTTTACTACTAGTGCTACCTGGGAAGGCCTTCACATCTTCTCTGTCAGGTGCGTTCATTACCTCATCTTGTAGTGAGGCCTGAATCTCAGAGCAGCTCTGTGATATGCTCAAGGTAGATGGGGTGTGGATCATAAACCTCAGGCAGTGGGGTTTGCATTTGCAAAGGACTCTTGGACATAAAGTCTTAATAGAATTCCTGGAAATGCTGGGAAAGGAAACTTAGTCCTTGACTCCTAGTTCAAGAAACCCTGGTTTCAGCAGAATGTTCCTCAGGGGCCGTTTCTAGTCCCAGACTGGATTATATTGGCTGCATGGAACATGGGAACTACATTTGAGTTCTCTCCAGAACTCTGGACTGTGGTACCTGGGCTGTGTGGTCACAGGGACCCCTTTGTCCTCTTTACCAGCTTCAGAATGATGGGCCCTAGGTTGGAGAGGCTGTGGCTATTGCATGGTATAGTCCTTGTCCCGGGGGCCTTTTCTCATCGCCTTGCATGAGGACAGGGCTGGGATGAGACCCTGAAACACCCTGAGAGAGTCAGTCTCCACATACCACATTCCAGCAAAAATAGTCTAAACTTGATAACGTGCCTCCCATCCATGTGTGCTGAACTCAAGTAGCTTTTTCTAGAGATTCTGCTTGTAAAATCCTGGGTAAATGCGAGAAAGTTGAATTTTTCTCCTTGGCTGCAAGTGGGGCAGGAGGGGGAGGGTGCTTTGCAGCGGGCTTAAGCCCCTTCTTGCTCTGCCTCCTGGGTTCCCCCATCTGCCAAGAGGGTCTTACACATAGTGGGTGCTCAGCCCCCATATTCTGAATTGAATGATGTATGCTCACTTCCCAAAGAGAACTAAGTCTAAGCTGTACTATGTGAGGTGTGGGCAGAGAGTCTGTGCCAGCCTAGCTGAGGCACACACGTGCACACACACACCTACATATGTGTGCATGGGGAGGAGGCATAGGAGAACAATGTGTGTGAACTCATCCACCCTCCTTAGTTCCAGCTTAAAGGGACAGCAAAATTAAAATGTGTTGTTCCCTCTCCTAATTAATATCTGAGTTCAAGGGTCTTCCTTGGAGGTCCAATGGTTAAGACTTTGCTTCCAATGCAGCGCATGAGGGTTCAATCCCTAGTCAGAGAACTAAGATCCCACATGCCTTGCCGCCAAAAAACCAAAACACAAATCAGAAGCAATACTGTAACAAGTTCAATAAAGACTTCAAAACAAAATATCTAAGTTTGGGATCCCCACACTTAACCAGGTGCGAACTGATCCCAGATGCTAACTGTCCCTTAACCCGGTGCGAACTGAGCCCAGATGCTGACTGTCCCTTACGGACAAGTTTCTCACAGAAGGATCAACTGCTAGCCCTGAACTGAGTGGCTAGAATGCTGGGCCCAGAACCCACAGCTTCACAGAAGACGCAGTTCCATGAGGGGATTTTAGAGTTTCCTGATGCAGCCCCAGGCAGATACACGATATGGGTATGCTTTCCTACTTAAAACCAGCTCTGCTTAAAAAATAACATTGGAGGCAAAAATACATTTAATGAAGGTGTGACACACCACAAAACCACGGCCAGTGGGATTGAGTTTGAGAGGGAGTGTATAATTGTGTGTGTTTTAGACATTAAGGTAATGTGGCCTCACTTGGAAAAATCTGAGGGGAGTAGACAGCGACCTGTAAAAATATGAGTCCGTGCTGGTTGGGAGTTTACCTCCACTCTTGCTAGCTAAACTGTAGGATAGTGTTTATGTATGCTCATTATTTTCCTTCATTCCATCAAATATTTATGGGAAGGCTGCTTTGTGTCAGGCAGTATCCTGGGCACTTGGTGACATACCTGTTAATTAGACAGATGAGTTCTGATCTGTGTATTCAAGTCAGTGGGAGCAGCACTTGTCTTTTCTGGCTCTTGAATTAACCTACCTGCTACCCAAGGGCAGGAGGCCAGGCTCTCCTGGAGGCGTATTTTCCACCCATCGTCCTGAACAGGGCGGCCTACTGTGGAAGCTGAGGCATGGGGCCCAGCGGGCTGACAAATGCACCCCTTTCCTTCTTTCACCCCCACTCCTTGGCTTCTCTCCGGGGCCTCCTGGGCGGCCTTGGCAGGAAGGGGCCTGAGAGTTTAGCTGTTGATTGAAGCTGACAAGGAGTCGAGGTGTTTTCCTCCCACAGTCATTTGCATTGAGTTAGGGGATCCCCAGAGACCAGAGGATGCATCTTTATCAGTGAATTAGAAGGTCAGAGCTAGAAGAGGCACAGAGGCAAACAGGCTCCAACTGGAGGAACGGCAGCTCCATGGCAGAGTTTCAAGAAGGATCCCAAGGCAGAAAAGAACTCAGAAAGCCATTCTGCCATGATGTCTGCCATGGGTGCAAAGAAGGGTGTTTGAGTTTTGTATTTAAACCCAAGGCCACTCCAATCCCTTCCTTTTACAGACGAGGAAACTGAGACTGGGGATGTAAATAATAATACAATACAATACAAGCCAGAGCAGGTCCATTGATAGAACCAAACTCTCCACCTTCCTAAACCCCTCCCCCACCCCAGCACTCCAGTCAGTCGGTTCTTCTGCTACTTAGCCAGGTTTCAAGCCGTTCGTAGAGAATTCCCCCCCCAAGTCACAACCATTCTTTTCATCTGCAGGTGAGGCTGGTCCAGATCAGGAGTTGACCATCATAATGCATGCTGCTCCTATGTTCCTTTTGGCCCCTAACATTTCCTAGTAATTGTTCGGGGGCAGTAAAATGCAGTGCCATGGAAGCTGAAGCCATACCAGGAACTACAGGATTGTGTTCCAGGCTGCCTGGATTTTAGCAATTGACACCTCAAACCAATCTTCACGTAAATCCTCCCACGCATTCCCTACAGACTGGCTTTCTGACATCCCCTAACTCAGTGGCCAAACAAGCATGGGGCTGAGAGTCTGCAGTGTAAGTCAGGATTCTACATTTTAGTTATGAGACCATGGGCACATCGTTTAATCTTTCTGGGCCCATTGCCTGACTATTAATTCAATTCATCACCAAACTTTTATTGAGTACATTCAGTGGGCTCAAGCACAGGTGTTGGGGTGAGAAAAATATCACAAGGTCTTTGACCTTCAAGGCATTTAAAATCTACTATAATGAATTAATTATAAGATTGGTGCAAAAGTAATTGTTGAAATTTGCTGCTTGATATTGGGATACTTTCTTAAATAAATGTGATTATGTTACATATCATTTTAATGCACATTTCTTTCATTTTTTTGCTAATGACTTATTATTTGCAGTTTATATTTATTTTAGACTAAGTAAATTATATTAGACAAAAAGCAAATTCAAGCAATTTTCTTATTTGAGTTCAAAATGTTTTGTAAAGCAGCAGAGACAACTCACAACATCAATAATGCATTTGGCTCAGGAACTGCTAATGAATGTACAGTGAGGTGGTGGTTCAAGAAGTTTTGCAAAGGAGACAAGAGTCTTGAAGATGAGGAGTGCAGTGGCTGGCCATCAGAAGGTGACAACACCGACCATTCTCTGATTGTTCAGCATTTGAAGCAAACTCAGTGAAGTTCAGTCTCTCAGTCATGTCTGACTCTTTGCAATCCCATGGACTGCAGCACGCCAGGCCTCTCTGTCCAGATTAGAAAGGTGAAAAAGCTTGATGAGTGGGTGCCTCATGAGCTGACCACAAATCAAAAAAAAAAAAAAACAAACCATCATTTTGAGGTGTCATCTTCTCTTATTCCACACAACAACAACAAACCATTTCTTGATGGATTGTGATGCGAGGCAAAAAGTGGATTTTATATGACAACTGGCAATGGCCAGCTCAGTAGTTGGACCAAGAAGAAGCTCCAAAGCACTTTCCAAAGCCAACTTGCACTAAAAAAAGGTGATGGTCACTGTATGGTGGTCCGCTGCTGGTCTCATCCACTACAGCTTTCTGAATCCCGGTGAAACCATTACTTCTGAGACGTATGCTCAGCAAATCGATGAGACGTACCAAAAACTGCAATGCCTGAAGCCAGCATCGGTCGACAAAAATGGCCCAATTCTTCTCCACAAGGACGTCCAATGGCATGCCCCACAACCAACACTTCAAAGTTGAGTGAAATGGGCTATGAAGCTTTGCCTCATCCCCCATATTCATCTGACCTCTCGCCAACCTACTACACTTCTTCAAGTATCTCGATAACTTTTTGCAGGGAAAACGCTTCCGCAACCAGCAGGAGGCAGAAAATGCTCTCCAAGAGTTCACTGAATTCCAAGGCAGGGATTTTTGTACTACAGGAATAAATCAACTTATTTCTCATTGGCGAAACTGTGTTGCTTGTAATGGTTTCTGTTTTGATTCGTAAAGATGTGTCTGACCCATAATGACTTAAAATTCATGGTCCTAAACCACAATAACTTTCCCACAATATTTTAACAGTAACCTTTAATAAATAAACAGATAAATGCACAAATCAGTCCTAAGTATGAGCATAGAGGTATGAACAGGATAGAGGAGGAAAGGCTTCATGAAGTGGGTGCTGCTCCAATCTAGACTTGGATGGAAGGAGTGTTCAACTAGTCAAAGGGATGGAATATGGAGATGGGAGGGATGGAGAGGACACCAAAGTCAAGAAGGAGTGGTGTGAGCAAAGATACTGTGGTGTGAAAGGCCCAGGGATATTTGTGATGTGCCTGGAGAAAGGATGTGATGTGGGTGAAGCAAGAGAGTTGAGGCTGCAGACAGACAGGACCCATCACTCAGCACCTTAACTCCATATGAAACACTATGGATTCTGTTCTCTAGAAGTGTGCTGTCCAACAGGGGAGCCGCTAGCCACACATGGCTACTGAGCACTTGAAATGTGACCAGGCCAAACTGAGATGCAAGCATAAAGCACACAACAGATTTCAAAGACTGCACAAACAAAGAATATAGAGATAATTTTTATAGTGTTTACATGTTAAAAATGATATACTAGATATGTTGGGTTGCGTGCATGCTACGTCGCTTCAGTCATGTTAAACTCTTTGCCACCCCATGGACTGTAGCCCACTGGGGCTCCTCTGTCCATGGGATTTCCCAGTCAAGAATACCAGAGTGGATTGTCATTTCCTCCTCCAGGCGATCTTCCTGACCATGAGATCATACCCTCATCTTCTGTGTCTCCTGCATTTCAGGCAAATTCTTTACCACCGAGCCTATGTTGGGTTGCATCAAATATATTAACTTCACCTGTTTCTTTTTCCTTTTTAAAAAATAACATAGCCTCAATAACATTTAAAATTACATAGGTCACTCGCATGTATTTCTACTGGACAGCACTGCTGTAGACAATTGAAAGCATTCTTTATAAATTACCGAAAGCATTTTTTTTACAAAGCAGGGAAATGTAGATGCAATTTACGCTTCTGGAATGCTCACTCTGGCTGCAAGTAGAGATGGAAGACAATTAGAAAATTATTGTAATGATTGGTGGTGAGCAGTGATAGGGACCTGAATTAAGATGGAGGCTGGGTGATGGGAGGCAGATCCTATAGGGTTTGGTGGCAGATTTGGATATAGGGGTGAAAGAGGGGAGGAATTTCCTGGTTACTGGGTGATTGGAGACAATGGTGATGCCCCTGAGGATGGAGGGCTGAGAAGCAGGTTCACGGAGGAAACTGACAAGCTCAGTTCTGAACATGAGATGACTGTGGGCTTCTAATTCCAGGGGACAGTTTGAGACTTGAGCTCAGGAGAGGGGTTGGGTTGGATATTTAGATTTTGGGGTCAGTTTTGAAAGATCAGGCAAGACTCAAACAGAATACGATCACCCAGGATGGTTGTTTTCGTTTAGTCGCTATATCCCTCTCTTTGAGACCCCATGGACTGCAGGACATCACTCCTGTCCTCCACTACTTCCCGAAGTTTGCTCAAACTCATGTCCATTGAGTGAGTGATGCTATCTACCATCTCATCCCTTCTTGTCCCCTTCTCCTTTTGCCTTCAGTCTTTCCCAGAATCAGGGTCTTTTTCAACATCAGGGTTAGACAGGGAGAGAATGTCAAAGGAAAGCAGCAAGTGCCTGGCCCCAGGGAACATCAGCACCTATGGGAGGGCAGGGGGAAAAGATCAAAAAGTGTTTCCTTGTACTGCCTGCCAGTAACACCGCCCTGCGATTCCTCTGCCCTATACTCGGAGATCTTTCAGTAGAGACCCTTTTTCACTTTTTGATTTCAGAAAAAACAAAAAATGTCACAGCAAAAGCTGAAGCTCTCTTGAGTGGATCTTGATGACTAAGTCGGATGTCAAAAAAATTCTACCCCAGATTCCATCTCACTTTATAAAGCTGTTAGGATAAGCTGGTACAGTAGCTTTTCAGGGGGCCATTTGGTAATGACTCCATAAGTAGCCATTTTCCTTCTAGGGACTTACTGTAAGAAAATAATCAGAGAGACACACAAATGCATATGTACAAAAGTGTTTAAAGCATCACTTTTTATAATGCTGAATACAACTGGGAGCCACTTAAATGTCCACTTGTGGAAAAGTGGCTTCATACATTATGATAGACCCATGTGACAGGCTGCTCCACACGCATTCAAAATAATGGAGTTACAGAAAAAGATGTTCATGGTACATTTAGTGAAAAATCAGGGGATTGCAGTGTGATTATCTCTAGTCTGTGGTCATTGTTTGTCCTCATCATGGTTAAGAACAAGGACTGTCCAGCAGGTATCTTGGCTTGTCTGAGCAAGGCCAGTCTCTGAATGTCACCTCATCATGTCTCAGTGTCCTCTTCTGGAAAGGGCAGGGTAATGACACCAGCCACAGGCAGCTGCAGAAACTAAATGAGTTAATCTCATTCATGTGAAGCACTGAGAGCAAGGCCTAGCATTCGTGAAACATCAGTATGTGTTAGCCTTTATTATTACTTTTAAAGACATCTTTATTGAGCTGTAATTCACTTATCATACCATTCACCCACTTAAAAATGAACAAGCCAGTGGGATTTAATATATTCAAAGAGCTGTGCAACTATCACAACAGTCAACTTTAGAATATTTTCATCCCCCTAGAAAGAAACTCTGTACCCCTTGGAAGTCACTCCCACCCTCTACCAAGCCCCCAGCAACTTGTGATCTACCTCTCCCACTGTAGACTGGCCTATTCTGGGCAGTTCAGAGAAATGGAACCCTACAGTATGTGGGCTTTAAAACAGCAACAACAGCCTAACTCATGTCTTGAAGCTGGTGTCCCTCCCCTGGCCAGATTGAATTGCTTGGGAAAGGGACAGCTTTTCCCATTTTATTCCTTCAAGGTCTGAGTCAACCCCAGGAGGTTTGTTTCCAGATGCTGGGGTGTATCTAAGGGACAGAATATTCTGGATATGTGTGTTGTTTTGAGAAATGAGGACTCTGTTTCTCTTTTAAGATGGCCCATGTTTGACTCCACAAAGGCACTAACAGACCACCCTACCCACTGCCCCAAGCATCAGTCACCCTCTCAGACCTGAGCAGACAGTCCAGACCACCCCTGCCTCCTTCCCTCCAGGATCCACATTCCCTACCCTGGGTAAACCCAACTGTGCTTTCACCCTACACATTGCTGTCTTTCTTTAAAATCTTGATTTAAATTGAGGTGTCACTTTGATATAGTATCTTCCATTCATGTATAGTGTAAAAATAGCCTGCCAATATATTAAAAAGTGGTATAAGGGCACCCAGTCTCACTGCTCTTCTAGAACTGTATTTTTATTTCAGCACACCACTCCTTGCCGCTTGTGCATATGCACGTGTGCTTTTAAAAATAAATGCAATTATATGAGCCAACAATTGCTGCTTTGGGGCCACATTGTAAACTGAACTCTGGACCGAGGGAAATCCTGGGCCTGAGCCAAGGCCACATTTGTGACTCTTATTATCCCAGAAAATAGGAAAGAGAAAACATAGTGACCTCTACAAATATACACTCATACACGGTACAAAGACAAAGACACAGAAACACACGAACCCAGGAAGAAAATTCACACAGCACGTACCCGTTTCACTTAAGCATATGGGGCTGGGCTCTGTGAAATAACATGATCTGAACAAGACAGACCTCAGAGGCATGAGCGGACAGAGACATTTAGCACACACACACCTGAATCTCAACAACACCTGTGTAAACACAGAGTGGGCAACACACCAGGACATACACAGGTGGTATAACCAAGTACACACACACGCACACAACTGTACACCTACCAGGATCCTCTCCTGGCCCCTGACTCCCAGGGGCCAGACACTGGGAAGGAGCTTCTTCAGGAAAACTCAAAATAGCTCTGTGAACCCTGCCCTGGGCTCCAGCTGCCTGCCCACAGGCCCATCCTGTCCTCCCTCGAAGCCCTGGCCCTGTGCCTCAGTCTATACCCAGCAGCGGGTAGCAATGCGTACCCCAGAGCCCAATCCCCTACCCCAAATCTCCTGTCAGACCTGGCCTCTCTCCTTCTCTTCCTTGGACCCAACACCCAAATCCTACACTCCAACTTCCCTACACCCAACTCCTTCTGTTCCAGCTCCCTTCTCCCAGGGACTGTCTGTAATCAACCCTGGGAACCTTACTCTGGGGGCTCTGGAGACAGAGGGTCCATGCTGGGCTGGCAGTCAGGGGTCAGCCATCCAGTTTGGACAATAGCAACTTAAAGTCTTCCATCTGTGGTCCATCCTCAGCAACAATAGGAACCATTTTTGGGGACTGAGAATTTCAGACAAGATGCTGTCCTAGAAGTCTCTGGCCAGAGCCTGGCCTGCAAAGGGTATTGGTCCCCACACCCTCAGTTCCCTGAGCTGTCAGGCGGGGGCAGCGTCCGAGGCTGCAGGTTCCTAGGGGTGGCCCTGGGGCAGGCATTTTAAATAATTTTGACTGGGTTCTCCAAATATGAGAGATCCCCATCATTGGTTGGAAGGTGCTGGGAAGCAAAGGCTCTGTCTTGGTTTATTTTGTGGTGGTTTAGATGCTTTGTCTTTTTACTGATTGACAGACTGGATGCTCCATGCAAGATCTTAGCTCCCTGACCAGGGACAGAATTGGCGCCCTCTGCACTGTGGAGTCTTAACCATTGGACCACCAGGGAAGTCCCAAAGACTGACTTTTGAGCGAACTAGAGAATAGTTAGGCTACTGACTACCATGTGCTGCATACATTGTACTATTGCAGCTTAAGTGCAGAGAGTGAGGTTAACAGATTCCTCAGTACCACACAGTACTTCATCATGACAGACCCATGGATGTATTTATTTTCCCCCTCTAGTCTCCCCTCCAATTCCACACGCATACCCTCAAACGTATGGAAATGGCAATCCACTCCAGTATTCTTGCCTGGAGAATCCCATGGACTGAGAAGCCTAGTAGGTTACAGTCCACGGGGTTGCAAAGAGTCGGACACGACTGAGCGACTTCACCTCACCTCACCTACCCTCAAACACCTATTCTATTGTGTTCAATGTGTATTTTTTCTATTTTTATTATGGTAAAATATAGGTAACAAAATTTATCATTTAACCATTTTAAAGTGTATGGTTCTGTGGCATGGTTGTACAATCATCATTACCATCCATCTCCAAAATTTTTTCATCTCCCATCTCAAATGCTGTACCCATTAATTCCCTTCCTCCCCCAAGCCCCTGGCAACCACCATTCTACTTTCTGTCTCAGAAAATTTGACAGTTCTACGTACTTAGTGTAAATGGAATCATATGGTGTTTGTCCTTTTGTGACTGGCTTATTTCACTTAGCACAGGGGCTTCAAGGTTCATGCTCATTGTAGCATGTGACAGGATTTCTTTCCTTTTTAAGGCTGAATAATATTCTACTGTATGTATAGACCATATTTTGTTAATGCATTCATCCATCAACAGACACTAAAGTTACATCCACCTCTTGACTATCAAGAATAATGCTGCTATGGACATGGCTGTACAAATACCTGTGGAATCTCTGCTTTCACTTCTTTTGGGGTATACACTCAGAAGTGAAATCGCTGGATGAAGTGGTAATTCCATGTTTACTTTTGTGAGGAACCACCATACCATTTTCCACAATACTGCGTCCATTCTACCTTGCCACTAGCATTGCCCAAGCGTCCTAATTTCTCCATATCCTCACCAGCACTTACTATTTTCTCCTTTTTTAAGAGTAGCCATCCTAAAGGGAGAAGTGATTCAATGTGTAACTTTTTGTTTTTATGACTTCTTTCAAAATGTATACAGTTGTTGTGTGCCTATGTAACTTTTTACACGAGTAACATAGCATTATTTCTTTCATTTTCTGTGTTGCTATCTGCACCTGAACTGTTTTTAAGATACAGCCATTTTTCTCCTGTACGCAGAACTCATTGCTTATAATTTGTGCATAGCACTCTACACTGAGCACCAACTATATCCAAGTGTATTGAAAATGTTCTGAGTGCTTGTAGAAAGCTCTCTGCATGTGTTGTTTGATTCCTTACAGCAATCTTAAGAGGTAGCTTATTATTATTCCTATTCTATAAGGAAACTGATACACAGAGTTAAGGGACCCGCCTGAAGTCACACAACTGGAAAGAGGAGACTAAACATTTTAACTCAGGTCCATTTGGTACCACAAAGAGAACTCACGTGTGTTAAGAGCTAAAGAAAAAGGGCTAGCTGCAGGCAGAGGCTCCCTCTCAGGTGAGGGCATTCTGCTGAAAGTTCTAGTCCTCACAAGATCCTGACTCATCTCCAGGTTATGAATCACCTCCCTTCACCAGATGTCACTTTATGTCTGTGTAAAATGAAGACAGGAACAATTTTCTTGCTCTTTTGAGATTCACCACTTATTGATTAAACATCCTTTAGCTAACAGAAAAATCATCAGAATTGAAGGCAGGTGTTTCTTTCCAGTGTTCCACCCGGGAGCCATGCCAAACACATGAAAATCTTTTGGCGAATCTGCTCGTGAGGCTCCTCCCCCATAGGACTAACTATTCCCAGAAAAACAGAGGCGCTGCCTCCGGCCCCATCCCACCTCTCTTGAACTTTGTGCTTACCCCGATGAAAAATTAACTGGGCTGATGTTTCCTTTCCAAGGACAGCCTCTGCAGAAGCCGGCCTGGCTGGGCCCCAGGAACACAGGCGCTAAATCAGTTTCTCTCCACCCAGAGCCGCCCACCCACTCACCTGCCAAACTCAGGGGAGTATGTGGGGTTCTCGGGCACCCAGAGGAATCTGCTCCTTAGCCCTCCAGCTTTATGAAACTGGACTGATTTCTCTAACTTTTCTAGTGGAGAAACTGAGGCCAGAGGAGAAAGGAATGCCCAGACGAGGCACTTGTTGGCCTCACACGTGGACCAGCGCTGTTTTCTGCGTGCATCAGCTGTCCCACCGAGACAAGCAAAGGAAATGCAGGAGGGCAAGCTTCAGCCACTCTGACCGCTGACTAGTCACTGCCTCCTTTCAGGGAAACGAGAAGGCTGACCAGGGGGCCCTTCCCATGTCACAATTCAGAGGCTCGGGGACATGCCAGGCCCTTCTACTACCTGTAAAACTCAGATCTCTCTTAGGCTCCTCACCTTCACAGTGTACATTACACTTCACCACACATGGCTTCTGCCCTGAGGAGAACAGTTGTAATGCCTTTTCTAGATTCATAAGAAGAACTGTGTGCTTCATTCTTACAGCTGAGAGAATAGATGCTTGGTGGGGTGAAGGGGTAGACAGAGCCAAGATTAAAAGCCAGGCCAGTCATTGATGAAGCTTGAGGTCTTTTTGCAGGATGCCTCGCAACAGTGGGACCTGCCTGATGCAATGTTCAGGTTAATATGAACGGTTTACACAAGGAGCACAGGCACACACCTCCTACCCCTTGGTTCTTCTTTAGGTTGTGAGGCTAGGGCCCTTAGTCTTTCATTTCAGCATTTTCAGAAATGAGTAGGATGGCACACGGAGGTGCTCTGTAGATACGCATGTCTAACTGAACCCTGCTCCCCACTTTGCACCTTTCTCCATGGCACTAACAGCGGCCCCAAGGTGTGGCTCTATTCCTTTAGAGTATTGACTGTTGGTGAAGCTTTTCACATCGGACTCCCACAACCACCCTAAGAGATTGAGAGGAAAGCTATCTCTAGCCTGTTTTCCAGGTGAGCAAACATTTCTTCTAGTATCACAATAGTGCACCTGTGTAAAGAACGTGGCTCTGTGATGTCACCTTCTACCTCTACAAGTCTAGAAGGCAGCTAGCTGGGTGCAGTGTGGGCTGAGGCCTCAAAAATCACTGGTTTGTATCCTAACTCTGCAGCTAGAGCTCTCCAATATTATAATCTCTGGGCCTCGGGTACTTCAGCTGTAAATGGGAGACCAGGGACATCTACTTAAGAGTCACTGTGAAGATGAAATCAGAGGGCAGCACTTTCTTCATTCTACCTGGAATGAAGAAAGCCATCAATAAAAGTCTATTGCCTTCCTCCCTTCTCTTTTTCGATGAGAGCCGGAGGAAGGGAATGAAACCAGATTATAGTGGCTGCTGGTTAGTTCCAAGGACCGGCCAGGAATGGGGAGCAGGTCATTAAGCCCCATTTGGGGTTCAGGGGACTCTCCTTTAAGGTCCAAGCAGGCAGAGAATTAGCAGGAGGGGAGCCCTGGGCTCAGCCCCAGCAGCTGACAGGCCTGCCAGAGCTCATTCTCTCCTTCCAGGCAGGGACCCCTGCAGCTTCTGGGCTGACGGTGGATAGGCCACACCTCGCAGGGCTCTGTAACTCCCCACCCGCTAGAGGGTTTGCGGATCACTTCTTTCTCACCAAGGGAGTTTCCTGCTGTTAAAAACAAACAAAGGCTAAGAGGTCTGGTAGGGGAGGGGCTGCAGGAGAAAGGCCCTGGGGGCCTGGGGTAACTCCTGACAGCCAACGAGTGAGGGGTCTGTGGGTAGACGCCCCTAAATTGTGTTGGTGGAGAGAAAAGCCCCAGAGTGCCCCCAATATCCTGGTGTTCCTCTGCTTCCCACCGAAGCTAATTTGGAATATATAAAGTCCCCGAAGACTGCTCTTTTGCTCCACTTGTTGCGAGTTCACAGCTTTGAAAACAACTCTCTCTCCTATTTTACTGGGTGTTGAATTTCGGATACTTTGTTTCCCATAGGATTCCAGCACCCTGTAATGAAACTTTTCCTCTACAGATAAGTTCTAAGGCTCCCCCATTCATTTCTTCCTGAGCTTAACGAATACCTCTGAGGCCCATTTTCTGCGGGGCACTTGATTCCCAAAGGCCCAAGGGACCCCTGACTCCAGCTATTATCCAGGGAGTCACCGAGGTCCCCAAATCGGCACCTCTGAGAGCCTCTTCCTAATTCGGCCCTGGGGCTCTAAACTGAAACGGTCTCACTGGTGCAAGAATAAAAACGCCCCCCGAGTCTCCGGCGCCGCCAAGGCCCCTGACCGGGATCGGCGCACCAGCGTCCTGGTGCGCTCCCCGACTTCCTGGGCCTCAGCCTTCCGCGCGTCCTCCCTCGAACCGGGGTCCTCCCAGGAGCGCACCGCCTGCTTGTGGCCAGCCCGCTTTCGTTCGTTCGTGCGAGTCTAACCCTCGGGCCCGCCACTCCAGCTGAGTTTCCTGAGTGTGGGTTCCGAGAGCGGACGCCACGACCCGAGCCCGGCCCTCCCGCCAGGGGCCCTTCTCGCCGCTCCTTTCCCACGACTTCCTCCCGGCGTCCGCTGGACTTCAGGTCGGGGCCGCGCGGGGTCCTGCGCGCTCCAGCCCTGGCGGCCGCTGTCCCAGGTCGCCCACGTGGGCGTGCTCCGTGCCGGGCGGGGGGAAGGCCAGGAGCCCTCCCGGAGGCCGGGGGCAGGGGGGGGCGGGCAAGGCGCCCGCAGGAGGAGGCGGCAGGGCGCGGGGGAGGAGGCGGGGAGCCCCAGCGGCAAGGGGGCGGTGACAGCGCTTGGAAAGGAGGCTGCACGCGGATTTGCATGAAACACAGACTGGGAGCGGGCGGGAGCAGGAGCGCGGCGCACGCCCCGGGCCGGCCCAGCTAGCGAACGAGCCGGGAAGGAGGAGGGCAGCGGGGAGGCGAGGCTGCCGAGGCGGAGGGATCTGCGCATCAAAGCGAGCGAGGCGAGCAAAGTTTGGCTGGGGGTTGGACTTTCCTTCCTGGAGGCGGCACCCAAACAGCCACCCCGTGCGGAAACCCAAACTTTCTTCTGCCACTCCGGTCCCTGCGGCCGCCGCCTCCGCCCCGCGTCCCGGGCCTTCCCGATCCCGCTTCGCTACTGCCTGCCCGCCGCCCCGCCGTCCTTCTCCCCGCCGTGGGAGACGCCCGGGGCGCAGGGCCGCGCGCCGAGCCCCGCCGGCTGCAGCGCCGCGGCCGGGCCTGGAGAACCAGCAAGTTCGCCGAGAGTTGAAGCGAAGTTTGGGCGGCCGCGGCCGGCAGGGCTGAGCTCCCCGCTGCGCCCCCGGCGTCCCGCCGCGCCTAGCCCCGCCGGGGGCGCTCCTCGCAGCTCGCGCGCCCTCCTCAACCATGTCGTCCATCCTGCCTTTCACTCCTCCGATCGTGAAGCGCTTGCTGGGCTGGAAAAAGGGCGAGCAGAACGGGCAGGAGGAGAAGTGGTGCGAAAAGGCAGTCAAGAGTTTGGTCAAGAAGCTCAAGAAGACGGGGCAGCTGGATGAGCTGGAGAAAGCCATCACCACGCAGAACGTCAACACCAAGTGCATCACCATCCCCAGGTGGGGGCTGGAGGGACCCTGGGGCTCGCGCGCCCAGCCCCGTAGCGTGGCGGGGCCGGCCTGGTGGGACTGGAGCAGGAGGGATTGTGTGTGTGTATACGAGGGGTGGGAACGCAGGCAGGAAGCGGGTGAGGGGGGGGACCCCAAACAAAACCTTTTCTAGAATTGCAAAGATTCAGAGCTTGGGACTTCCACGCGGCACTCGCTCTCCCACACTCCGCACTGGCATTTCACCTCCGGGAAAGGGGGTGCTGCAGGATGCCCCCCCCACACACACACCTCGGGGAGCTGCGGGATAGAACTTGAGGCCCGCTTTGTTCGGCTCCGCGGGCCCGAGCCCCTCCTCCGCCGCCGCCTCCCGCCCCCGCGGCCCGCGCTCGTGGAGGTGGTGGTGTCTCTCCCTTTCTTTTCTTCATTCCTGTCCCCCCACTTCTTTCCTTCTCGACAGGAATGCAGTCCGTACAGCTGGGGCTGTGGGTGAGGAGCGGGAGCCTCGTGATTGACAGATTCCTTCTTCGTTCTCTCTTTGCCTTCGGGATTAGCATTTTTATCGAGTATTTTTAGATTCGGTTGTGCCAGTCTCCCGCCCCCTCCGCACACACGCACTTTAGTTGCAGCGCAGTGCTCTGACTTTCAAATAAGAGAGAGAAGTGGCGGAGAGTGGGGTCTTCTCCCCCGCCTCCCCCTACTGTTTTTTGCCCTTCTTTCAGTCTGAGATTGCGTGTGGTGCCGAAAGGAGGGGGGTTTGGAGCCGAGGAGATAACAAAACACACCCCCAAGTGGGCCTCGCATCGGCCCTCGCATTCCTACGGAGCCCTCCTTCCCAAAGCGCTTTGCCATCTGTCTGGACCTCCTTTATCCTCCACTTCGCGCTAGCTAGGTCTGGCAGGAGCTCACAGATGGCTGATAGAAGGGGTCAGTGACTTCTCTCCACTCCCCACGGCCTTCTCTTAGCTTAGCTGCGCCTGGCTGGAAATTGGGATGTGTTGAGGGGGGAGGTATCTTAGCTTTCTGTGTCTCCCTCTTAGCCCCCTTTGAACGTCTTAATTGTGTACTGAGGCAGAGTCTGTGTGTGTGAGTAGGGGTCCCTGGCTGTGAAGGAATGAGCAGAGGATCCCCTGGGGCCAGAGCTCCACATAAATTGTCCCTCTTGATGCTGGGCCAGAAGTGGACTCCGTCGTTGGCCACCTGCTCGGGGCAGCTGTACGCCGGCCGCCAGCCGTGTCAGGCAGGCACAAAGCAACATCTGTCCACGGAAACCCAGAGCCGGCCTCCTCTGGAAATAAATGCCACATATGGTGGGAGTGCGGACTTGAAAAATAATAAATTTTTTTTTTTCAAAACTGGGTGGATCCAGTCAATAAAGCGGGAAGGAAGGTGGTGTACTGTCTGGGAAGTGTGTTCTGGTGTATGATGGGGAGCCAGAATTGACTTCAGAGGAGGTGGTGTGATGTGACGGTCAGGGAGCCCTAGGTCCTGCTCTCGGTTCTTCCTTCTTTATTACTTTAGGTGAGGGGTAGGGAGTAGGGTAAATGAATGTCATACTTCCCCCTCCTGGAGAGAATCTGCCTTCTTACCTGCCCGAGGGCGCTGAGGACAAGTGCTTTTTTATCTTTTGAGACAGAAAAAAAAAAAAAAAATCAGTATCCAGTATAAAACGAACAGCTGCACATGAATTGTTTCACAGTTTACAAAGGACTTTCATATGCTTTTAGGAGATCAAGAAAAAGAAACTCCTGGAAAATAGATAGGCAATTAATTAGGCCTAAGACTGATCCCATTTTAAAACTCTGGAGGAGAGAGGTGAAAAGGCTTGGCATAGCAAAACATGCCGTTCTGACCAAATGTGCCCCTTCTGCTTACCATGGCTCCTCTTCAGTTTGAAGGGTCTGAATACATTCTTTACGGATGGCTACAGGGGTGGGCCCTGGGATCTTTGGTAGTAAGGTTGCCAGCATTCTTTGGGCTGGTGACAGCCTGGAGAGGCCTGGCTCCCCCTTGCCTTGCTAGGAGTTTGCCCTCTGGGAAACCATAGCCGTGGCCTGCCTTTTCCTCTTCCAGTGTTTTCCGCAGCCTGGGGCATATGGACTCTTTGGATGTTCCTGAGAGTTCGAGTAAACTCCGCCTTCCCATGGCTCTGTGAGGACTGAGCCATCTTCTACCTGCCTGGCAAGGACCTAATGCGGAGGCACATTGTTTTCCATCTTTTTCAGTTAGGGACACCCCGTTACTTGGGTGGATCCAGACAAAGTGGATTTCCATCCTTGGATTTTGTGCCCACGCCTCTGGGTCACCTTGTCTCCCTTGGCAACAGCGGCTGCTGTTTTGCTCGTGGGCAGAAAACTAAAGGCCACGTCTTGGGGAGGTGGCTAGCTGGCCTCACACGGGTGATAGCGGTGTGTCTCTGAGTCCCATAGGTTGTGGGGTTGCTTGTCAAATTGCTCTCTCCTCACAGCTTTTTATAACGAGGTCTTTGGAAAACTGATAAAGGGAAGTGTTTCACCGCGCTATCCCACTGTGGGTGTGCGGTGGGGCCCTGGGTGCTTAAAGGTACCCTACAAGATCTGGACTTCACAGTCTAAGGAGCCTTTAGTCTAAAGAGATTTTCTCCAGCTTGTTTTGGCTAATACAAGATCATGAGTCGCCGCAGCGCTGTTTAGCAGTCAGAGCTGTGTACTGGAGCCCCCCAGACTGCACGCGCTCTTCTGTTACTCCAGCTCTAACTTGTCTCAGTGATCAAGAGAGCTGGAGTGATACAGGCTTACGGGTTTAAGAATGTCAGAGACACCTGGTGCCAAAGCAGTGGTAAGAGCCTGATTTAGAGACACCAGTAGAGGGGCTATCAGGATTCTCTGAGGTCTGGCAGGATGGTCAGAACTTCGACGAGTTGTGTAATAGCATCCTTCCTGTCATCTGTTATCCTTCTTGAGTACCTGAGTCCAGCTGCACGTATCTTCCTGGCCAGTTTATAAGAACGGAGTAATAGCGTTTGCCAGCAAGAGACAGAGAAGGTGTGTGTATGTTCTATCAGGGAGAAGGAGCCAGGCACACTTAAAAATGACTCTTCCGATGGACACTGATAATTGGTATTTCTACCAGTGGGCCCCATGCCGTGGCCCACTTGTTGAGGGCTGGACCAAGCCTAAGACCTGTGTGTTTGGAAGGAAATTCAGGCTTACTTGTGTCAGAGCACCAAGTCCAGAGGAAAGTGGCTGCGGAACTGAACCAAACATAAGGTCTGACACATACCTTTGGGTGCATCTGTTCTTTTGGTGTGGCCTCCTCCTGCTATCTGCCTGGACTCTGCCAGGCTGGTCTCACCGCAACATTTCTTTCTCAGGCTTCTGGGGACAGACCAGGGGTGCAAGAGTGGTAGCTTTAACACCCTCTCCATTTCAGCATCTCCTGTCCTCTTTTCTCTCAGTTGCAGCTCAGAGCAGCATTCTTGTGTGGCCCATTGGAACCCAACTCACTTGCAAGCACCCATCCTCTCCTTTCTCTTGTTAACCTCGATCAGAGGATTTCTGCCCAAAGGCAGGAAAGAGAAGGAGTCTGCAGGACACTGGGTAGTGGACCATGGGGCTGGCTTAGAGCTATGGCTGAACCTAGGAGCCACTTGACCTTCGAACTTGCTCCTTGCACCTAGGAGTTGAATGATTGGGCTCAGTACGTGTTGAAGACAGCCCCTTGCTCACAGTTCCTAATCAAATGTTACAGGATGGGATTTTGTGGATTCATAGGTATTGGCTCCTCACATGTCTGAGTCAGTATTCCAGGAAGTGGGGGAGGATGTGAGATAAAGTTGAGATGGTCCCTGCCTGTGACAAGCTTACACTTGAGTAAGGAAAACATCAACAGGACATTATTTGTTGTCTATTTCTTTCTTATTCCCAGCCATCAGGGGGAATATGAACTCTAGTATGGAGTGATATTTTGGGGGGATTATATGTTTTTTAAATATTTAGAGGTCGCTATGTTAGATAACAAAGTAAGGATAGCCATCTGTTTTCCCCAGAAAAAAGCACAGAATTCAGGTCCTGTATCTTGTTGTTTTAATACCTGGATGGATTTAGCAGTTCACTTGATGTCTCAGAGCCTTCTTGTCGGCACCTGTAAAATCAGGATGAGGTAAAGCCTGTGGAAGTGTTTTGTAAACCAGAAAGTTTGAGAGATATGTTTTATATTTAGATGTCTCTGTGTGTCATTTATTCATTACTAAATTATTCAGTCATTTATGAAATACCTACTATGATGAGCAGGGCAGGGCACTTGTTCTCAAGGGCCCCCCTGTCCAGAGTGGGAGACAGACTTGCCCAAAATATAGTCCATGAGCTGCAGCCAAAGGATGTACAGAATGCCCAGGGATGTGGGGGACAGACCATTACTTCTCTGGGAATAGGTGAGGAGAGGAGGGAGGGGTCAATGCAAGGTGGGAAACCAAGAAGACAGGAGTTATTATCCAAAGGAGGAAGTTTCTGGACCGTAGTACAGTCATGGGAACTTTTGGGTTCATGGTGTCTGTTGCCTGCAGGACTGGGAATGTCTTTATCTTCCTCTTATTCCTAAATGGAGTGCTGCTATGAGTATGTTACCTCCCAGTCTGGACCTGAAGACCGGTGGCTTGTGTCCAGTATTTTATGCCACTGTAAAGTGTTCTCACTTTGAAATAAAAAAGGAGTTAGTATGGCAAACCTGAAATTCAAGTTTCCTTGGTGGAAATGATGACTTAGGATGTATTAGCTCAGACTATAAGAAGTGGGCAACTTGGAGGTGATGGTGGATGCTCAGAATTTTTGAGTTCTAGTGTGCCGTAATTTTCATTTCTCTGGTTAACACTTGCAAAAAAATAAATCCTGTAAACCTGAATTTCTACAGAGACATAAGAGCTTTTAATAATTTTTATTTTTAAAAGTCTTTGCAAGGATGTAAAGGTTTAAATGACAATTCTAATAATAGAAAAAGCCAGTGAATACAGTAGTCGTTTCCTTCTGATGAGAAATGCAAGCAGCTGATGGCATAGAGAGACTGGCTTGAGCTTATCACATCAGGAATCCAATTAAAATGAGTTTTTGAAAAATAAATATTGGTTCAATAATGTAAATTTGTAATTGCTATGTTATTGTAGTGGAAATAAAATTAACACGATTTAATGGACTGAGCGACCATTAATTTTCACTTGTTAACTTATTGGGAGATTTCTAAATGCCATTGTTTGCACAATGCAGCCGTGTCTCTGCATGAGCTCCTTTAGGAAATAAATAGGACCAAGAAGTGCCTGCTTTATTTATTGAAGTATAGTTGATTTACAGTGTTGTGTTAGTTTGAAGTGTACAGCAAAGTGACTCAGTCTTATATATGTCTATCCTTTTTCAGACTCTTTTCCCTTATAGTTTATTACAAAATATTGCATACAGCTCCCTGTGCAATACAGTAGGTCCTTGTTGCTTATCTGTTTTATACATTGTAATGTGTATCTGTTAATCCCAAATTCCTCATGTATCACTCCCTCCCCTTCCCCTTTGGTAGGCACAGGTTTGTTGTCTAAGTCTGTGGGTCTGATTTGTTTTCTGTGTAAGTTCATTTGTATCGTGCTTTTAGATGGCATGCATAAGTGATATCATATGGTATTTGTCTTTCTCTGGCTTACTTCAGTTAGTCTGGTAACCTCTAGGTCTGTCAACGTTGCAAGCAGTGCTTGCTTTAAGACTTGAAGTCTGACTTTATTCCCTCATCTATTTTCCCACCTTATTTACCCCTCCCCCAGCCTCTTGTAAGTGCAGTTAAGTTCTTGAAAGTGGAATGCTGCACTTTTCAATCAACAAAGCTCATGAATAGTTTAATTAACTTTTATCCTTGTCTCCTTTGATGTATTGACCTATTTAAAAAAAAAGAATTCGCCCTGCCCCTTTCCCAGATCCACATCTGGTTTTACAGTCTGCCCAGAAAGGCTGCTGATGCAGGGCCTGGGAGGTTTACCAGCCTTTTGCAGACATGAATGTCCCCTGCAGCGGTGGATGGGACTAGTTCTTCCCCAGGAGGGCTGCGCATCACCTATTGACCACTGACAGGTTCCTGGGCCAGGGAGCCTTCAATCTTCAGGTGCCGTGGTTTCTGGAAACAGTTGGAAGTTGCCATAGTAAACCTATCTTGCAGAAGTTTGGTTTCTAATTTTACCGTATTCCAGATTTTAAAACAAAGATCCAAGAGAACTTGTCCAGTTCATGTGTGTGCTTCCTTTAGTGCAGGAACACACCAGTGAACGCGGCAGATGCCTCATTCTGCCCTACTGTAGCCTCTGGCCCACTGGCTGCTGAACACTGGTCCTTTGGAGTTGTAAGAATCGTGTGTGTGTTCACTCTGCTTAACTTGTAAATACTGTTTTCTTAATGCCAGAGAACCAAATTCCCCAAGCCCTGCAGTTTATTGAGTCCTGATGAGAGAGAGAGAGAGAGAGAGAGAGAGAGAGTGTGTAACGTTACTCTTTGTTTTGACTTAATTAACAGTTTTAGAAATAACAAATCTAGAGCACAAGTCACACTATCCGTTGTGATTATCTGAGGCCTCTGCTGTAAACAGCAGCCTGCCACCGTGGCACACCGCTGCAGGGTGTTTTGACAGAGAGACTCAGCTTAAAATGAAAACACAGTAGAAGCCTATTAATTAAGAAGTTTGTCTAATTCTGGACTAGGCTGAAGTTTGTTTAACAGGCCTTTTCTCCCCATAAATGCTGTCAAGAAAAATTAGTCATGAACAAACTTTTGGGAGTCACTTTGGAGGCAGGAGTCAACAGACCTGGGTAAGTTCTAGATTCTAACTGTTTCTAATTAGCTGTGTCACCTGGGCCAAGTCACTGACCGTCCTGGGCCTCAGATGTTCACACCTGGGAAATGGGCTACCTGAGCTCTATCAGAGGTTCTTTCTAATTCTAAAGTGGTTTCTATGCAAGCATCTTAGAAGCATCCCTTTGCATGCATCCGCTTGATCACTAAACCACAGATCTTTCTTATTAATGTCCTAAGTCCCTGTTAGTCTGGTGCCAATGAATTTCCCTAGTTGAAAGTAAGAAAACTATAATTCAGCTTTGAACTTTAGTTGTTTCTCCCTCTCTGTCCTCCCTGCCTCTCCTTTGCTCTGAGTCTAAATCGGTGAAATTTAACTACAAAGGAATATAAAAATAACTGAATACAAGGATAACACCATGAAGGCTGAATGTGTTGAGATGCAGTGAGCAGTTTTTCTTTTGTTGCTATTTTTGGCTATCCTCAGAGCAGGAAGTTTATTTAAACTAATGACCACAATTGCCTAAAAATGGTTAAATGTGAGAGGTAGGCATTATAGAGGATACCTGTGGAAAATGTTTGCTCATATGTCAGAGTTTACCCAGGAAGCTTGCTTTATTTATTTTCAAGCATCTATATAAAGAAAGGCTATACTTGATTGTGTAAGCATGCACCTCTTGGGGGGGGGCATGGAGGTTACAAGTTGAAGCCCCAGTAAGAAATGAAAAGTGAGTTTTCCCCGAAATAATAGTACTTTTTCTGTATCACACCGGCTGTCCCTGCTTACATCTGGCAAGTTTTTCTCCTGACAGCTTTGTTGGGAGTTTAGGACTGGGATGTTGTTTAAGAAACCTTGGGTCAAGGTTTGCCTTTGAAATCTATGGCATTATCAATCTGTTGGCTTTCCCCACTAATGCTTGCATCACAGACCGCCAGGCTTAGTAGCTCTGGGGTGTCATCTCCTTTTTTTCTTTTTCTTTGAGACTGGGCTTTTGAAAATAGTAATGCTTTTTGGGTGTGTGTTTTTTAAAGGTCTGTTTTTACGCTGTCACAGCTCAAAAATGCCAAAAGGCATTTTTTCCTTAAAAAATCACCTCTGGGCAAGCCCAAATGTGGAGTAATGGATCCAGAAAGGACTTTTTGAATAGTTACAAGTGGCTGAAAGCAGGCATGGTGATGGAAGTTGGGTTTTTCCTTTTGTTTCAAATGTTCCCCATTGTAAATTTTCTCACACCCTCGTTGAATTCAGACTCAAGATGAGTCTTGTTTCTCTGTGTGCCTGGAAGGGCAGGGTGAGTGACCTTGTTTTGCTCCCTCTTGAGATGCTGTGTGTACCCTTTTATCTCTACCCAAAGATTCTTAAAATATTGCCTGGGGAGCAGGGGTTCAGGGCGTGAGTTGGCTGGAAGACCAGAGTCATCACGGATGAACAAAGGGCTCTGGAGTCTGACAAACCTGGGTTTGAGTTGGCCAGTTACTGACCGTGGGGCAGCCTTGGGGACATCTGCTTCCATTGATTAAGCTCCACTTTCCTCATCTGTGTATTGGGCATGGGCCTGCCTGCCTCCTGTAAATCAACACAAATGATGTAAGAGAGAGCAAGCACTTGGCTGGTATTTGTGGCTCACAGCACGTAGTAGGTGCTTACTAAACATTCACTTTTCCCCTTTCAAGGACGGAGGTGGGGTTGACTGATGGTGTTGGTGAATTCCAGTAAGGGATCCTGCCCCCTCCAACTCGTTCTCAGGGCTTACTGTTTGGAGAACCCCTATGGATGCAGTAAAAGAATCTGCCTCCAGCACATATTCACCAAGAGGCCACAGTCACACTGCTTGTTGGTGCAGGGCTTGGCAGGCTATTCAAAGAGAAACAATTCGTATTCTTAGGTGGTTCTCCCCTCCAGCCACCCCTGTCCTCCATCATCATTTTAAAAACTGTTTAGCTGACTAAAAATAATAGTATTGAAAACAAACTTTGATGAATCAGTGCTCCTGGGGTGGGGGGGTGGGTGTAAGATCCTGAAGAAGAAACGCTGTGACTCACGGGCCTGTCACCGATAGCCTGCCCATCCATGTGTGGAAGTGTCTGACGTTTACTCTTGCTGGTGTTTTTGAGGCCTGGTTGAAGGCAGTTCTGGCTCCAGGCACCCCCTCACCAGTTGCTTGGTGGCCAGGTGAGAATGTTCGGTGCCGGAAGCTCATGGATCCAAATGACCCAGACATGGGCGGTGGTACCTTTGGCTGCCCTCTAGGTGTGTCAGGGGGCTCACAGTGCACCATCCTTTGTGCGTCCTTCTGGATGTGGTCCTTTCCACGGGGTTGAGCTGTGAGCCTAGGGATTGCCTGTGTAGAGCCTGCACTTCCTTCTTCCAGACGGTTCACTGGGTCTCGACCCTTCCGTTCCCTGCCCCCGTGACCTTGAGCCTGCTTCCAGGTCCCAGGTGGGCTCTCCCCCAGGTCCATCTGCCTAAGGAAGAGAGACTGTGTCGACCCTGGGCCGATGATGTGGGTTGGGCCGGGAGATGAAGAAATTGGATGAAATTCAGACTTGAGGTGTCTGCACGAGTGTACAGGAAGCCCCTCTAAGTGTGGGGTGATGACAGGAATGGGCTGGAATTCAGGGTCGGTTCTCCTGGGATTCTGTCCCCAGTTCCATTGTGAAACCCAAGGGGTCAGAGAACTCTACATTCAATCCTGGCCTCCCAGGTTGTGTTAAGGACCTTGTCAATATGATAGAACATATTCTGTTTATCAGTCTGTTACCTTGATTTCTCTTTTATATATGACTTATTATATGTGGAACTCCATAGTTCCTCCCTCTCTCAGACCATCTGATGGTGGAGGCAGTCCTGTGTTTCTGGCCGTCCTCTCAGTGGGCTTCCCTGGTGGCTCAAATGGTAAAGAATCTGCGTGCAATGCGGGAGACCCGGGTTCAGTCTCTGGGTTGGGAAGATCCCCTGGAGAAAGGAATGGCAACCCACTCCAGTATTCTTGCCATTCCAGAATCCCATGAACAGAGGAACCTGGTGGGCCATCGTCCATGGCTTTGCAAAGAATCAGACTGAATGACTAATACTTTTTCTCTGTTATATAGCCATAACTGAGGCCCCGCTCAGGTGGCACCATTATATGGAAGATTGTGGGTGTTCTATAGGAGGATTGATTCCCCTCACCGTGAACTCAGATCACAGTGAATTAAGTGCAGGGCAGGGAAAGGTGGTGGATGTAGCAGCTGCCTTTCCGAAAGGAGTGAAGAGCCCAAGCTCTGCTAGTGCGGTTGGCTGTCCGCTTCATTGATTGGGCACTGACTTTGTGCTGGGCCTCAGGAGAGAGAGTTACGGAGATAAAGTCCTGTCTCTGTGCAGAGGCTAAAAAGGACAGTGACTGCAGCTACAGTGGGCTCGTGGGAAAGACACTTCCAGGTTGAATAAAGCAGTGTTGGGGATCCCAGAGAAAGAGCAGCTTGTTTCTGAGGAACTCAGAAGGCTTCACAGAAGAGATGATGCCCCAGCGAGACTTTGAAGGGTGGATAGGAGTGTGGGAGTGAAGGGAAGGCTGAGTGCCCCACTGGCCAGACAGAGCGTGGAAGGGCCTGGCGTCTGGGGCGGGGCGGCCAGGACGTGGAAGAGGGCGTGGCCTGAGAGGAGTCTGAGAAGGAGGTTGCCAAGGGTTTCATTCGGCCAAGCTTGGCGTTTGGACCTTGCTCGGTAAAGCGCCCAGGAGATTTTAAAGTACGGGAGTGGCATGGCTGAAGCCACCGTTCTGTTCGCGTTTCCTCGCCTCCCCCAGCCCGTGGCTGGTAAGAGCAAGTTTTCTGCCTGAGTTATCCAGGTCAGAGTCATAATGCCTTACACCACCGTGCGGACAGCTTTAGGCTATGTCTGGACCAGGGTGAAAATAGTGTTTTGTTCGCCGGCAGGAGAGAAGACGGGTTGTACAGCCAGGAGGGCTCTGGGAGCCCAAGTGTTCAGGTAATTAGCCAGTGAGTCATGCCAGCCTCTTGACATGGATTCCTTAGGAAGTTAAGCAGAGTGTCGCTGGGCTCCATGCAGAGGCCTGTTCTCCCAGGCACCGGCCTCGACGTCGGATCCCAGCCTCTCCGTGGGTTTCCCCTGCGCCTGGCACAGGCGCAGTGTGTGGAATGTCTCTGGTCAGTGTTTTAAATTTCTCACTGACGATCGTCTAGGTCAGGCTTTCCAATTCCAGACCACACTGCAATCAGTAAAAATGCCTAAGTTCTCTACGGCAGACTCGTCAGATGCTCTCATGTATTAAAAACAGATTACATTCCTTAGTAAGAGAGTAAAATGGGTTAAGTTCATATATTTCATCACAAGAGCAAGCAGAAATCTTGGTAACCATGCATACAGTTTACCTCATCTGTTTAGGGTCAGCTTTTTTGTTGTTGTTGCTGTTAATTGAAGTTTATAGGTTTTTAGAAGTCGAAAGTTTTGTGTCCATGGACAGGTTCTTAGTTCATGGACCATTTTTGAGAACCCTGAGACCTGCTGCTGAAATGGCAGCCTACTGCGATGGAGCTTTCTGGGCTTGGATTCAGGAGACCCAGCTTCAAATCCCTGCCTTCCCCCTTCCTGCTTTGATGACTCTAGACCAGTCACCTAATTTTTTCTGAGCCTCCCTTTCCTCATCAGTAAAATGAGACAAACGATGCCTCCCTTGATAGGATGGTTGTTGTTTATTTAGATGAGCTATGTATTAATGAATGGTGCCAGTGCAGGAGACAGAAAAGACCTGGGTTCGATCCCTGGATCGGGAAAATCCCCTGGAGAAGGCCAGGGTCTGTGGGTGGAGGAGCCTGGCGGGCTGCAGTCCATGGGGTCATAAAGAGTCAGACACAACCAAAGCAACTTAGCATCGCATAGCATATGTATTGAAAGGTCTTTGCAGACTATAAAGTATTATGCAGTGTCACTCATTCTTTCTCTTTTAAAAAAATATTGATTGATTGACTGATTTGGCTGCACCAAGTCTTACTTGTGGCATGTGGACTCTTCCTTGTGGCGTGTGGACTCTTCCTTGTGGCGTGTGGGATCTAGTTCCCTGACCAGGGCCCCCTGAATTGGGAGCATGGAGTCTTAGCCACTGGCCCACCAGGAAAGTCCTCACTTATTATTTCTTTATGAAGCACAACTCTATAGTATTGTTAAAAACCCTTCCTCCCAGAGATGGA
>SJXQ01003907.1:204634-247289 GCA_006408695.1 Aepyceros melampus | reverse complement strand
TCTTAGGGTGTGTATACCATCAGTGACAGGGGTGGAGGGGGCGGGGAGGAGGGGCATGGGTCTGGTTCCAGAAGCTTAGGTGAGTTGGTGCTTGTGGTCTTGTCTGAGGATTTGGGTCAGTCATGCTGACATGTGGCGGATCACCTGAGCTGTCCCACTGGGAGTGAATGACTCTGGTACATGCAGCGTGGATGGGTGCTGACTATGTGCCAGACACCAAGGTGGGCCATTGGTCAGTTGGTTGATCTTCTTTACCCATCTTCTGGGAAGGATGAGTTACCAGTGTTTTTAGAAGAGGAGGCTCAGGCTTTGAGGAGTCAGCAGCAGCCTAGGAATCTGAGTTCAGGTCTCTCATTCCAGCTGTCTGCCCCAGGGCTCCCCAAGAAGGGGCGACTGTTCTCCTTTTTATAAGAAAACCCATGAAGTTGCTTAGCAAAGTTGCTGTAGGTCTCATGATAAGAGATGGAGCTGGATTTGTCTCTGAAGCTCTGTCCCTTTTAGAATCTAGGGTGACCAAAGAATTTGTTAAACCAGGACACTTCTAAGGGTGAAAAGGGGGCAGTGCTGTTATCAGTGATGGCCAGGAACTGCCGTCAACCTGGACTATCCAGGCAAACCTGGGAGGTGGTCACTCTAAGCCACCCTGCCTCTGTGCCAGTGATCACGATACCTGGCCAGAGTAACTGGGAGAGTCCCTCAGCAGCTTTCTCTGCCGCTGCTAAAGTGTCAGGCAGGGACTGTCTAGATCGTTGACTGCTGTTCTGAGTGAGGTGACTCGTCTAAGGTCATTCAGCAAGTTGGCAGTGTAACATAATTTAAAACTGGATGAGACCTTAGAGATAATCTACAGTAGTCAAGTTAACACCAGAGCTTACTTAGCTGCAGTGGGAGTTGGGGACACTTGGCTTCACTGATGGCCACTCTGAAGGGAAGGACAAGAAGCAGGAGGTGGAGATGGGGGTGTGTGCAGGGGATGTCGGGGTGGCAGTGAGAGGGTCGTAGGCTGTTCACTTGGCTCTAGAACATATGCATCCTCATCAAGACGTGTCCCTTTGGGAAGTAGGAGATGCCCCCAGGTCCAGTGCAGCTGAGATGGGACTTCATGTCCAGGAGCAAAGTCTTCTGTGAGCTGACTTCTCCTCCATTTTCATTGAGGTTTCCAAGATACTACTGGCTGGGAGCTGGTGGGGGTTTAGTGGATCAGTCTTCTGCTGAAGAGTTTTGGAAGGCATTGGGGAAGGAATTAAAAATAACAGCAAGCATGCCTTTTGTTTCTCTTTGATGGTGGTAAACGCATGGAATGTGCCGGGGTGTGTGGCCCTAAGTAACCCTTTCTGCCAGTGGACTCCCATAGAGAACATGGAAAGACTTTGCATGTTTCACTCCTGCCTTGTGTTCACGGGCTTCGTTTCTGTGATCATCCAAGCCTCATTCTTCCTCTCTTGCCCCTGATAATCTGTCGGAAGCCTAGAGAGGGACTTGAGTTCTCTATTCCTTCCAACCAAACTGTTTGCTGTGGGCAAGGCCCTGTCTGATGAGCTCCAAGGAGAGCAGCTGGAGTGTTGAAGAGGACCAGTTACAGGCTGAGAGAAGCCAAGTGTAAATTCAAACCGAACTTAGCACTTGCTTGGAGAACTTCAGCTATACTGTGCCCCTCTAGTCATCACCCTTTGTGGCTGTGCTGTTTCTTATAAATAGAACAACATGCATTTCCCTTTTTTTCTTTTTTACCCACAGACACAAGCAGGCATGTGTGTGGGTGAGGATGGGCTGGGAATATTAATTATTTGTGTTCCAGTTCATTGGAGAGTCAGTGTGGGAACTAGGCCCTGGGCTTCATGGAGATGACTAGGCCATCATGTGGGTAAGACTGGAATCCGCTTTTGTGTTTCCTGAGTTCAAGCTGTCCTCACCATCGCCACCCTGTCCTCAGCCGAGGCCCCCGGTTTCTCATGGCTGGATATTGCAGTAAGCCAGCCAGCTCCTTTGCTCTCCGATCTACCCCATATTCTGATCAGGGGCCAGACTCACTGTCTGAAGATGGTTGGGCTGCAAGTAACCTGAAACTCAGCTAACAGCTTCACCACTTAGAGGAGAGGGCTTATTACCTCCTCTAAGAAGTCTGGGGGCAGGGTGGTGTCAGGCACCAGCAAGGACTTGGGAACCTTCCATCTTTCTGCTCTGCCATCTCCAGCTTTCATGATCCAGTGATGATCACAGCTGTTCCAGGTGTTACCCTCTTTACACAGTTGCATCCAACAGCAGGAAAGGCTGCTTCTCCTTGGGCGGGGCGGGGGGGTCTCTTTATCCAGGAAGGAAACCTTTCCCAGAACCCCTCTTGGATCTCACTGGCCAGTATTGTGTCACATGCAGCCAGTGGCAGAAATTAGATTGTAACAAGTCCCTCAGAGTCAAAGACCCAGGTTGTTTCCTTGGCTCATTATGGTACTTAGTACCTGCTCTTGTTGTTCAGTAACTCAGTTGTATCTGACTTTTTGACCCCATGGACTGCAGCATGCCAGGCTTCCCTGTCCATCACCAACTGCTAGAGCTTGCTCAGATTCATGTCTACTGAGTTGGTGATGCCATCCAACCATATCATCCTCTGTTGCCCCGTCCTCCTCCTGCCCTCAATCTTTCCCAGCATCAGGGTCTTTTCCGATGATTGGCTCTTCACATCAGGTGGCAAAAGTATTGGAGCTTCAGTATCAGTCCTTCAGTGAATATTTAGGGTTGATTTCCTTGATGAATTCTATGAACAGTAATACCTGCTGGGCACTTAGTAAATGTCAATTAATACTTGATTGGTGTTTTCCTTCTTCTCTGAGTAGACTCCGGAACACTTGTCTTGTTGATGTCTTAAATGATGTTTTGCTGAATTTAAAGGTAACAGTGGTAACCCAATCAGAGGGCTAGATCTTGCCCTCATGGAGCTTAGTGTCAAGATGGAGAGACCATTATCTGTGTTCAGAACATCCACCTGTGTGGGTTGTAGCAGTCTGCTGTGGGACAGCTTAGGAATGGGTGTGAAATTGGGGTTCAGGAGGGCAAATGGAAGTGAGACTCACTGAGGGGACCAGCAGAGCCTCTGAACACTGTATCTGAGGATTATATACTTTCTGATTTAAGTCAGGTCTTTCAAGCAGTTCAGATTTCTGTCTCCGCCCTTCTACCAGTGTTTTCCTGTTGACGAAATGAAGATTAAAAATTTGCCCTTGAGTATGGAGTGGGGGTGGGGTAGAGAGTTAAGAGCCTCCTGCCCCCAGGGGAAATTTTCTAAAGGTTCTTGCGGTATTCTAGCTTCAAAACCCTGTGAAATTTAATTGCATGTTTAGCGTCTTTGTGTGTCTAACTGGCTTTGAAGTTGCTGGAAACTTTCTCTGAAAGCATGTAGACGAAGAAATAAGAATTCTATAAATGTTCAGTGGTTAAAAACAAAGTGCTGGCCGATTTATAGAATCTGAGGGTCGTTTTCTGATGGAACGTTCGGCAGACACAGCACACCCAGGAGGGCTTCTGTAACAGTCAGCTAAGAACTGGCTTCAGGTCTGCAAAGCTTTTTTCATTCCAATTCAGAGAAAACAGTCTGTCCCAAGGCCTCAAGGTTTATTTTTCTATTGATCTAGGAGCCGGGATCCCGCCACCCCCCCCCCCCGCCCCCAGGGAACATCTTAAAGCTAATTAAAGTGTGGCATTTTTGAGCACAGGGCAGGCACCAAAGCAGCTGCTCTCCTTGAAAATTCTTGAGTCTTCAGGACTAGTGCCCAGGGGCGCCTGGGCGTGAGAGCCAACCAAGTGGTTCCAGGGCGAGGCTGCCTCTGTTTGACCAGCTGGAGCCCTGAAGTTATGGCCCAAGGTCCCCACTCAGAAGGAGGGTCAGCATGTGGGGAGATGGAGGCCCTGGCAGCCATTCCAGGGGCCCCTGACCCTTTGTTTAACCACGACTGTGGACGAGTGGTCTCAGATGTTTACATCGCCTGTTTATAAGAGGGAAGTGTGGTCATATTTCTATCTCTTTTGTGGGCTACACGGTTGCCTTACTGAGGCTCATGTGGGAAGTGGTTACCGTTCAGAGGCGGGTGAAATAACAGTGCTCACAAAGGGACTTTGATCCCAGAATCTTTGTGAATGTCACCTTTGGGCCACTCTGTTTTTTTAATTTTTTTTTTGCCTATCAGCCTTAACTTCGTTTATGAGAAAAATCAGACCACAGGCTGGGCCTCGTCCTACCCTGCTGGACATCACAGTTCAGAATTGCAGGACTTGTCCTCTCCCTGGGTTTCACTGGGGAGCTGACTTCCAGATCTGTAGTTCTGCGCAGCTAGAGACCCTCAGCTTCAGCTGTTCACTGGGCGTCCGTACCTGAACATCCCAGAAATGCCTGGAAATGAACCATGGCTGTTGCTGTCTATTCTCCTTCCACGACCTCCGCAGGTCTTCACCGTCATCATTGTTGAAGCTGCAGGGTCAGTGAAGTGCTGAATGAGCCTGAGAACAGTCACACACGCACAAGAAGGAACCGCAGTCTTGTCACCCTGTTTCTCCAGTGAGGCTGAGGGCCCTCGGCCACTCTTTGGTGAAACATGGCTTTCTGACTTCAGGAAAGTTCACTTGGCTTCACTGAGTATCGGTCTTTGCATCTAGAAAATGACAAGTCCAAGAGAGAATCTCAGAGGTCTCTGTCAGTTCTAATATTCCATGACACTTCTTTGCCCTCTCTTCCTTGACTTCTCGCTTTTCACTTAATTGCTGCCAGGTCTTCGTTTCGGCATGTGGGATCTGGCCCCCTGACCGGGGATGGAACCTGGGCCCCCTGCATTGAGGGCATGGAGTCTTAGTCACTGGGCCACCAGGGAAGTCCCCTCACTTTTTCTTGATGCACATATTTTCTGGGGGGATAAATCTAATTTTTTGTCCAATGTTTTACCTTCAGAGGTGGCCCACTCCTTGTATTAATTGTTACAGTAATGACTTAACCCGTCAGATAGTTACTGAGTATCTTCAGCTGGCGGCGGTGCTGTCAGACACTCTGGTCCAGGGGCTGTGACTGGTCTGTAGATTTGGATAGTTGCATATACTCCTGCTGCCTGGAGCTGCCAGGCTTGTGTTGAAACAAGGCTCACCTGATGAGGATCTGTTCCCTATGCCCAGCCTAGGGGAGGTCAGCTTGTAGGCAGAGAGGAATTCTCATTTAACCCAAAGCACAGGCTTCCTGTGCTTCTAGCCACCGGCTGGATGCGTTGCAGGCGTGGTGCCGTAAAAATACAGGAAGGAAGGGAAACGTGTTCACAGGTTGGTTAGAGATTTTGAAACCAACAATCAGCTCTCTCTTATCCACAAGAAACCAGAATCCACTGCTGCTTTTCAGGCTCTCAGACCCGCAGCTCAACAGAGCGTTCTTTCAAAACTTGGGTAGACTTTTTTTTTCTAAAGGCTTTTTTCCACAAACTCCAGCCAGCCAGCAAATATATTCTTTGAGGATTATGATTTGACCGGCATGCTCAGGAGTCTTTAAAGAGAAGAACCATCTTTGCTCTCAGCTGTTTTAAGGCCAGCGAAGAGACAGAGGCTCCCAGAGGTGCAGTGATGAGGGGCTGGCCGCTAAAAGTACACAGGAAGTAAACAGTGGCCATTCCTGTGACCTCGCTTTTGTTGGGGGTCTATCACCCCAGGACCTCCTGGTTGGTGTCCCAGAGAGAAAACGAGAGGTGGAAGACCTGGGTTCTAGGCCTGTCCCGTTGTGAACCAGCTTCATGACCTTGGGTGAGTCACTTTGCTACTGGGGCCCCTGGTTTCCTCCTTGACAAACCAAAGGCATTGGCTTAGCAGGATTTTTAAAGTTTCTGTACCTTAAACGTTCTAATTCTGAAGCTTGCATTCAAAGAAATGACAACTCTGTTACTCATTTGGGGAGTTTCAGGATCACTGTACCATCGCTCTGGGAGCTGGAGACGGGGGCCTGCCGTTGAAGACAGGATGGAAAGAGGTTTGAGGTGCAGGGTAAGCTGTGGCAGCTGAGACTCCTGCTTCTTCATGATTCACATTTGGTGCTTGGGCTCAACATGGAAGATTCTCAACCTTGGTTGCTTGTAAAAAATTCCAATACCTAGACCACGCCTCAAACCAATTCAGAATTTCTACAGGTGGGCCCTGGGAATCAGGATTTTTAAAGTTCTCTGGTGTGTAGCCAGGATTGAGAATCAACAGTCCTAATTTTTTTTTTTTTAACATTTATTTTTGGCTCCGCTGGGTCTTACTTATGAAGTGCAAGCTCAGTAGTTGGGGCATGCAGGCTTAGTTGCCCTGTGGCATCATGTGGGATCTCCTTCCCTGACCAGGGATCAAGCCCACGTCCCCTGCATTGGGTGGCAAATTCCTAACCACTGAACCACCAGGGAAACCCCAGCTCTAGATCTTAAATAAAGCTGTGGTTCAGTGTTTCGGGCATCTCTTCTTGGGGAAAAGTGATAGTGGTTAGTTTAAAAAGAAAAAGCACATGTACACAGAAAAAAGTTCTAGAAGCATGTGGATTTGGTAATCACAGCTGCCGATGGTGAATAGTTGCCCTGAGGTTTGGAGCCCCAGTTTTCTCCTATCTCTGGGTCAGTGGTTTCTCAAACATCTCTGAAGGAGTGGAACCATCTGTAGTTGGTTATTTCTGCTTGGGAAACTCAGAGTACTAAGATGGGGTGGGGGGCGGTGGCAAGGGCAAGGGCAGGGGCGGAGCAGGAATGGATTAAACAGACCATTACACACACCCACACTTCTTTCGTGAAACTAAGTCAGAGGCCTCAGCCAATGCTGGCATACCTTAGTGTCAGATCCTCGGCAGTGCCCTGGTGGATGCTAGGGGCTGTGAAAGTATGTCCTGTGGTGGTCCCTGTGCCTTGGCCAGTGTTCTTGCCCTTGGTTAGAGCTTCCCACCACCTTCATCAGCTGCAGCATCTAAACGCTCCTGTTTATGCCCAGTTATTCATAGTTCCTTGCAGGGACTCCATCTTTACTGCCGAAGGAATCTGAGGGGCTGTCCAGGTCAGACTTTAATGGGAAAGGACAGCTCAGTACTAATATTTTTTCAGGCAGAGAAGAGGGCATTTTGTGATGGTGGTGGGATTGCAAAGGTGATGACTTACTGGGTGTGAAATGAGCTTCAGGAGAGAGGAAACCTGGTCAGTACTGATGAGCCCCGAAGGGTCTTGCAAATAGGGGAGTGGGGTTCAAGAGCTTTTTCAGTGACAGGGTTTGAGTTGTGGGTGTAGACACAGATGCCAGATGGAGGTTGCTGTTTCTCAGGCAAGAATCCATCAGTCACTTAATATTTATGGAGCAAGGTGCTCAGAAAAATGGCAGAAACGGCCACTGCCCTCAGAGAGAGCTTACCCACCTGACTTGGGGTTTGATTGCACAAGTGTGGGATAGTGTTGGGTGGGCCAAAATGTTCATTGAGGTTTTTCCATAGTATCTTACAGGGGAACATGAAGGAGCATTTGGGCAACCCAATCTGAAGGCCTTCTGTGTTTCGGGAACATGGTGAGGACCCAGGGGTTCAGAGGGAGGAGCAACGGAGGTGCGAGTAGGCCAGATCCGGTCCAGTCAAGGATGTGAGCTAGCGAAAAGGAGACTCCTGGGCCCCAGTAGTAGGTTGTGCCTGTCTCCTTGCTTCTAACATGTTGATTGTTTTTAGGGAGCAGCCCCCAGGGGTGCCCCCTTGCTAGTAAGAAGGACTGTATGCTCTTGCCCCCCTCAAAATTCTCTGCTTTCAGAAGTCAATTTTCCCCTAGCTTTTTCCTTCTCCTGCAAGAGAGGGGTGGTCTTTGCCAGCCCCCTGCTTTGATGATTACCATCTGCCTACCTTGATTTCCTGCATAGTTTCAGCTGGAACTCCTTTCCTTTCTATCCCAGAAATACCATGTAAGATGATTGTTCTTGGTTCCGTAGCCACCTGGCACCCTCTCAGCAGTGGCTGCATTTCAGGTATGGATGGGAATGATTATCTGTGCATCAGCAAACTCAAGTTTGTCCTGCAAGTGAGTTGTGTGATCATTGGTAAATGCAGGACTGGCTTTGTTAGGCCCTGACTGGGGCCAAGGCTATTATTTCTCTGTGGGTAATTATTTCAGGCTTCACGGTTATGAGCTGAGCATAATCGAGGGCAGATAAGAAAGCCATATATAGAGCAAAGTACATATTTCTTAAGGTGGGCGGCAGAGGCTTTATATATATGTGTGTGTGTTGGTGTATGTGTGTTTAAAAAAAGACCTATATTTTTTTTCTGGGCAGTAGAACTTAAGTTTCCAGTAAACATCTCCTCCCTTTTTTACTTTACCTTTTAATTTGGTGTTTATGGTCTCTGTGCTTTGAAATTGTTTTGCTATGATGCCAGCGCTGCTGGGAGAGGGGGTTGGGGTGGAGCAAGCCAGGCCCTTGGGAAGCCATGGTTTCGATCACAGTTCTTAGAGGTGTTCTGACCCAGCTGATCGACAGCTTTGATTCCTGGAACTCATCTAGAAGAATAAAAACAGAGACCTGGAGCTCGAGGTGGGAGCGGCTATGCTATTCGTTTCTCTCCCATTGTGGCCGGAGGCATCACGCAGTGTCATTCTGGCCTGGGGTCTGTTTTCTCTGCTGCCCCTTTGCCTGTGTGGGTGCTCTGCTCAGGTGCCAGAGGCGTCCAGTGCCCCGTGGTGCTCAGTTGCCTCAGTCCGGTCTGACTCTGAGCACCTGTGGACTGTAGCCCGCCAGGCTCCTCTGTCCATGTGATTTCCCAGTCTAGAATAACGGAATGTGTCGCTATTTCCTTCTTCAGTGAATCTTCCCGACCCAGGGGTTGAACCTGGGTCTCCTGCATTGCAGGCAGATTCTTTACCGCTGAGCCATCAGGGAAGCCCCTACCTAGAACTAATTCTCTGAGACTATGGCTTGGAGGCGGGGCACCCACGAGGGTCAGCTCTTGCTAGTGGGAACCGCTTCGCCCGGTAGGCTGGGTGGATCGCGTGTTCTTTGATTTACCTGTCCGCTGGGGTTAGGGCAGTGGGGCAGGCAGGAGCTGGGGAAGCCCGCCAGGGAAACCCCAGGGTGGAGCCCAGGTGGAATGCATCGATGAGTGTGAGCATCCGTGAAGGGGCGGAGGGGGCAGAGCTGGGGAGAAAACCCACAAGAGCAGCAGAGCTATGGGGCTGCGTGACAGGAGCTGGCTCGGAGGAAACACACGCGGTATTTTGCTGCTTTTTCACACGTTGTAGTTGGGCACAGCTTTAGGAAGGCTGTTTCAGAACCCGCCCCACCTCCACAATCCAGGGAGCAGCTGTTCTTGCGGGGAGGGGGAGGGGTGTGTGTGTGGAGGGGACTGGCACCCACCACGGCTCACACCTGGGGTCTATCAGCACCCAGAAGCACATGGTATGGACGGGGTTGCTCAAACCTCTGTTGGGCATCCTTGTGTGAACAGAGAGAGCTCAGTGAACTGAGAAGGGCAAGCCCTTCCCCAGGGACCCTCAACACCCGGCCCCACAGAGCTCCCAGGAGACCCCAGGAAACTCTGTGACCCACAGCACGGTCCTGAGTGTGAACACAGCCAACAACTTTCTCTTGCAAGGTAGGTTTTCTTGTTTTTGTTTTTTCTTGGGGAAAATGGTTGCTTTTGTTTTTTGTGTTTCTAAAGACACCAGATTAGGAGCCCCCAGAAAGATGAGAGAAACACCCCCAACACCCGTACCCTCCTCCTTCCTGGTCAGCTCTGCCTGCCCAGCCATGCTTGCTTCCCCCAGCTGTTTTCTCAGTGCGCTCTCCTTTCTCCCGCTTTTTCCTTTCTGTGAGCTCCTCGGTGATTCTGAAGAGCAAGAAACGCAGCCAAGCGTCCTCTAGCTGTGACCTTCATCTCCCCGTTCCTGCGGGGAGGATGGGGAGTTTGCACTTTCCCACTGTCCTGTCTTCACAGCAGCCTTGGGACGGGGGTCAGCAGAGACGTGGTCTCACCCGCTTAGGTGACAGGGAGCATCTGAGTGTTCCTGCGGCCCTTCCTCCTCTTCTTTGAGGGCCGTTCTTTTACTGCACCGCGTGGCCTCAAAGGTCAGAGCACAGTGTGTGTGCTCACGAGGTTTCTCAGTACATCCCTCCAGCGATAATGGACTCTCTCTCCAGCTGCTGTCACTGGGAAGGGGAGACGCTTTCACTAGTTGGGGGAAGCAGGAGCTACTCTCTAGTTGCAGTATGTGGGCCTCTCATTGCAGTGGCTTCTCTTGTTGCGGAGCACAAGCTCTAGGGTGTACAGGCTTCAGCATTGGTGATGCACGGGCTTGGTTCCCCCACGGCCTGTGGGATTTGCCCAGACTAGGGATGGAAGTGGCATCCCCCACCTTGCAAGGCAGACTCCTCACCACTGGACCACCAGGGAAGCCCCCCATGGTCTTGGATGTAGTTTACAGTTTACACAGAGTTCTCATAGACTTGATCTCATTTTATCTCTGTGTCACATACCTGATTTTATTTCATCTCTGTGACAATCTGTGGAGGTCGATGCCGGTCCAGATGAACAAACAGAGGCCTGGAGATGCTGAGTGACTTGGCGCAGGGCCCTCCAGCTGGTCATCAGGCCAGTGGGAAGCGAGTAGCAGCAGTGGATGGGGAAGTGAGAGTCCCGTGGGGGCGGTGGGTGGTGAAACCAACAGTTGGAGGCGTTGGGTTTTGCTGTTCTTGCCTCTGAAGCCACACAGGGCCGTGGTTCCTGACCTGTCCCTGATTGTGGACACCCTGCCCTGTGTGGAAGCCTGGACCCACGTGTGAGGAGGAGGCACACTCAGATCGAGGAGGGGCCACCCTGAGGGAGTGGGGACAGACTGCTTGGGTCAGACTGAGAGAGGCTGACTCTGCAGGGCATGTGCAGGAAGGCAGTGCTTGAGAGCGGGGCACCTCTGCTGGGGTGGAAGGAAGACCCGGAGTCTGGAGCCTGGCAGATTTGCTGACAGTCCCAGCTTAGGCTCTTAGGATAGTCACGTTAGCACTTGACCCGTGGTTTGGGGGTACTCTGTCCTTCAGAAGCGTGGGCCATCGACTGGGTCATACACAGGACTGACTCCCCTGGCTAGAACTGACTTGCTAGGTATCTCGTCCAGCCCCTTCCACAGATGGAAACTGAGGCTCCGAGAGGCACAGGGACTTGCCCCAGGCCTTAGTGGATGAGAGGCAAAGCTGGAGATGGTGCCGAGTCCCTTGATCCTGTGTGGGTGTTTTGTTTGCTTGTACTTTGCCTGAACTTGGGGTAGCTTTTCTTGTTAGTTCACACCCTGGCCAAACAGCCCTGTCCCTGAGGAGTTACTTGCCTTATGACATAGAGGCAGCCAGCTCCCAGGGATGAAGGTGAGAGGTCTCTGATGTCCGTTTCTTGGGACGAGGAGAATGGGTAGGAGGACAGGGCAGGGCAATAAAGACTTTCTGATGCTTGCTCCACGTGAGCTGTTGTAAGCTTAGTCCTGGTTTTCCAAGTATTCTTGATGGTAAGTGTGGTTCTAACGCTGAGATGTTCCACTCAGAGTTCTCAAGAGTAGATGTACGTTTCTCGTAAAGCCCTCGGTGCTTCTCTCTGTTGCGTTCCCCACCTCACCCCACCCCCCTTTCCCCAGGGCTTTAAATCGTCTTTGGCTTGGGGTTGAAAGTAACCCATTATAGCGGTGAGCCTCGTGGTCCATTTTCTGCAGTGCTGTCAGGCTAAAATATTATAAACAGACCACCAAACTGTGTTTGGTCCAAGGCCAAGAGCCTCCCTCCCCACTTGAGCATTTGATTGCCTGCCGCAGTGTTCAGCCTTGAGTTCAATGCAGGAATTCAGCATAATTTCTTATATTGTTACCATCTGGTTTTGTGGAGCCTTGCTTTTGATTTTAATTGTGCTCTTTGGGAGAGAAAAACCCTACAAATGCTGGGACAATAAGATCCCCCCTCCCGCCCTCCCCCGGTACCCCAGGCGCGCATGCATTGCTGCCCTGGTGCTTGGTGGATGTGGCTTGAGCAGAATCCTTTTGAGTTTAGAACGTATTCTTTCATGATTCCTGCTCTCCCAGCAGTCTCCGGACCCTGGTCTCCTCTAAAGGGATTTATCGAATGGGTCCCAGGTTTCTGACCTGAGGTGGGAGTGGCCTCCATGGTGATGAGGGTTGAAGGTGGTTTGGGCAGTCGCCTGGTGTGGCCCGCTCTGCCCCGGAGACCGGCTTTGTGATGATATGTTATATGACCTCTTTAACAAGTGAGTCACTCACCCCCAGATAACCACCGGTACTTTCAGGGGGAACTGCTAGTATCATTGTGGCTGTGGCCATGGTTTCTCTAAGAGAAGGTGTTTTTAGAAATGAAGGTAAAGGGTTTGTTCTCCTTAGATTGTTGTCATGGACTCCTGGCCCCCCAACCATTTCCTTATGAAGTTTCCTTTTTCTTTCTTTGTTTCCTTTCCTTGTTTTCTCTTAAACCATGTGCTTGGGACCAGTTTTTAAATATTAGTCATTGATAATAAATAACTGACATTCTTCTCACTTTTTTGGAAGACAAGCTTCACCTTGTTACCTCTTTTAATTTTTCCACACTACCTTCTAGAATTGTCCGTCGGCATAAGCGTTTTTGTGTAACTGTAATCAGAGTATATTAGTCAGTCTAACCAGGAAAGTAGGAACACCATTGAGTATTTACCTCAAAGGGAATTTAATATGGACCTTCATCATGCAGGTGATAAAGAAGCCAAGAAGCCGAACATGGGAAGGGGGGGCGACCTAGAGCTCCGTGGCAGGAAGCCACTGCTGCTTCTAGGCTGAAGGGACAAAGGGAAGAGGTGTTCTGCCCAGAGCCCAAGGTCAAGGGTCACTGGTGGGCCACTTATCTAGAACAGATGCAGCTGCTTCTAGAAATGCCCACCCAAGGCAGAAAGGGGGAGAGGGGAGAAACACCCCAACTGCTCCCTTCCTCCCACCCTCCACCCTCCCACGAGTTATGTTGTCCAAACTCCCCAGTTGCCCCCTGTTGTTAGGGGTCAGCCCTGGGGATACAGAGCAGAGGACTGGAGATGAGAAAGGGGTCAGAGGACACACAGCACCTGGACAAGCCTAGGGAGCCAGCCTCCTGTCCTATTTGATGTTGTCTTACACATTTCTCCATGGTCTTCATAATTACACATTATCTCAAGTGGATATGCCGGAGTTAACCAGTCCTCAGCTGTTCAGAGAGAGCTTAAATGGATGATAAATCAGCAGTTCTCAAAGTGTGGTCACCAGCCAGCAAGTCTCCACATCTTGCTGGGGATGAAGAGTATCAGGCTTTGCCAAGCAAGACCTCCCAACTCAGAACCCCTGGGGTGTGGCCCAGAAGTCTGTGTTTCCTCTGAAAGATGCTGACACTTTAAAACTGGAGGGCTACTGTTCCAGGTGATGCTGCACCCCCATTAAAGGTGGGGACAGGATACCGAGGGTACTGTTGGTCCAAGGTCTTTATCCAGAGCTGTGTGGTGTGAGAGAAAAGGCCCCAGACTCCAGAGCTGTTCACCTCTAGGGTCAAGCCTTCCTCTTGCCCTTAAGCTCCTGGGTGATTCATTTCTCATTTGTTCAACAGCTAAAAATATGAAATCTTATCATTGGTGGTGTCCTGAGGATTCAGTAACGGGCATGATGTTTCCTATATGTTGGGTCTTCTAGAGCTTTAGGGAAGGAAATGTGGCAAGAGCAACCAGCATCTGGGCCATAGGAAGTTGGCCCTGGCCCTAGTACCTGAGGGCTGTGGTCTGAAAGTCCGTGATGAGCTCTGGGAGGCTGAAAGGGAGCTTTAAGGCAGTAGGGATCTGGGACCAAGAGTTCCGAATCTGTAGCCAGGCTTCCCCTCCCTGCCCTTTTTATTAGCGGTGCTGCTCTGGCCCTGTGGTTACCACTGTTTTGTCCTCTTTTCTTGTTCACCTCTTGGTGTCATGGAAAGGACCCGCAGGAGCCCGGCTTCCTGAGCTGGCTGTGTCTTCTTCATGTCACTTTCTGAGCCGCGCTTTTCTTGTCTGTAAAGCCTCTGTGCTCGCTGACCACGGTGCAGATCAGGTGGGATGAGGATGTGGAATCTGGCTTGAACCTTAGCGGGCCCCTTGAGTATGAAGCTTTAGGGTTCACACCTCCACCGGGCCCTTCGACCGCCTTGCTATCTCCATAAGCCTCATATTCTGTTCCCAACGCAGGAGGGGCTTCCTTTAGTGAAGGCAGGCAGTCTGGGTGCATCCTCATTCTAACTGTGACCTGTAGGAAAGTACCAGGCCAGGGGTCTTCCACACATTTTTGTCTTTTGGTCCTCCTAGCAGCCCTACCAAGGACCGAGTCTTCCAAGAAGTAACTGAGGCGCAGATAGCTTGAGAGGAAGGATGTAAACAAAGCTGGTCCTGAGGGCACAGACAGAGGCCCACTTGGCCCCAGAGCCATCCAGAGCATTGCTGTTGCTAAGAAGGGGAAGAGGAACTGGGTAAGGGCTCCTGCTGGCTTCTGATGATTTTCAGGCCCACAAGTGTTGTGGGTGCAGTTGAGGAGCCAATCAGGGCCGGTGGGGAGGCCGGCTGCCCAATAGAAACCCGGGCAGCCAGGTTCCCATCTCACCGCTCCTGGCAGCACCCGTGAGAGGCCTCTTGGACCAGTGGGAGGACCAGCTACTGTCCTCCTGCACACCAGGACACCTTCTGCACTTAACTGCTGAGGAAGCTGGGGTTCCGAGAAGTCGAATGGCTTATCTGAGGTCAGGCATCTGAGCCCCGCTCGTATCCTCTCTGGTTCAGGGTTCATAGCATGATTCCAGGGTGTTTCCCATATCCTTTCCCAGCCATTCTGTGGGGGTTCCACAGGTGGTCAGTGGGTCTTTGTGAGATGACCGGCGTGGGGCAATCTGTATGTGACAGGTCTAGCGAATCAGCCTAAGGCTGGGGCAGGTCAGAAGATGCATCCTCCTCCAACCAGCAAACATTATCCTCTTGTTTGGGTTGTAGCTAGAAGTGACATCAGGTTGGGATGTGAAGGCTCTAAGAGGGGAGCACTCCCTGCTTCCGTTCATCCCACACTTGGGGGTCAGCCAGGGCTGTCTTCCCACCTGGGATTCCTCCCGGGCAGGGCTGAGGGCATCTGCCTCGCCTCCTCCTAAGATAGACTCAGAACTAAACAATCTTACTGTTCCAGCTCTGCTCAGAATCGCTGCCCTGAGGACAAGGCTGTGCCAGGGCAGGGTGTGATAACACGGAGCCGGGCCTGCTCGGGCAGGTCGTGAGGATGCTAAAAAACTGTGTTGGAGGCAGGACTTGAGCTTTCAACACAATAGATACTCGTCGTTTCTAATATAGCCCAGATGGTCTGAGGAGCGTAATTACCTCAGGTCTGCTTCATAGGGAAGCAGGTGGGCTGCACTCCTCTAGGTAAGGATGCTGCCCCATACCTTTTTAACAGGTGTCTCAGCGAAGCCTTTGCAGTAACTCTTTATTTAAATCCTGGCAGGTTGCAACTGACTTGATGTTCTAGAACCTTTGGAGTCAGTCATTCTTTTTTTCTTTCTTTTTCTGGACTTCAGTGCACTTGAGTTCTTACCCAGCTCTGCTACCAGTCTCTAGGAGGACATCCGGGCTGCCTAGAGGGGTGTCTGGAAAATGCTGCCACGTGTCTACTCTTCACACCCTGCTCACCGAAGACTTCATTTCTGATGCTTCTGATCACTGTGTGTGTGTGTGTGTGTTGGGATGAGGTCTGGCGATTTCCCCACACCCAGCTGGGTAGTAACAGTTTCAGGCAGTTCTGACCCTCTCTACCTGCAGGTAGCATCAGATCCCACAGATAAGAGCTCTGTCTCACCCTCCCCCACCTCAGACAACAGTTACAAGTGCAGGTTGACACCTGTGCTTCTCACCTACCAGCTGTTGATCAGAGCCTCCCACCACACCCTCCTAGGGTTCAGTTAGTTTGCTAGAGCGGCTCACAGGAAAACGTCTTCTGGTTTATTGTAAGAGGGTATAACTCAAGAACAGGCACATGGAAGAGGTGCACAGGGAGAAGTATGTGGGAAGGAGCTTGGAGCATCCATGCTCTGGATGCGCAGCTCTCTGCTCATTTCCATGTGTTCACCAACCTGAAGCTTTCTGAACCCGGTCCTTGTGGCTTTTTATGGAGGTTTCATTATGAAGACTTGACTGATTAAATTACTGACCATTGGTGGTTGGAACTGGGGGCAGAGTTGAGGGGCTGAGGCTGAAAGTTCCTGCCTTCTAATCATAAGGTTGGTTTCCCTGGCAACAAGCCTCCCATCCATAGAGGCTTTCCATAAACTCAGGTGCTGTAGAAAGGAGCTTGTTATGAATAACTGGAAAGATACCTGTTTCATCTTTATTGTTCTGAAGCTATTCCAAGAACTGGGAAGCCCGTGATAGTCCTGAGTTTGAACCAGAGCTTGTTTGAGATACAGAAAGTGATGTCATTCTAAGAAACATCAACCACCAAAGAATTTCATCATATGCTTTCTTTCTCACGTGACTTCTCCATGCTAGCCAATCACTTTCCCTTGTGGGAAAGGAAAGACCAGGCAGCCCACAGTGCCTTTTCCCTGCTCATCAGCAAGCAGCCAGGGGGAGTGTTGGCAGAATGTGCACATATCAAGAAGTGAGGTGAAAACAGTTGAGTTAGTTTATGCAGCGGTGCTCTTGCTCTGGTTAGCCATACAATGTGTGGTGGGTATGTATGTATGGTTAGTGGCAAAGAGTCCGCCTGCCAGTGCAGGAGACGCAAGAGATGTGGATTGGATCCTGGGTTGGGAAGATCCCCTGGAGGAGGAAATGGCGACCCACTCAGTGTTCTTGCCTGGAACATTCCATGGACAGAGGAGCCTGGTGGGCTGTAGTTCATGGGGGTTGTGAAGAGTCAGACACGAATGAGCATACAGCGCCAAGCTACGAAATACAAATAGTGCGATTTTGATGAGTTCACATACTAGTTAAGTGTTCTTTTGTATTGAAAACTTGGCATTGCACAATGTAAACGTGAATGGCAAAATTCATGCCAGTAATTTAAAATGGTAATTTTTCTTGACTTAGGATAGTATTAAATAGCAAAAAAACAAACCAAAACCCGTTATCACAAGTCCAGAGAGAGACACTGGAAAAAGGGGAAATATTTTACATTTAATACCATTAATGACATTTCTTCCTGCTTTTTTTGCTCTGGGGTCTCTACATTTTCATTTCGCTTAGAGTCCCACAGATTACGTGCCTGACGCTGGGTGACTGCTGGGGCTGGGGGCCTCAGACTGGTCTTATACACATAGGTCCTTTGCTAGATTTACTCTGTTCCAGGTTGTAGAACCAAGAAACAACTTGTGGATAAGTGAACATCGGCACTTGCTCTAAAGATTCCAGGCTGTTCCAGGTGATGATGGGTCTGTTGTTGATGGACCTTACAGTTGAGAATTCTCAGAGGCTACAAAGATACCTTTGTTGGAGGTGTTTTGGGAGCGTGCTGTGCCTTCACTCTTGTGAATTATTAAGCATCCCAGTGCAGGGGCTTGAGCCAGCAATGGCTAAGAGAGAGGCCCCAGGTAGGATTCCACCTCTGGCTTGGTCTCCAGGGCACGTTGTTTATTCCTGTGTCAGTCTCCTCATCGGACAATCCTCAGTCTCTCAGTTATAATGTAGTTGTGAAGAGTGTGAGCTACTTGGAGGCTGAATTCTTGGGTCAAATTGCGTCTCCATATCTTAACTAGCTGCAGGACCTTGGGCAGGTTGTTCAAGCCTCCTGGACCCTCAATTTCCCCATCTGTAAAATGGTCTGAAATGAGCTCAGGGAAAGGAACTAACATCAGGACTGGCACACTGTGTTGAATAAATGATAGCAGTGGTCATGATGGTGAAAAATAATTAATCCTTCGAGGTTCTAGGACCAAAGGAGTAGCATTTGGGACCCTAGTCTTCAAGGTCCACCTGGAGAGGGTCTGGGAAGAGGAGTGCCTGGGGAGCCTGACTCCTAAGTAGCTCTGCAGACTGTTTTAGAAGTTACCAGAATGAGAGAAACAGTGTTGTGCTTGGAGATGGAAGATTTGGGTCCTTGTCCTTCCACCCTCTGTCATCCTGAGTCACTTGACTTTTGACAGTCCTTTCCCCACCAAGCCTCACTTCATTCATCTGTGAATGGGTCTGCCTGCCTTCCCTGGTGGGGCCTGTTTGAGATGACATGGGTAGAAATCTTGCTTTAGCTTAGACTCAGGGTGCTGTGTGAACTCCCTGGTGAATTCTCAGCATTGGCTGAAGCCTTGCTCACAAGCATCAGGAGACGAGCATCAGCTACTTTGTGTGGGTACAGCCCTTGATCTTTGAGATCAGAGATGGATGATGAACTGTCCCAGGAGCAGATTAAAAAAGAAGGAAGGAGGGAGGGAAAAGAAAGCAAACCAGCAGAATTTGGAATTGTCCCCTGAACCACAATGGCAGGTTTCAGGGACTCGGGAAGGGGTGCAGCCCAGCTTTGTTGGCGAGAAACATCAGATGCTAGGACGAGAAAGGCCTCTCTTACTGGAGCAGGGTTTCTCACCAGCCCCTGCCTATTAAGCTCCGGTAGCTTGTCACTCCCGGCTAACAGCTTGGCAGCACAGAGGCGAACCACAGAGTACATTTGAGGCCCAGATCTGCTCATTTCGAGGGTGGGGCCGCATTTTTCTCCTGCCACAGCGAGCTAATTAAAGAAAACAGGCTATGGGAGCTGGGAGAGGACTGGCCACAGAGTACTTGGGGAGAGTTGCTTGGGTTATGGAGGCCTCTACAGCCCCCAGAAGACAGGTGAAGCGGGCATCCGGACCCCTGCCCGCTAAGGGAGCTCCGAGGACCCACTGGGAGGCTTGGATATGGACAGTAGCAGGGCTTGTGTGGGATGGGAGAGTGACCTTGGTCTGTGAGGTTACCAGCTGGGAGAAGGGCAAGCTACCCATGAAGGTGGGACAGGGCTCTGAAATTCTTACAAGTGTGCACTTGTGCCCCAAAACTTGTGCCAAGAACAAGTTAGTTCTAGGACATTTTTATCACCCCAAAGGAGACCTTGCACCTATTAGGCAGTTATTGTGCTTCATTCCATCCCATCTCAATTCCCTAGCAACCATTAATCTCTTTTCTCTTAATTAATTAATTTATTTTTGGCTGCACTGGGTCTTCATTGCTTTCACAGGCCTTCTCTAGTTGTGGCGAGCGGGGTCTATGCTGCTGTTGGTCATGGCGTCTTTTTTTGCAGAGCCTGGGCTCTAGGCATGCAGGCTTCAGTAGTTGCAGCTTGCGAGCCCTAGAATGTGGGCTGAGTAGTTGTGGTGCGTGGGCTTAGTTGCCCTGCAGCATGTGGAATCTTCCCGGACCAGGGATCAAACCCATGTCCTCAGCGGACGGGCAGATTCTTAGCCATTGCACCACCCAGGCAGTCCCAGCCTGCTTTCTGTCTCTGTGTATTGTTCTCTTCTGGACAGTTCATGTGAATGGAATCATGCCACGTGTGGCGGGGTCTGTGAGTAACAGTAATTCACATCTCTGTGGCACTTTTGCTTCTGGTACCAGCACTAGGGAAAGTGGGGGTGACTTCTGTATTCCTGAAGTGAAATGACAGTCCAGGAGGTGGCTGTCCAAAGTCGCAAGGCTGGGAAGTAGGGTGAGGGCTCAGGGCTTCTGTCTCCAGACACAGCACGCTGATTACGAGGAGGGAAAGGCAAACATCAGTCCCACTGACTTGGAACAAACCCTGTCCTCCAGGATGAGAGCCGACTCCTAATAGCCACACGCTGTTTTATGGAGAAGGTCTATTGCCGAAACAGTGATGGTGTCAATTGAATTATGTTTCAAGCATACCAGGAAAACCATTTCAAGGAATCCTGTTGTGAGTCATTTTGAAAAATGAAGAATTACACTACGTCCCCAGCGATGTTTTATTTTGGTACATTCAGGGAGCGAGACGGCTCAGTAGAGGGGCCCTACTCTTTTGCAAGGTTGTGTTGTTGGCGCCTAAGGATGGTTTGCTCCTCAGTTGCTCAGAGGAGTGGTTCACGTGTCCTGGAGAACTCGGGGAAGATGTGGCACGTGGGTGGAATGTTTCGCTTCACTTATTCAAAGAAGTTGGGGCCTGGGTGGTGTCTTGGGAGGCATCCAGGTCAGAGATTCTCAAGCGAGCCCTGCTGTGAGAATCTTTAGCCTTCAGGAAGGCGAAGATAATGAAGATGTTGTTAACTGAGCATTCAGTATGTGCCTAGGACCTTATATAGAGCATCATGTTTAATTATTACTGCGAATACTGCTGAAGTTCATGAATAGTTTCCTTGCCCATTAATTCAAAACATATTCCTCTATACAATGGAATATTTTTCAGCCAAGCAATGAAGTACATACTGCACCAGGGATGAACCCTGAAAACATTATACTGAGGGCAAGGAGCCAGACACAAAAGGCCATGTGTTGTGTGATTCCATTTACATGAACTGTCCAGAATAGGTCAATTCATAGAGACTGAAAGCAGATTGATGGTTGCTAGGGGGTTGAGATGGGGTGGAATGGGGTGTAGTGACTGTCTAATGGGCACAGGCTTTCCTTTAGGGGTGATCAACATGTTCTAGAACTAAATAAAAGTGGTGGTTGCACAACATTTTGTATGAATTAAATGCCACTGGATTGTGCGCCTTAAAATGGTTAAAGTGGTAACGTTTTAGGTATGTGCACTTTATCACAATGTATACTTTATTTTTAAGTTAACTTTTATTGGAGTTTAGTTGCTTTTCAATGTTGTGCTAGTTTGTACTGTTCAGTGGCTTAGTCACGTCCACCTCTTTGTGGCCCCATAGACTCAGCACACCAGGCTTCCCTGTCCTTCAGTATCCCCTGGAATTTGCTCAAACTCATGTCCATTGAGTCAGTGATGCCATCCAGCTATCTCATCCTCTGCTGCCTTCTCCTTTTGCCCTCAGTCTTTCCCAGCATCAATCAGGGTCTTTTCCTATGAGTCAGCTCTTCACATCAGATGGCCAAAGTATTGGACATTGTACAGCAAAGTAAATCAGCTGTATGTCTCTATCCTCTTTTTTGGATTTCTTTCCATTTAGTTCACGACAGAGCACAGAATAAGGTTCCGTGTGCTATAGAGTAGCTTCTCATTAGTTATCCATGTTATATATAGTGTCAATAGTGTATATATGTCAGTACTAATCTCCCAATTTATCCCACCCCACTCTTCCCCTTTGTGTCCATACATTTGTTCTCTCTATGTCTCTATTTTTGTTTTGCAAATAAGATCATCTATACCATTTTTCTAGATTCCACATATATACGCTAATATATGAGATTTACTTTTCTCTTTCTGACTTACTTCACTCTGCATTACGATCTCTAGTTCTATTCACATCTCTACAAATGACCCAGTTTTGCTCCTTTTTACCACTGAGTAATATTCCATTGCATATACACACCAGGTCGTCTTTGTCCATTCCTCTGTTGATGGGCATTTAGGCTGCTTCCATGTCCTGGCCATTGTGAATAGTGCTGCGGTGAACACTGAGTGCATGTGTCACTGTGAATTATGATTTTTTCTGGGTATATGTCCAGTTGATCACAATATGTATTTTAATAAGAATATTTTCCTTATGGTGGCCCTGTCACTAACTTGGGTTCAGGTATGCTGTGTTGAGTGAGAGAGAAAGGGAGGAGTCATTGGTGTGTGCAGAGAGGGATATCCAGAGAGGGATAGTAAGTCGCCCAAGGGCTCAGAGCTGGGGTATGGATTCCGGCCTTCTCACTTTCCGTTAGGAAAATCACAATGGAAATGTGCTTTTTTTTTTTTTTTTTTAAAGCTTCTTTGTGTCCCTGGATAAATGCCCAGCTACAGAGGTTCGCCTCCGCTCCACTTGGTGTTTTATACCTGCTTTAGTTAATGCCTGGGAAAACTCTGTCTCCCGCTGGTGGAGCGGCCCCTGGACTGACTCAGCTGTCAGGAGAGCCTCAGCCAAAGGCCTGGGTTGTCTAGAACAATTCCAGTTGTGCTGCTCAGTGTTGGCGTTGAGCAAAAGGAACCAATTACGTGTGAACACAAGATGTTTGCTGTTTGATAGACTTACCGCGTGACATTGCTGCTTCTTCTCTTTTCTTTTTGACTGTGAACATCTGACACTACAGGAAACAAGAAACTTTCCAGTACCTAATTTGTGCTCACTCTACTTTCAGACCCTGTTGGCCCCAGCACAGGGTAAATGAAACTGTAGCTTTAGCAATATTTATGCATGGGAGTCAATGAGCTGTTTAAATGCTTGGATGTCAGAACAGATTTCAAATTTAGCAAGCCCCCTGGCCCTCCCACCCTCTGGTTATGCGGTAGACAGGCCTGCCTGCTCTTGTAAGTCAGGCTCTAGGCAAGACAGCGATGAAGATGATGCCCTTTAAAAGAGACTGAGCCGTAATGAAATTAAATATATATTTGATCCTTGGGAGAAGGTGAATCAGGTTCCAGAATCTTGACAGTTAGACTGTTAGGAAGATCCATGGACAAGGAATGACAGGACCCGAGTTTTATTAGTCATGTGGCCTTAGCAAAATGATCTGAAGTTTCTAAGTTGGGGCTTCCTCCTCTTGGAACATGAATAATATCCCAGCTTCTTCCACATCCTGGAGCTGCTGTGAGCAGCTGAGTGAGGTGATGGATGTAAACGTGCTTCAGTAGCTGTCGAGGCGCTTACTGAAGTGCTTTATGAAGCCAGCGGGTAGAAAGACCAAAGGAATAAAGCAGCAGTGCAGACTGGTTTGTGTTGGGAGCTGAGGAGTAGAATTGGCTTTCACTTTCAGGGAAGCAGCACTTGGCACACACGGTTATTTATTTCTGCCATCAGATCAGCAGGGCTCTTGAGGCCCCTGCTCTATCAAAGGCAGTGTGAGGAAAACCCAGTTCCTGCCCTCCAGGAGTCCACAGTTTAATTGTGTTTTCATGGGTCACCTGGAAGATGAGCACTTGAGAAGGGAGTGCAGGTGACCTGATGCAGCCCCCAGGCCCACCCCCCTCTACCAGCTGTGCTATTCAAGTCAGAGTCCTGGGGGGTGGGGCGGGAAATGCGTGTGTGTTTGTGTGTGTATAAGATGAGTCAGATTTACCCACTGTTTTTTCCCTTTTGAAACTCGTTATGCTCACACACACACAAAGCAGTCATCCACTTGCTCAGAAATGTGCGAAAACCACATAAAGTGTGCAAAATGTGGCTCTTTTGAGAGTATGCCTACCACCCGCCTTCTCTGGAGCAGGATGGATTTGTAAAGGCTCAGCTCTTTCCTCATATGCAGGAACTTTGTGTCTGCCCCAGCTGCCAGCCCCAGGCCCGCCCAGGCTGACTGCGGGTGGGATATAGACGGGGGCCGTGCGGATCTGGGGCAAGGCCCTGGGCAGATCTTCAGACAGGTGAGTTCTGACGCTGTTGGTGGCCCTGGTCGGTCTGTAGCAGGAGGTGACCTGGGACTGGGCTGGAAAGAACCAGATACCCTACATTTCTGTGGACAGGGTACTTGGGGCCTGTTGCTTGATACTTAAAGTCCTCCAGGGACCGCCGTCTCATGGGTTGACCTTGTGTCTGTCTCTCTGCTCCCACCAAGATGAGTCTCCTTATAGCATGCCCCCGGCCAGCCTGCTGTCCGCGCACCCAATGCCTGCCTGGGGCTCACCCTTACATTCCCCTCTGTTGCGTTTTCCTTGACTGTCCCAGTTTGCTGTGACCATCTCCTCTTTCTTTAAATGGTCTCCTGACTCACTCCCTGAGTCTGGCACATAGGACATAATCATTATTTTCGAATGTATGAGCTGGGCCCTTCTTTGTGGTAGGTGCCCTCTCTGTGTGCCCTTTATCCTCCCAAACATAGTTGCCACCTTCCTTTGTGCAGGGGCCATTGTCTTGGGCTCGTGTTTTACACCTTGCCCACTTCCCGCCACCCTGTGAAAGAGGAGTGGACATGCCTGGACACTTCTCCCTGTTCGATGGGGCTTGAGACCAAGTACACAGCCTCCATGGGATTCATTTTATTATTTTCAAAATGTTATTTATTTTTATTTATTTGGTTGGTCCCTCTTCCTCCCCCTCCCCCTCCCCCCTCTCCCTCTCCGTGATTAGTAAGAGCCACCCTGCCTACACTGAAGGGGACCATGGTCATCAGGAGAGAGCTAGGGATGGGAGAGGTTTTCAAAACTGCAGAGCACTATGCAGACAGGAGCTGTTAATAGCCTGTGGATGGGCTCTTAGCTGCTGTGACCTGGCAAGCAAGAGCCCCAAGAGAAGCTGGTATATGCCACTTCCCCGGAGTCTAGGAACCCGGAGTTTCACTTGCCCTTCCTGGGCTCCAGATTTCTCAGCTCCATGACTCTTTCCAGCCCTGACGCTGGTGGTCATGGCACTGTGTCAAGGAGGGGCAGCAGGTGCCAGCTCCCTACTCATGTTTGGTGGGAACTTGGCTGAGATAACCAGGAGGGTTCCCTCCAGCCATTAGCGCTTGTGGGTCGGCTGTGTCCGCTCTGATGTCACCTCGAGGGCCCACCCTGAACCTCTTTCTTTTGTGTTTTCTTGGGCTTCCCTGGTGGCTCAGCTGGTAAAGAATCTGCCCACAGTGTGGGAGACCTGGGTTCAATTCCTGGGTTGGGAAGATCCCCCTGGAGAAGGGAACAGCTCCCCATTCCTGTATTCTTGCCTGGAGAATTCCACGGCCAGAGGAGCCTGGTGGGCTATAGTCCATGGAGTTGCAGAGTCGGACACGACTGAGCGACCACTTTACTTTCTGTTGCTAGATCTCCATAAGCACTCGCCTTAACTGTTAGGAGAGGATCTTTGCACTATTTAAGGTGGTTGAATTATTTCACCCTTTCTAGTGGTGTTGACATCTAAAGACGGTTGGGGGTGATGGTACAGAAGGAGTGACAAGAAACCTGGAGGAGAGAAAGGGGCTAGTTGCTGAGAAAGTGTGTGTAACAGGTCCCAACTTGCAGAAGTGCCTGCTTCAGCTGGTTTTATGGGGGTGGCATTGAAAAGCAGGAAGATAGATAAGATCAGAATTCAGGATTTTCACCCTCCTCCAACTTTTGATGGCTGTGAGCTTTTCCAGGGCAGGGACTGAGTATTTTTCAACTTTTCTATCCCATGTGCCTGCCACAATACTTGGTATCTCAGCATATTCAGTGAATGTTTGAATGAATGAATGACTTTCCATGTCTCATCTTCACAGCAGTGTCAGTGAATATATAAAGCCATGGTTGTTAGCAGATCTGATGGGTTCAGAAATACTAAGCAACATGTCTGATTATAAAAAAGGAGCTTCTAGGAGGAAAGAATTGCCCTTTGACGCTGTCCTCCTTGTCCCCGTCCTTCTGCATTTTGTGGTCATCCTTCAGTATTCTTGAATTCAGGAATATCTCTGACTAGAAAGGAGTAAAGGCCCTGTTTTCCTCGGTTCCCAGAGGGAACTGTAATGTGTCTTGCACATGCAGTGATAAAAAATTCATAGCAGTTGTGAGCAGTGCCCTTTTTCCAGTTGATTTCCCCTCTGTTCTGGCAGGTGCTGCAGGCAGATAACCTTGGCGGGGGACTTGTCAGAACGGCATAGTTTACACCGGATTGCTGTATCCGTGCTATCTTGTTAGCGCCTTTCCTCAATGGTCATTGTCACACGAGAAAGTACTTCCTCTGTGGGCTTCCCTTCACAGAGACCTGTGGGCGTAGATAAATTTGTTAACTGCATTGCATGAGTGAGGCCATTTCTGTTAAGAGCTGGGGTCTTGCTGAAAGTCTTCTTGGAGAATAGCCTGCTTTTCCCAGGAACCTTTCAATGGGCTCCTAAGGCCCAACTCTTGCCTCGCTTTTGGCACAGCGGCCTACTTCTTGTTTGAAGGTCTTGTTGGAGAGGACAGTGTGTGGGGTCCCACATGCAGACTTGGAGAGTTAGATCCTCCGGGATGCTCCAGTGGGTGCTTTTCCTGAACCGCTTCCTGTTTTCTCCCAGGGGGGTCTCTGTATCAGCGGCCGCGGCTCGCTGCCACCCACCTGCGCGCTGCTGCCTCTATCCTGTGGCTGGGACCCCAAAGAGTGAGCCCTGGGCCCAGAGTTGTCGTCTGAGCTCTGCTCTGTGACCTTGGGCAAGCTATTGGATTTCTCTGACTCTCGGTTTGCTCCTCTGAAGATGAAAAGTGTGGCCAGGATGCCCTCCAAAGTTCCTACCCTCCCTGTCCTTCCCCTGGGGAGGGAGGTGCTGCTTGTGTCTTGAGGTTGGAGGGGCAGGTTGGGCAAAGCCGTGGTTCATGTCCATGAGCACGGCGAAGACTCTGGACCTTGACTGCAGGCAGCAAGTCCAGGATGCCGAGATGCTGCTGAGGTGCGGAGTGAGTGGAGCCCCTCTGGGAAGCAAGTGGTATTATTCACCCCTGTGGAATGCTGAAGCATGGCTGGGCGTGGGCAGGGCTGCCGAGAGCCTGGTGGTGGTAACTGTGGGCAGAATTTCATGGCCTTGGAGAATGGCTACTGTATATACCAGTGATAAATATTAGTCACCCTGGCAGCTTGAAGGAGTTTCCTGTGCAGCGTTTTTGACACTTCCAGAAAAGGGTAGCCTTCCTCTCTGACAGGCATGGGAGGGAGGAATGGACATGCGTCTCTGGGCTCAGGTGCCAAGAAACTTCCTGATTCTGATGCTCTGGCTGGAGATGCTGTGGGATTTTCCACCCCTGGTGAGCTGCCTCTGCCTGAAGCTGCATAGGGCTTGTGAATGTCCCTTGAGATCTCTCCTGGGCCTCTCGGGGCCTTGCTTGAGCATGCCCCAAATCCGAGCTTTGCTTTGCCCTCGTCCCCTGCACCCTCTCTGCCATCTGCTCAGCCTCCTTTCTCATGAAAGGACCACCATCCCCTGAGCTGTCTGAACCAGACCCCTAGTGGAGTCATCCTTGCCGCTCCCCCCGTCACTCCCCTCCCCAGTAAGTCACCAAGCCCTACCAGTCTTGCCTCGAAAATGTCAGCATATGTCTGCTCTCCCATCTCGACTAGGCTTCCTCATCCAAATCAAGGTCACTCTGGCCTAGCCTTCCTCCCAGCTGATCCCTCTGCCTACATCCACCTCTCCCCCAGGGCCATTCTCCATGCAGCCAGAGTGAACTCTAAAAAATGTGCATCCCACTACCTGGTACATCTGCTGAAAATCACTCAGGGGCTTCTTGTGGCCTCAAGGGTGAGGGTCCGAATCCCTAATGATGCTGTGGGGTCTGACCCAAGCCTGCCTGTCCAACCTCTACTTCCAGTTGGCCTCGCATCCCCACTCTGGCCTTCTTAAATTTCCTTCCTTAGGGCTTTTATAAGTGCTGTGCCTCTGCCTGGAGTACTCTTCCCCACCATTTTCAGCTGGCAAATGTGAATCGGGTCTCAGCTTATCTATCCTCTCCTAAGAGAGCCCTCCCTAGTCCCTCCATCTGCCCCCTCACCATTTCCTTATTATACCTCCTGCCACACTGTCCCATGGCATCTGGTTCTGGTCACTCAGAGACGTCCCTCAGTTTGGAGCTTTAATTCTGTGTGCTTATTTGTTTACTGTCTGTCTTCCCCTCAAGGGCAGGGGCCAACTCTTTCATTCTCCACTGCCCAGGGCCCAGGACCAAAGAGCCCTGTGAATGTTTGCAGAGCCCAGTAAATATATGAATGGTAGGTGGAGGACATGTCTGCTTGTGCTTCCGTTGCCTCAGCACCCCGATTCCCTTGGCCTCTGTCCCCGACTCTCTGGTCCCCGCTGAGTGGCCTGTGAGCACTGGGCTTTCCTTGGCTTTGCTCCTCTGGCATCAAAACTTATCAGTCCCACGTCTCAGTCTTTTGCAAGGTGACACTTCATCTGATTACCTAATTCACACTAAGGTGTTAATGGTGCTAATGACATAGTGTTTATTACCCCAGGGGATGCAAAATGATGGTATCAAAACATATCATTCCCTGGTGGTTTAAAAAACTCCTGGGAGTCCAAGTAGAGACTCCCGTCTTCAGCCAGGTTGACAAAGCCCCATGTGTACATCTGGCTTCTGCCTACTTCTGCAGGTCCCCACACCTTAGTCATCTCACTCCCTTCCTCCCCGGTACCTGGCACAGTACCTGTCAGGGGCAGGTCCTGCAGAAATATTTACTACGTGAATTTAAAAGAAGTTGATTTCCATGACTCACACTTTAACCAAGGCTTTTGGTGTCATTAGTCAGTCTTTAGGCCCTGGATGCCAGAGGAATGACAAATGGTGGGAATTTCAAGCATGATGACCACGACTGTGCCAGACCAGGAAAGAGGCAGCTTTATCTGAGTAGAAAGCAGGTGGCCTTTCAAAGCCCTTAAATCCACATCTCTCCTCCTGCCACCCAGCCACATCACTTTAGCAGCGTGTCCTTCTCCCCAGAATGAGGTTTATCTACTCTTGGCTTCCCAAGGTGCCAGAGGAGGTGGAAGTCGTGTGATCATATCCACCTGCTCGTCTAATGCCGTTTGTGATCACCTGCAGGTTGAGGCCAGTGAGGCAACCGAGGGCTAGAAAGCATCCCTGATGTGAGAGAGTGGCTCCCCTGGCCCTTCCTGCCCCTCTGAGCCCCACCAAGGTCACGCTGGTTTGTATAGCCCAGTCCCTGACCATCTGGCTGCCGTGGTTACTGCAAGACAGGCCTCCTTCCCTCCGCTCCAGCCCCACCCCATCGCCGCCTTTTCCACGTGTCATGTGGATGTGGCCTGTGAAAACAGGAAGAAAGGAGGAGCCACTGGGTTTTGTTGTAAGAAAATCCTCCTTTTTGATTTGTTTCAGGGCTGTGTGCAAAGAGAGTGGAAACTGTTGTTTAAAATGTGTGAGTGATTAGTTTGGGGAAGGGAGGAGGATCTGGCCTGAGGCTTCTTCAACGCTGACTCCTGGGTGGATAAAGCTTCTCCCTTACCTGGATGATGAAGCTCTGCACAGCACTCCCCCTGTAGCCTCCCCTCCCACACCCTTGGATCTGCTCTCCTGCTCCCCCAGGGTAGTCTTTCTATGGGACAAGTCTTGCCCTGCCACTCCTGCTTAGAAGCCACCCTAGCACCCAGAGCCTTAGGATGCTTCAGCTTGTCCCTCGGGGTCTGCACGGCACCTCCTATGTCTCCTCACTCAGTCTTGCCTTTGGTGGCTCTGGTAAGGAGCTTTCCCACTTGGCAGCTGAAATCACTCTGAGGTTCCATTTTTGCCACAAATGTCAGAGATTCACATGGACACTCAGGTGACACATATCAAGTACAACTGCGATCCTGGGAGAGACCTGTGAAGATCTTCGGAATTCCCAGTGATCACTCTTTGCCCATCAAAGCTGAGAATTCTCACTCTGACTTGAGTACTGCATGCCTGCCCCACCCTTCCCCAGGCTATTCTTGCCTCTTTGCCTCGCCTCATGCCCATGGAATGTCCCAAACCTATTCAGCTAGCTTCCTTCACAATGTAATTCCATCTTGGTCTCCTCCAGGAAGCAGCCTGCAGGCATCACCGCCTCCTAGCCATCGCTCAGTGTCTCTGCCTGCCCCCTCACCCCCCAACTGCCACAGCTGCCAAGCACACCTACATCTTAGTAGAAAATCATGTTTCTAGGTTATTTTGTTTTTAGCCTAAACAGTGAGCCCCTTGAGGGCAGAGGCTCTGTGGGGCTGGTCTCTGGGTCGCCGAGGCTGGCAGGGTGCTGGCGTTCGGGTCCTTCTGCACGTCACTGCTCAGCACTGCAGGGTGGCCTTGCCTTGTGTGGGCTCTGTTCACTGGACTGCACTGGTACTAAACTGAGCTTTTGGCCCTTGCTTATGCCTTGTGGCTTATGACAATATATTGAAACAGGTTGTTGTGCTTCTTTTTTTCATTTGAAAGAAGGAAAAATAGCGAAAATTTAGAGGTTTCAGTGATCTGGAGGTTGAGATAAAATTATGAAGATCAAAGAAGATATTACCTCCTATGACTATTACATAAAGTCAGACTTGTATGATTGTTCAGTTCAGTTCAGTCACTCAGTTGTGTCCGACTCTTTGCGACCCCATGAATCGCAGCACGCCAGGCCTCCCTGTCCATCATCAACTCCTGGAGTTCACTCAGACTCACGTCCATGGAGTCAGTGACGCCATCCAGCCATCTCATCCTCGGTCGTCCCCTTCTCCTCCTGCCCCCAATCCCTCCCAGCATCAGGGTCTTTTCCAGTGAGTCAACTCTTTGCATGAGGTGGCCAAAGTATTGGAGCTTCAGCTTTAGCATCATTCCTTCCAAAGAAATCCCAGGGTCGATCTCCCTCAGAATGGACTGGTTGGATCTCCTTGCAGTCCAAGGGACTCTCAAGAGTCTTCTCTAACACCACAGTTCAAAAGCATCAATTCTTCGGCACTCAGCCTTCTTCACAGTCCAACTCTCACATCCATTTCTTTGCGACCCCATGAATCGCAGCACGCCAGGCCTCCCTGTCCATCATCAACTCCTGGAGTTCACTCAGACTCACGTCCATGGAGTCAGTGACGCCATCCAGCCATCTCATCCTCGGTCGTCCCCTTCTCCTCCTGCCCCCAATCCCTCCCAGCATCAGGGTCTTTTCCAGTGAGTCAACTCTTTGCATGAGGTGGCCAAAGTATTGGAGCTTCAGCTTTAGCATCATTCCTTCCAAAGAAATCCCAGGGTCGATCTCCCTCAGAATGGACTGGTTGGATCTCCTTGCAGTCCAAGGGACTCTCAAGAGTCTTCTCTAACACCACAGTTCAAAAGCATCAATTCTTCGGCACTCAGCCTTCTTCACAGTCCAACTCTCACATCCATACATGACCACAGGAAAAACCATAGCCTTGACTAGATGGACCTTAGTCAGCAAAGTATTGTCTCTGCTTTTGAATATACTATCTAGGTTGGTCATAACTTTTCTTTTTTGGTAGGTTCCAGCATCTTTTTGGCAATGGTTTTCTTCAGCAGTTAGTTTTGATTTTTATGTTTTCATAAGAGGAGGTGAGCTCACGTATCCATCTTGAGCTAAGGGTCCCAGACTTATTTTCCATGGATTGGTCTTTGTCTCACGGACAACCTTTGGGTTCTTCTTGAAGGCAAGGGGATCAGTTCAAATTCACCCTCGAGTCCTCTCAGCCTAACACCATGCCAGGTGGAGAGTAGTCACTTAATAGTTTATCAAATGCAGGCATGGGATGAATCTGCATGTTGGATTTTTTTTTTTTTTTTTTTTTGATGCTTGGTGATTAGAAAATTCTTATGGCTTGCTGGTTTGTAAGACACGATTTCCACTGTAAATTCCTTGTGTGGGGGAATGTTTTTTATGCAGAGTGCTTGCCTGGACTGAAAAATGCTTTATGGTAACAGTTGTGAAAAATTGAGTCCTTTTGCTCTGATGGAAGCTGGGTGACCCTGTGCAAGTTGCGGAACCCTCTGGGACTCGTGACCCTCATCTGTAAAATGGGTGGGAGGGGGCAGTGGGCCACGTGGCTTCCAAGAGCTTCCTGCTGTCCTGCTCATGTCATCCTCCCATCCTCCTCTTTGGAACATGGACACAGATCGTGTGCCCAAGGGTTCGTGCACAGAGCTGGAATTCTCCCTGGCCTCTTTGACTGCTTTCCAGCGGAGGGAAATGTTAATGTGGGGTTAGGAAAGCAAGCCAAGAGCCCTCGAATAATTAAAACACACACGCACACAAAGAGGAACAGGAGGGGGAGAAACACGCCTCATGGACAGGGGATGAGTAAAACCCAATGGACTGAGAAAGCCCCAGTGCTGAACTTCATATGACCCCGCTCGCTGCCTGCCACTGGGACACCCGCGTGCCCCCTGTGCACGGCTGGCCTTTGATGTCAGCGGCCCCACAGGAAGCAGCGCTGCCATCAGCCTGGCAGAGCATGTGAAGCCTGGCCCCCTACCCCAACCCCCACAGCCCAGTTGCCACCCACCCGTGTCTCTAGAAAACAAGCAGCCACGGCTCCCAGGTTGGTCCAACTGAGATACCCACCCCGTGCTCGCAAAACCAAAACCTCAACCCACTAGTGATGTCCATGCAAGAAAGAGAAGACCAGGAAGGATTTCTGCTTTTTTGTCCTTCTCTGCTGAGACCAGATTTCCTGTAGGAATGATGTTATCCTATGCTTCCTGAACTCTCCTAGTTTACCCATTAAATGAATGATCTTGATCATTGCTTGGGTGTATATCTGTAAGACCTTGGGGAGGTGGGAATAAGAATAAATGAAGGATTGTCTCTGCCCTTGGACTTCGATTCGGTTAGGGGAGGAGACTCGTAAACATGCAGAGGTCTGTGGGGCCCTAATCAGGTTATATGCGATGTGTGTGCAATGGGACATGAAGAGAGTTACCTCCTTTGCTGGAGGAGGTAGGGTCGACAATGCCCGGCTGGGTGTCCCAGGACTCCAGCCCACTGCAGGCTGTGTCAGAGGGTTGGCTTAAGTGGACAGTGGGTTTGGCCAAACACAAGTGCACGTGTATGTAAACAGTGGTGGAAAACTAACAGTACCTCGGGCTGATGGCTTCCTGGGTGATAGTGTTTCCCTTCTGGTATGGTCGTGAGGCTTCAGGGATCTTTCCCTGCTCTTGCTGGAGGGAAAAGGATCGCATTTGTTGTTACCTATAGCCCCCCTGCTGACATGCATTGAGAGTCTGTGGGGTCTAGACCTGTGAGCTCTGTCTGCCCTTGAGCAGCTAGCTGCCTTCTAGCGGGGAGGTACACTACAGTTGTGTAGCCTCATTCAATAATTACATAATAGTTAACTCTCCAGGAGCCACCTTTTTGTGAAATACACTTTTTATTTTGGAATAATTGTAGACTTAGAGAAAAATTGCAGAGAGAGCATGGGAGTCCCCATGTACCTGTCACCCAGATTTTCCTGGCGTTGACAGCTTACGTTATCACAGTACTTTTCTCAAAATTAAGAAACCAACATCAGTGAGTTACTGTTAATACAACTCCCGACTTTATTTAACCAACCTTAAAAAAGAACTTTTAAAAAGTTTTATTAGCATATAATTCATATCCCATGAAATTTACTCTTTTAAGATATGCAATTCATTGGTTTTAGTGGATTAACACTTCTGTAACCATTGTGTGTGTGTGTGTGTGTGTGTGTGTGTGCTCAATCACGTCCGACTCTGCAACCCCATGGACTATAGCCCACCAGGCTCCTCTGTCCATGGGATTTTATAGACGAGGATATTGGAGCAGGTTGCCAGTTCCTACTCCAGGGGATCTTCCTGACCAGGGATTGAACCCATGCTTCTGCGTCTCCTGCATTGGCAGGCGGATTCTTTACCACTGTACCGCCTGGGATGCCCTCTATACCCATCACTGCTGTCCAGTTTCAGAATATATATTACCCCTAAGAGAAACTTCATACCCATCTGCAGCTACTCCTCATCTACCCGCCACCCCCTTGCTCTGGAAACCTGCTCTACTCTCTGTCTCTTGGATTTGCCTCTTTGGGGCATTGCACACAATGGAGTCACACAGTATCAGTCTTTTGTGACTGGCTTCTTTCACTGAGCATAGTGTGGGCAAGGCTGATGTCGTGATATGTATCAGTACTTCATTCCTTTTTATGGTCAAATAATAATAGGTGATATGGCTATATCCACATTTTGTTTGTCCATCTGTCAGTTGATAGACATTTGGGTTGCTCCTCCTTTTTGGCTATATGACTATTACTGCTGTGAACATTGATGTACAAATTTTTGTATGGTTGTGTTTTGATTTCTCTTGGGTATATCTCTAGGTGTAGAATTACTGGGTCATCGATGACTTTACCTTTAACTCTTTCAGGAACTGGCTTCTATTCCAAAGTGGGGGTATGTTACAAATCCCACCAGCAGTGTTCGAGGGTTCCGGTTTCTCCAACACTTGCTGTCGTCTGTTTTATTTTCGCTACTCTACTGGGCGTGCAGTGGTATCACCTTGTGGCTTTGGTTTGCATTTCTCTGATGACTAATGACACTGAGCATCATTTCACGTGCTCATTGGCCATTTGTCTGTCTGCTTTAGAGAAATATCTTTTCCGATCCTTTGCCCACTTTTTAATTTAGGTCGTCTTTCTCTTGTTGAACTTAAAGGATTCTTTATGTATTCTGGATACAGATTCCCTTTTCAGATAGATGGTTAGCAAATATTTTCTCCCATTCCTTGAATTGTCTCACTTTCCTGATGGTGTCCTTTGAAACAAAAAGGTTTTAATTTTGATGAAGCTAAATGTATTTATTCTTTTGTTGCTCTTGCTTTTGGTGTCATGTCTAAGAAACCATTATCTCACCCTAAGGTCACAAAGATTTGCTCCCTGTTTTATGTAATTTTAGCTTATATATTTAGGTCTTTGATTTATTTTAATCTAAAATTTTTTATATATAAATTTATTTTATGAGATAGGTGTCCAACTTCCTTCTCTTGTATATGGATATACAGTTGTTCAAGCACTGTTTGAAAACATTATTATTTCCCACTGGCTAGTCTTGGCATCTTTATCAAAACTCAGTGATATAGAATACATATGTATACCTATGGCTGATTCATGTTGATGTATGGCAGAAATCATCACAATATTGTAAAGTAATTTTCCTCCAATTAAAAGTAAAATTAAATTAAAAAAATCAATGATCATAAATGTAAAGGTTTATTTTTGGACTCTCAGTTCTATTCCATTGATCTATGTGTTCATCCTCATGCCAGCCTTGATTACTGTAGCTTTGTAATACTAATCAAGTTAAAAAAAATTTTGTTTAATCATTTACTTTGTTTCAAAAAAGAATTTGAGATAAGTCTCAAGTACGGTGAACAAAAAAGGATTGAGATAGGGAAATTAGGGGAAGAGGAGAAAAGAATTGGAAAATAAGATGAGATCAAAGGTAATGTTAGTACACAGAATTGTGTATTATAAAGTTTGGTGGGATTGTTAGATGCAGCCATGCTGAGCCTCCTATCAGCCAAAGGTAAAGTGGAAATGTAACCTCTGAACAGAGTAACATATGTTCCATGGGATTTAAAGAAAAAAATTTTTTTCTCCCCTAAGGGAGGAGTCCAATATTTTCAGGGGCTTCAACGTGAGAGACTTTCCCCTGTGGGTCCTAGGACCAGAGATTCTTGAACATATATTGTTTCAGTTGTGTTAGTTCTGTCTCTTTGGACTGAAAACATTTTTTTTTAATAGTCTTTTTTTTTGTTTTTTTCCTGACTGCACTGGGCGCCCTTGTCGGATCTTAGTTCCCTGACCAAGGATCGAACCCAAGGCTCCTGCAGTGCAAGTGTGGTATCCCAACCACTGGACGACCAGGGAATTCCCCTGATAGCTTCGTGAAGGCAGGAACTGCGTCTAACTTCCCTCACATCCCCCCATCATGCCTGGGAAGGGACATGGGGGTACTTTAAAAAAATGTTGATTGAATGCTTTCTGAAATTCCAAATGTGTATTCCCTCCTTCTGTGACATTTCTGCGATCAGGATTTTGAGGCTCATTTGGAGGTAGAAAGTGAAGTGCTTGCTCGCCCTTCTGGCTATGTTTTAGGAGCTATTTCCTGCCATTAGCTCCTTGAGAGCTGGCCAAGTAGTGATGAGTGCTGGGTGGCTTTGCTCCGAGAGCGGGCAGTGGCCTAGAAGGGAGGCAGCGTTGCTTCACCCACCTTGGAGCCCACCCACCTTTCCACCTCCTCCGTGCTGGAGCGTCCTTTGTGTTCACTCTGACACGCCTTCCCGCTTCCCTGCCTAATGGAAAAATCCAGCCTGTGTGAGGGAGGTCCTGGCCCAAACTGGACAGCTTCTCCTAGAAGTGGGGCCCCCACCTGTGGTTGTGCTTGGCACAGGCCTGGTCACTTCCAAAGAGGCCCACCCAGACAGGCTCCCTCACGGGGCAAAGAAGCAAACTGCCTGTAACTGACTACGTGTGTCACGTTGGGTGGCCCGCTCCATCCCATCCCCAATAAAGGGCTTCACTATTTGTTGGTAACATTCTTTTTTAAAAAAAAGAGAGATTTGAACACCAGCCTCTTGGGGAGGTTACTGTTTCACCGTTTATAGATGGGGAAATGGAGGCTCAGCGCGTGTAAGCTACTTGTTCTAAGTCACACAGCTAGTAATGTGTCAAGCGATGACTCCAGCCCAGGGAATCCTGACTTTGATTTCACCTGTCCTTCCTTTTCTACTCGCTGGTCCCCATTCTTGATCTAATTTAGGGAGTGTAAGAGGCCAGCACTCTTTCTGCTTTGGGTATCTTTGAACAGGTAAGAGCGGTTTCCTTTAAAGTTACATTTGCCTCCCTGGGGTTGGGTGTCAAAAAGCAGCCCCCCAGGGATCACCCTCTGGGCCCTTGGCCAGCAGTGGCCTTGTAATAATGTAAGAATGTAGACATCTGATTACTGCCTGGGACTTACAGAGACTGTTTCGCTCCTGCCGTCTTGTCTGAGCCTGACCACAGCGAGAGAGACAGGGTGGGCGCTGGCTCCCCCACTGTGCATGTGAGGATGCTGAGTTGCCTGGGGTCACCAGGTGGTCAGGGCAGAGGTGTGCTGAGAAACCCATCTCTGACTCCTGACCCAATGCTCTCAAGTGTGTGTCGGGTCGAACCAGCAAGCTGAGAATTTATGTTGCTCTAGAGGCTGTGGGCACCTCCAGGAGTGCCTTGGCACTTTCTTACTTACATGACAAGACAAAAGGAAAGTCTCTTCTCCCTCAGAAGTAAAGGCTTACCTGCACTCGTGGATTTCTCTGTATCCCTCCAGCCCCTCACTATTCTCAGAAGAGAGCAGGCAGAGTGGAATCAGGTTTCAGACAGAATGTGGCCTTGCCGCAGAATCTGTTAGGATGGGAACACGATGCTGGCCAGCCACCACCAAAACCAGTTGTTTCGGTCCACCTGTGTCCATCACCTTAGGTCTCCACACCTCCTGTGTGCTGAGAGCTGTGCCAGTCACCAGCAAATCCAACAGGAAAACTCTGTGACCCTTTGGGGGCATTTTTGTCCCAGTCTTTACCAAGCCTCTGATCGCAGGTGACAGACACGTGTCCTCTGAGTCACAATTTTCTCATCGGTGTAGTGGGGATGAAGATGTCTGGCAGTCTGTGTCCAGGAGTGACACTGAGGCTGAGATATGGTTTAATGACATGGACTCACTCATTCATTCATTCAGCACATCTTATTGATCGCTAACTCAGCCAGGCTCTGGATTCTGTGGTGAACAAAGAGAGCCTCTGCCTTGAGACAAGACACCTGCATTCTGGGGGAATCCAGCAATCACAGATGTCACATTGTAGACCTTGGGAGCTGTGAATGAGGACAGGGAAGGGGCCTGAGCACTGTAGGCAAGGAGACCTGATTCTGTTTGTGGAAGGAGTGGTGGTCAGGGAAGGCTTCCTGGAGGAAGTGACATTTAATCTGAAGTGTAAAGAGTAAGTAAGGGTCACCACAGGAAGAGGTGATTTATAAGCAGCCTGGACAGAGGGAAGAGCAAGTGCAGAAGCCCCGAGGAAGGAGGAGAGTTTAACAACAGAGAGAAGTTTGCCAGGAGGGCTGTGGACTGGATCTCTAGCGTCTCCTATTTGATTTCCTTCAATGGGTCTTTTTGGAGCAGCTGCTAGGGGCTAAGTTCATCACAGGTGCTGGGGCCATCCAGGCATGATGTGAGGGCCTGGAAGGCACTTCCGGGACATCCTGCCCTAGGATACCGATCCATCCCTCGCCATGCAAGGGGAAATCTTACCCACAGAGTACCAGGTGACCAGGCCAGGGACATATGCTTTGAATATCAGACCCATCCTGGCATGGAGGGGATAAACATAGCATCCATCTCATGGGGTTTTGTGGCTACTGCTCTGATCACAAGTGGGTCATGCAAGTGCCGGCTTCAGGAGCATGCCGGAAAGAGGTGATGAAGATGGTGGTTATTCCTAGCAGTCCTGTGAGTAGTCTTGAAAGTAGGTGCCATAGGAAATCAGAAGAGAAGAAGTCACTGGTGCTGGGAGTGCTATTCAGAGCCTGAGGGAGCAGGAAGGCCAGAGAGGAGGGAGTTCTAGGTAGGCGCTCCCGAGCTGAGACAGGAGAGCCGAGGAGCAAGAAATGAGGAAGACCTCTAGTGTTATCCATTCGACATGGAGGAAATGGACACGTGTTCAGTGAGCTGAGCAGATGGCTTCTCACCCATGGGGAAGTGACCCAGGCAGCTAGCTTTCGACTTCATGGTTGGAGAAGCATCTTATGACTAGATATGGTGGCATGTCCAATTTGGAAGGCAAAGGTCAGGAGGTAAGAAAGCAGATAAATGCAATGTTTATCTCAGAAAAACTTGTAAACTGCTCGGAAATCCCCATACTCACTTCCTCCAGGAAGCCGTTCTGAACTCCCCCACCCAGTCCTCCTGGGCCCTCCACCTCCTCAACCCCCAGATACACCCTGTGTGAATGGGTCTTTGCCTCTCCATCTGGAGGGTTGGCTTCTTGAGGTCTAGGGCCATGACTGGTCTGTCTTATAGAGCCATTGGGGTGAGTCATAATCCTTTTTGGATTAAGGTTTCTGGAGGCCTCATAGGCTGAAAATACTGATTGAAACCAAGTAAGGTCTTTTGATCTAAAATCCAGACTCTTTCTTGCCGCTCCAGCCTCACTCAGGTGGTGACCCTGGGTTCTGCCAGGAGCAAGTGGGCAGGGTTTTTTTTTTTTTTTTGGTCAGACCTGAAAGTCAGGAAAGAGCCACTGGCAGACCCAGCAGGGCCCTCAGACCTTGTCAGCTCAGCTCCTTCATTTCAGAGGAGGAAGCCATGTGCCCCAAAGCAGAAGTGGTAGTGGGGCTACCCTCAGGTTCAGGCCGTGGTCCCCCGAGCCCCAGCCCCGTGCAGCCCTCACTGCACAGAGTGGCTGTCCCCTTCTGATCATTAGGAAGTCACCAGGTCCCCAAGTGGGTTAGAGCAGGTGGTGCTGGGCGTGAGACTCTGGTGGGTGTGGGGATGTTTCCCTTCCTTCTGGGAAGCCCTCCAAGCTCATGTGAAAGAAATGGGTTTATTTAGCACAGATTTTCAAGCCGCCTTTTTTTTTTTTTTTTCCAGTTCTGATTGCTTCATTTCTTTATTGTTGTTCATTCACTAAGTCACTGACTCTTTGTGACCCCATGGACTGCAGCATGCCAGGCTTCCCTGTCCTTCACTGTCTCCTAGAGTTTGCACAAACTCATGTCCATTGAGTCGGTGATGCCATTCAACCATCTCACCCTCTGTCACCCCCTTCTCCTCCTGCCCTCAATCTTTCCCAGCATCAGGGTCTTTTCCAATGAGTCAGCTCTTCGCATCATGTGGCCAAAATATTGGACCTTAAGCATTAGCATCAGTCCTTCCAATGAATATTCTGGGTTGATTTCCTTTAGGATTGACTGGTTTGATCTCCTTGCTGTCCATGGGACTCACAAGAGTCTTCTCTAGCACCACAGTTTGAAAGCATAATTTCTTCAGCACTCAGCCTTCTTTACGGTCCAACTCTCACGTCTGTACCTGACCGCTGGAAAAGCCATCACTTTGACCAGACGGACCTTTGTTGACAAAGTAATGTCTTTGCTTTTTAATATACTGTCTAGGTTGTCATAGCTTTCCTTCCAAGGAGCAAGAGTCCTTTAATTTTGTGGCAGCAGGCACCATCCACAGTGATTTTGGAGCCCAAGAAAATAAAATCTGTCACTGTTTCCACTTTTTCTCCATGTGTTTCCTATGAAGTGATGGGACCAGATGCCATAATCTTCGTTTTCTGAATGTTGAGTTTTAGACCAATCTTTTCACTCTCCCCTGTCAACTTCATCAAGAGGCTCTTTAGTTCCTCTTTGCCTTCTGCCATTAAAGTGGTATCATCTGCATATCAGAGGTCGTTGATATTTTCCACTGCAGTCTTGATTTCAGCTTGTGAGTTGAAGCCTGGCATTTCACATTTTAAACATTTATTTTTATCTGTTTATTTGGCTCTCCTGGGTCTTAGTTGTGGCACTCAAGATCTTTGATCTTCATTGTGGCATGCGAACTCTTAGTTGCCGCATGCAGAATCTAGTTCCTGGACCAGGGATTGAACCCAGGCCTCCTGCATTGGGAGTGTGGAGTCCTAGCCACTGGACCACCAGGGAAGTTCCTCAAACCTTCTTTAGAGACTCTTGTTTGCTTTAAATAATGCCTAGAGACATGATCATGTAATGGTGTTTTAGTGATAGCACAGAAGGCGTATCATGCCAAGCACAACCCAGAGATCATTTATTGCCAAGAACTCCTTATTAAGAGTCTGAAATGTATTATTTCACATGCTTGTGGTGGGTGCTGACCATTCGCCTGGCACAGTGCAGGGTGCCCGCTGCCTCCCAGCAAGGGGAGAAGGACACATAACACATGACCCCGCATAGGGATTGCAGTGGGGACCCAGGAGGGGCTGCCCAGCCTGGCTGAGAGGACCGGGGGCAAGAGTGAGAAATATAGAAGGAGCTTCCCTCTTGAGAGCGCATTCCTTATCAGAATTAGAATAAAGCAAATCCCAGATATTTTCTGTAAATAAATGGCAGTTTTGAGTGAGGGAGGCCTGGGGCCAGTGAACTTGGGTCCAAAGATATCTTAGACTACACTAGAATAGGAGCTGCAGTCCGTGGGGTGGCTAAGAGTCGGACACGACTGAGTGTCTTCACTTTCACTTTCCTGCATTAGAGAAGGAGATGGCAACCCACTCCAGTGTTCTTGCCTGGAGAATCCCAGGGATGGGGGAGCCTCGTGAGCTGCCGTCTATAGGGTTGCACAGAGTCAGACACTACTGAAGCAACTTAGCAGCAGCAGCAGCATTAGGAAGGGGGAGTCAATTTGTCACAAAGAACCCACCCCCCGGCGCAAAGGAAAAATAAAAGAGATCTGCTTAGACAGTGCCTTTCTCTAGATTTTTCATCCAACCGAGGATATGAAAGAGCAGTTTCAAATAGCCAGGTAAGACTATGTGCTCTCTCTGTGTGAGGAGGGGGTGCAGAGTGCGGAAAACCTCATGGGATGAAAATGCTGGTTGCCTGAGCTGTCTTTTAAGATACCACCCCACATGCCACCTGCTCAGTGGTGCCTTCCTGGGGAGCCCTGACCCACTGAGGTCTGCCTTTTCTCTGAGATGCATAGCATTTCTTCATTGGGTACCCCTGGAACCCAGGGCCATGCAGCTCCCATCACGCCGCGCACAGAGGAGGCCCATGCTGACCAGCAGTGAGCACCAGTGACTGCTGATGGAGCTCCTGTCACGGGCCCCATAAAGCGGGCAGCCGGGTGGATGCGTGTGGAGTTGGGGCGAGGGCTGAGCTGAGATGCATGTTTGAGAGGCATTATGGTATGAATGAAGCCAGGTTGGGGAGGGTGAGAGGATGGGTCAAGAAGGAGGCTAGCACCTGAGGGACAGCTACCTTCAGGGCACAGGGAGAGCGAGGCAAAGCAAGACACCGGGGACACAGGAGGTGCGAGTGGTGAGGCCCTGCAGTGAGGGAAGGGAGCAGCGCGGTTGGACGCAGCGGCGGAGCCAGGATGCGAGGGGGTGCAAAGCACGTGTTTTGGATTTTGTGACTCAGCGGTCACTAGTGGCTTTGGTAAGGGCAGTCGTGGTGGTAGCTGGGGGCCAGGCCCACAAGTGAGCCCTGGAGTGAATAGAGGGAAGGAAGGGGAAACAGAGGGCATGGGTCACTGCTGCTACCACTCACCAGTGCCTGCAGGATAGCCACCAGGTTGCAGCTGGGTGGGGACCTGCATCTGCAGTGACCCACGGGAGGGGGAGAGCCTTGAGTATGTTCCCGTGGTTAGGGAGGTACACAGAAGGCAGGCCGAGCTGTACTCAGACTTGCCAAAAGCACCCTTAAAGCTCAAACCAATGCGCACTTAAGGGAATGAAGCAAATGGATTGTTTTGTAAGAAGTTTGTAGTCCACAGGCAAAATTGCCCAAGATTCCTTCTGAAAGTAAAAAGTCAAGGTAAGTTGAACTTTTCTAGTTATTTCAGAGGGTTAAGACTTTGGATTGGTGAGTCTCTTGTGTCTGTCACACCAGGAATTTGTTGTTGTTGCTGCTGTTGCTTTTTTTTGTCAGTACCAACTACGTGCCCTCAAGTACACAGGGTACTTTATGGGGGAAAGAAAAATGTATAGGATAGACCTTGCCCTGAGGGAGGCGTGAGATAGAGCCCCTGGCAGCCCGGGTGCGGTGGCTGGGAGTTGGCCAGGGGTTGTCAAGGATACAGTCTTTTTTTTTCTTCCCCTGCTGTGCTGGGTCTTTTTGTTGCATGTGGGATTTTCTAGTTGCAGCGAGTGGGGGCTATTCTCTACCTTTAGTGCTTGGGCTTCTGGGCTTCTGTTGCAGTGGCTTCTCTTGTTAGGGAGGGTGGACTCTAGGGCGCACCGGCTCAGTAGTTGTGGCCCACGGGCTTAGCTGCCCCATGGCACGTGGGATCTTAGTTCCCAGACCAGGGATCGAATCCACGTCCCCTGCATTGGCAGGTGGACGCTCAACTGCTGGGCCACCAGGGGTGTTGTGGGACATCAGTCTTAGAGGTATTCCATGCTACCTCTTTGGATACAAGACCGATTTTGGAGCTCCCTGTATGTATACAACTCACCTTGACGGTATAAGGCATAGCCTGTGTCCTGGTGACATAAGTGT
>SJXQ01003907.1:158255-204236 GCA_006408695.1 Aepyceros melampus | reverse complement strand
TGGGAGGGGGCCGGAGGTGGGATGGGGCCTGGATTGTGCAGGCCAAGGAAGGTGCAGAGGCTTTCTTAGGCTTGGGTGCAGCTTTGGGACTTGAACACCAACCTGCCCTTAGGGAAACTGCATCTTGCTGTGGTTAGACAGCCTTGAACTCCCACCCAATGGGCTGGGCCTCCTGTCTCGCCTGCTTTCAGATGGCATCTGCCACATAGTGAATAACGTTGGAGGACTCGAGTGTCCGCGTCTATGCAGAGGCTGCGCGGCTTCCTCAGCCCGGCCCCCTGGGTCCTGGCCGCGGGGTGGGAGGGCAGCTGGCCGGCCGGCCCCACTGAGTCACACTCTGGCGTGGGGCCCGGCGGGGATTTCCACGCGGCCCGTGTTGTCTTCTCCTGTTTCCTGTTGAGCTCTGACGCAGGCTGCCTGCCAGTGGGTGCGGGGGTACTCCCGCCCGCGCCGTGACCCCCCGCCTTCCTCTCGCCTTCCCGGGCCCTGTGGGCGGCTCTCCCTCCCTCCCTCCCTGGAGCCCGTGGCCCCAGCAGGGTGTGCCTGGGGCTGGGTGGGCAGCTCCCTCGAGGGCCCCAGGGAGGCTGCACGTGGGCTGGGGGCAGCTGCCCATCAGGATGGAAGGTTTTGCTGAGAGAGCTTGCTCATGGGGCAGTTTGTACTGGGCGTTGAGGGTTATAAAAACCCAGCTTGGCCTAAAACACCCTCTCTATCTGCTGACAAGAACATTGGTGAAGAAAACAAAACGTTCAAGCCAGGCATTTACACACTGAAGGGAATGGTTCCAATAGTGTATCTGATTTTTCTTTGGGGGTTTTTCTAAACTATCCATGTATCTCTCTGTCTAGATGTCAGCTTCTGGTGCCTCCATTTCTTGATGTAAAAATATTCTGCTTAAAAAAAAAAAATCTCCACCGATGGGACCTTTATATATTCATACATTTTTCCTCCTGAACTTACTGCTTCCTGTGTACTGTGCTAGGCAGTTTATAGACGTTATCTGATTTCATTCTTATCACTACAAAGGCTATGTTATATAATAGGGTAGCCACCACCCACGGGTTGCTGTTTAAATATCTGGTGCATTTGTACTAAGTTGCTTCAGTGTCTGACTCTTTGGAACCCTATAGATTGTAGCCCACCAGGCTCCTCTGTCTTTGGGATTCCCCAGGGATACTGGAAGTGGGTTACTGTGCCCTCCTCCAGGGAATCTTCCCGATCCAGGGATCAAACCCAGGTCTCAAGTACCTCCTGCATTTGCAAAATATCAGGTAATTAATTAAAATTTGAATCCAGTTCCTCAGTCACAGTGGCCACATTTCTGGGCCTCAGTAGCCACGGGTGGCTAGTGGCTATCACACTGGACAGCCCAGAGCAAGACTTTTTCATCCTTACAGAAAATTCTAGCCTTAATCTGGGGTCCGATTTATGGATGAGAAAACTGAGTCTCATTCAAGGTTAAGTTGACTTGTTCACTTGTAGTCAGAGCTGGAGTTTTAATCCAAATCTGCCTATCCCAGGAGCTCTGCACTTTAAAATATTTCTTTAAAAGTGTGTTTATGGTTAATATTTCAGTGCAGTCACATGGCAATCCTTTGTTGAATGAACACATGAGACATTTCCATTTTACAAACCAGGAAACTGAATGTTATTTTTTTCCTTCTTAGGAAAGAGAAACTGGCCTATAGCTTCAGGGACTCTTCAGGTAGCCCTGAAGGGGTGCTGTGCGGGTCTGCCCTTCCCTGGACACCATCCAGCTTCTACTGGTTTTCTCTCCAGAGTTTGGGAGTGAGCAAGTTAGGTCTGTTTTCCTCGCAGTAATCCTTAGGTCTATTTCCTATTTGAGGATTTATGGCTGTTGGTGACCTCTTGGGAATTTTTGCCTTTTGTTAGCTCTGAAAGAAGTGTAGGGAAATATAGACTCATTTCACAGCCCCAGATCCTAAGGTCCAAAGAGGTGAGGGCAGTTCGTGGGTTATGCAGCCAGCTGGGAGTTGAGTGGAACTGGTTCTCAAACTTGTGTTTTCAAGCCAGGATTTATCAGAAAATCTTAAAGTAATCACTTCATGGACAAGAATTGTTTTTTCATGAAGAAATAAAACACTGCAGTGACTTGCCTGAGGTCTGAGATAGACAGCATGGTGAGGTAGAGAATAACAGGGCTTTGGAGGGGCACAGACCAGGGTTCAAATCCTGGCCATGCCACTCAGAAGTTATGGGACTTTAGGCGAGGACTTTAACTTTCCTTTTTTGTTTTTGGGTGTTTTTTGCTTTTAAATCAATTTTGTTGAAGTATAGTTGATTTGCAATTTCTGTAAATTTCTGCTGTACAGCAAAGTGATTCTGTTGTGCATATATATGTTTTTCATATTCTTTTCCATGATTGATCACAGGATATTGAATATAGTTCCCTATGCTATACAGTTTGACGTTGCTGTTTATCCATTCTATATATACTAGTTTGCATCTGTTGATCAAAAACTCCCAGTCCGTCCCTCCACCAGTCCCCCTCAGCAGCCACAAATCTGTTCTATGTCTGTGAGTCCGTTTCTATCTCATAGATACGTACATTTGTGTCCTATTTTAGATTCCACATAGAAGGACTTGAACTCTCTGAGCCTCTGTTTCTTCATCTTTAAATCTGGGATAAAATAGCTCACCAGAATTGTTTTTAAAAATGAAGTTGACAAGATGTAATGCCAATCCGTGGCATATTATAACTGCTCGTTAAATGGTGGCCATTAATATCATGATGATGTCATCACCTCCTTCTAGCATTTAAATTTTATAGCTTCGTGGCCAGCACATAAGGTGCTCAGATACATGCCACAGAGTTGGGGAATGGGATAGACTTATTCTGAAACAGTCTTTTAGTTACATTTCCAAATAAGATACCCAATGTTGTGTGTGTGTGTGTTTTTTTTTTTTTTTTGCAACCCTAGGACTTCTCTTTAGGACATAGGCCTCTAAATTGAAAGTGATAAGTCCAACTTCTAACCTGGAAAGGTTTAGTATCAATATCCCAGGGAGCCCAGAAAGTCTAGAAACAGGGGGGAAATAGTATACCCTGTTTTCTAACTTTTTGGATACCCTGTGGAATAACACTGAAACCAATCACTGGAAAATAGGTTGTAGTCAGTTTTGTCTTCAGGCTTTTGTTCCTGGGAAAGAAGCATTGCCAGCGGCTGTCCTGGGGTGGTGAGGTGACCAGGCAGACCGGCCACCTCTGCACGTTACCAGGCTTATTATCTGTCTAGTGAGCATTTCCTTCATGGTCTGGGCCTGAGTGGCTAGAGGGATCCTTAGTCTTAAAAATGTCTCATCTTCAGAGAAACAGAGTTGTTGAGGAAGAATTGGATAGACACTCTCACAGGGAATTGGAAAAAGAAAGGTTTCTGGTTATCCTTGGTTAATGAGAATATTTGTGAATCAGAATGTCCCATTACACAGTATCACAGTTGATCAGGGCCTCACCTGTGACCATGTTTGACTGGAAATTAACCCATGGCTAAAGGGGAAGTTTTCGCTTTTGATTTCCGCTTTCGAAGATAACGCTTGCAGGTGTGACCTAGGAACACCTTGAAAAAATGCTCAGCTCTGTACCCAGTGGAGATGCATCTGGAGGGCCTGGGAACAAGGATGTGCCGGCCGGGGAAGAGCTGGTGGCCAGAAGATGGCCCTGACCTTGGTGGTTTACCTGGGAGCTGGGCCTGGCCTGACCCATTCAGAAACTTCATGTTGTCAGCCTGAAGTCAGGACTGCGGGCTCCCACGAACTAGTAAGAAGCTAAAGCACAAATCAAGCCACTAGTTTATTTGTTGAAAAGTGGAACCACTATGAGGTTCTAAGCAGGGCGTTCTCTCCTTGTGGGCACCCCACCCAGGAAGCCAAATGGTCAAGGCATGGGTGGATCAGGATAAGGGAAGGAGGGAGTCACGGGAAGCAGATTGGTTGAACGGCCGAGGGCCCTGGGGGCCGGCTGCATCTCTGTATGCTGGGCAGGCCCCTCCCTGCTGGATGGTGCTCGCCTGGGCAGCCCTTGCAGCTGCTTTTGCCCACCACCCGCCGTTCTTCTTTAGGGATTAAGAGCCACTCCAGTCTGTGTACGGAGAGCCCCTTCAAGGTGAATCCTGGCATAAAAACAGCAGACCTGACCTCCCTCTCAGGGTATGCTGAGACGCAAAGAAGATTGCCAGGATTCACAATGTCTCCTAGTGGGATTAGCCTGCAGGGCATTTGTTTTTCCACTTCCCGGTCCTAATGAATGTATGAACCCCTGACCTCTCTGTTCCTGCCCTCGCCAGAAACCAGTCCTGTGACCTGGCCTCAGGCCCACTCTACTAGCGCGCTGTGTAAGGGAGTAGGGACCGGATGATAGGAATTAACCACCTTTTCTAACTTTTTCTACTTCCTCGGGTCTTCTTACTTGAATAACTCAACAGAGACATCTGTGATGGCTTGTGTCCAGAGTGCGTGGTATTTATTTTTGATTTGAAATATGAAAAGCATTTTTTAAAGACAACTGACTCTCTGAGTCATGCCCAGGGGAGCAAACGACCTGAAATGTGAGCCGGTGCTTGCTGGAGGGGGATAACAGGAGAGCCTGCTGCTGACTTGACTGGCGCTGGGGTTAGGTCATTGCTCGGATGAAGTGCGCTGACCATAAGAGCAACATGTGGGCTGGAGCCGCTGGCGGCGGGCTGATTTATTGCAGCCGCTTGCCTAACCAGGAACCCCACACGCTGGGTTCCTACAGGATGGGGCCACTGCATGGAAATCCACACACGGGCCCCTGTTGAGCAACTGCGCTTGTGTCAGAATGATTATATGTGGCAGGGTGGGTTACATGTAGGGATATCTGTCACTGAGCAGTGTGCATTGGACAGGCAGCCCCGGGTTTCGAGAGGGCTTGTTTGGGTTTTTTTTTTTTTTTTTTTTCTTTTAGTGGGTCCAGTCTCACCAGCAGTGTGGTTGTTGCTGTTTGGTTTTTAAAATTATTTTATTATTCTTATTTATTTCTTGGCCATGCTGCACAGCATGTAGGATTTTATTTCCTTGACCAAGGATTGAACCCAGGTCCTCTGCGTTGGGAGTGTGAAGTCTTAGCCACTGGACCACCAGGGAATCCCCAGCAGTATGGTTTTAAAATGTACATAACTCCCATTTGTCCAGCTCTTTATCTTCACAGTCTTCTTTGTGTCTCAGTATACCCTGAGAGGGAGGTCAGGTCTGCTGTTTTTATGCTTTTTTAAAAAATAAACAATATTATGTGTTGGGACTATAGTTGATTTACCATGATGAATTAGTTTCTGCTGGATAGCAAAGTCATTCAGTTATAGCAATACATATGTACATTTTTCACATTGTTTTCCATTATGTTTGGGGTTAGTAAGTGCAATCCATTGTATATAGACTGCGTAAGCAGCAAGGCCTACTGTATAGCACAGTCAACTGGATTCAATATCCCATGATAAACCATCATGGAAAAGAATGATGCTCACGTTATGGATGACAGATTGAGGTGGGAGTTGTAACCCGTCATGGAGAGTGGAACACGGCCAGAGCACTGTGCCCAGGCCCCAGGCTGCTGGGAATCCGGGGCCTCCAGGCTCCTGGCCAGCTCCTAAATGTGGATTTGCTGGTCGCTTCCTAGACGTGTAGTGAAAGCCCTGGGGTGTGCTCTGGGAGTTTGTACTGAAACATGCTTCCTGGTGATTCTGACGAATCTTTGCTCTAAAGTGGTCCAGGGGCTCAAGCCACTTCACCTCCCACCTCCTCAGACAATGAGCCTGTATCACGACTGGACTCATCTTAGTTTTGTGCTCTGTGTTTGCGCCAGTCTCCTCTCATGGTGCGCCAGCTCCCGGGGAACAGGCTCCTTCCTTGTGTGTCCGTAACTGTGTCCTCAGGGCCCTGGACAGTGCCTGGCACACAGCAGGTTCCCAGTGAGTTTGATGTTTTTTCTCAGCTGCAGGGCTAGCATGGGAGAGCTCAGGCAATGGTCTGACCGGACCGGTTCAGTGCCTTCAGTGGGACTGTGTGTGAATCGTGTGGCCTTGCCGAGTCTCTGCATCCTCATCCTTGGAATGAGGGCCATCAGCCTCCCCTCCAGCTCCCTGCTGAGAGTAAGACAAGCCCTCCCCACACAGGCTCACACACTCAGGATGGTCCTGTGGGAGGTGGGCATCCACCAGAGGGCAGCTAGCCCTGTGGCTCCCGTGTGTCCTGGCGTGAGCAGTGGGTCATCACGGCACTCACTTTTTCCACTGCTACCGAGTGCTGTCCGTTGAGCTCGCAGACAGACAAGGTGTAGGGCTGGACTCTGTGCCATTGGCTAAACAGTGGCTGCCTCAGGCCTCACATCAAGACCAGACACCAGCATAAACCCAGGTGTCCCCGCTGAGGGTGCTCCCCAGAGCCAGGTTCGTGAATGGGTGAGTAAATATTTGCCCTGTCTGAGGTCGGATGTGAACTGTCTCCCAGGCGTTTTGTTTTTTCTCTGTCTCCTCCCTCTCTGCCTGCTACCCCTTCCCCCTTTAAAAAAAAGGAAGCCGAGAGGTTGAGAGGCTTAGTGTCAGGCTTAACACAGCCAACCATCAGCATGTCCTCCAGGCCTGTCTGAGCCCTGCTCCTCCTGCAGGCACGTCCTCCTCCATGAAGCCCTCCCAAACCGCCAGGCCCACCCTGATCTTCCCCTGCCACCTGCAAACCACTTCTCCCATTGAGCTCAGATGGTTTAGACAAGGAGCGGCCTGTTGGCTCATCCTCCGTCTGCTTCCTCCCCTTTGCAGACAGTACTTGCTTGCTGGGTAGTTCTCGCATTGTCCTTTATTTTTCAGGTTCTTTGTACCCTGTTGAGTGAGTTCATTCAGAGACAGGACAGTAGCTTCTGCACCTTTAAAGCTGTTCCTTTGCCTTGTTTCTGCCTCCATCTCCTCACATACCCATCTAACAGACCACGCTTATAATCAGCCTGGGCCTTCCCCCTGATCCCTGATGCCAAAGAAACATCATATGTAGGGCCGAGGTGGACAGCCAGAGCCCAGCGGACAGCGTGACCTGGGAGTGGCAGGGAGGTGATTTTTTTTTTAAGTACTTTGTTGAATTTGTTAGGATTTTAAAATTTTTATTTATTTATTTTTGGCTGTGCTGGGTCTTCAGTGCTGCTCGGGCGTTTCTCTAGCTGCAGCGAGTGAGGGCTCCTCTCTAGCTGTGGTGTGCAGACGTGTTGCAGAGCACAGGCTCTAGGGCGTGAGGGCCTCACTAGTTGTGGCACGTGGGCTCAGTAGTTAGGGCTCCAAGCTCTAGAGCACAGGTATAGTAGCTGTGGTGCATGGCTCCTGTTGCTCCAAGGAATGTGGAATCCTCCCGGACCAGGGATTGAACCTGGGTCTCCTATGTTGGCATGTGTATTCTCCACACTGAGCGGGCTCCCAGGGAAGCTGAATTTGTTACGGTATCGCTTCTGTTTTTGTTGTTTGGCCAGGCGGCATGTGGAATTTTAGTTCTCTAACCAGGGATCAAACCTATACCCCGTGCCTTTGAAGGTGAAGTCTTAACCACTGGACCACCAGGGAAATCCCAGGGAGGCGATTTTTAATGGGGTTGAGCTTATGAAACTTGGGGCTGTTCAGCCATGCTAATGAGTTCCTCTGAAAAAGCAAAACAACCTCATCAGGCCCTTTACTGCTCACAGTTCCTTGTTCCCAGGCTCCCACCTGCACCCTGGCCAGGAAGTTCAGAGGCAATAAGCTAGAATCTGCCTTCCCTATCACTCACCCCTTTTAAAAGGTGATTCATTCTGAGCTAACCCAGCCCAGGCCAAATGCAGGTAGGGTTGTACATGGACTTACTCGGTGGTGTGTCATTTCTGACTTGCTGGGAAATCCTTAAATGGTGGGGATGGGAGGCAGAGCACGGGGGTGGAAGGTGGAGAACTGTGAGGCTGGAGCTTTTCCAGGATGTGTGTGGTGGAGAGAGATGCCCCTGGGACAAGGAGTGGGGCCTGCATGGCCTTGGGTCCCGGCTGCTGTCCCTGACCATCTAGTAGCCCTGGGCAAAGCGCTCAGTGTTTTTGAGCTTCAGTTTTGTTATCTGTGAAATGTGGTTCCTGTAAGGATTAAACGAGCTGGTGTGTATTTTTACCCACCGACATGGGTCCTGGTGCAGTGACTGCTTGATCCTGTCTGAAATCTTAAGACTTTATTCATCAGGTCCCGAAGAGCATTTCCATACGCACCTTGAATGGTACAGTGTTAAGTGCCCTGGGAAAGAAAAGAAAGCACTAACAGCGGGGGTCCAGAAGAAATTGCAGGCTATGTAGGGGGAGACTAGTGCCCAGAGCACTAACTCCTGATTGCTTAGAACCCTGGGGCAGTGCTCTCTGACAGCAGTAGAGTACACGCCACAGGTGGGATTTGAAATCTACTAGCCATGTTAAAAATAAAGGAGAAAAGGTGAAATTAATTTAAATAATATATTTTATTTAATACAGTATATCCAGAAGCATTCACATTTCAACATGTACTCAGTATAAATATTTTTAATGAGACATTTTACATCCTTTAAAAAGATCATACTAAATGTTTGAAGTTAGCTTGTTCTCTCCACTCTTAGTACCTGTCACTCCGGGCTGGCCACATGGCTAGTGTGTGTAGGTATGTATGGCTGGTAGTTGCCATACTGGACAGCCCAGCTCTGGGATTTGTTTGGTCAGCTAATAGAATCTGCATTTGGAAAAAGGAATATTTACTTAATTTATTTAATTATGGTCTTTGTTGTGGCACACGGAATCTTTGGTTGCAGCATGCAGGATCTAGTTCCCCGACTAGGAATTGAACCCAGGCCCCCTGCATTGGGAGTGTGGAGTCTTAGCCGCTGGACCCCCAGGGAAGTCCCAGCATCTGCATGTTGGAGGGGAGCATTTGTACTCACAGGGCCTGTGACTCCCTGTGACGGCCAGTGAGGAGTGGAGCTAGAGCTCGGGCCTCCTCTCCGCTGGAAGCAGGAGACACTTGGATTTGGTGAGTGTCTGCTGTGCCCGGCACTCTCCTAGACACTCAGCCCTTGTTGCTCTGTCGAACTTTCAGTGGTAGATGGAGAGCGTGTGTGTTTTCACACAGGAAGCAGCGGAGGCCCGGAGAGGCCAAGCAACTTACTCAAGGCTGCTCAGTCAGTGCTGGAGTTGGAGTGTGGACCAGGGCTCGCTGATCCCAGAGCCGTCCATTCACCTGTCTGTTTCCCTCTGTATAGAGAAAGACAATCTGCACGCAGCATAGCAGTCAGGCCAACTGCTCAAAGAAAGCTACAGGGCACAAGAGGGGTGCCATGGCTGGCCTGTTCAAGAAGGGCTTCAGGACATAGGTTCAGAAGGTCTGGGGCTGCTTTGTTAGGTGATGTGTGTGTATAAACACATTCCTTCTAATCCCAGGTTCTTAAACCAGTGGGGGATGGTCTGGGGATGGGGAGGCTGGGGGTGGAGCGCCTGTGATGGGCAGTCATTGTATAGGCCAGCACGCTGGGCCCTGCTCCCGCTGCCACCTGGGAATGTCGGGCACTACAAGAGGCTCCGAGCAGCTGAGACTTTCTGCTTGGAGAAGCCCCAAGAATTTGGGGAGGCTGGGATTGGGCAAGTTCTTGAATGCATGTGTGCATTCATGCCCTCACTCACTCAGCAAATATTTATTGAGTACGTGCTCTGAGCTGGAATTACTACGTGTTACCTTTTCCCTGGAAGATCCAGCCCATCAGCCTGTTTAGACCCCATGGCGATCCTCTGAAGTACTGAGGTTTCCCATTTCACAGTGCGGTGAGCTGAGGCTCCGAGAGGAGAGATCTCGTGCAGGATGGCTACTGAATGGAAGGGACAGGCCCTCAGAACTGAAGGGTTTGGGTTTTGTGTATTTGCCTTTCTGTCTGCCTGCCTATCTAGCCAGCAGGCAGTCATTGAGCTCCTGTATGCCGGGCATTGAGCTGTGTTTCCAGATTTCTTGGGTCTGGTGTGCAGTGTCTTGTTTTCCATCTGAGAGCAATCATGAAGCTACCAGATGCTGAGTAGTGGCCAACGTCTGCTGTGTGCCAGGCGTGGTCACTGTCAACCTCAGAGATTCCTCCCAGTGCTGATGGGAAGAGAAGGCCTCTGAGACGCAGACACATGGCATTTTCTGAGGTCCTACACCGCGGGAGGAGCTGGGATTTCAATCCCGGCTGGTCTCTCCAGAGCCCCGATTCAGCCCCTACACCTCACTGCCTCTCTGTGACCAGGGACCAGGACTGATCCCAAAGTGAAGCCCAGCTTCTCCGGTCCCTTCTTGTGCCACCTTGTCTGGTCTTCTGTTTTACCAGATGTAAAGTTGGGGCAGAAACAGCCAGTCCATCCTCTGCAGAAGGAGATACTTCAGAGGCTGCCTAGCTAAGAAAGCTGTATTACACGAGAGGTGCCGTGTGTGAGAGCCCCACCAGAACAGGCCTTTGTCCCACCTGTCTGCCTCTTCCCTCCTGATGACCGGCAGCTTCAGAGTGTGGTCCTTCTGGAGCACCACCGAACTGCAGGGAGCCTGGTCCACACTGCTGGCAGTCTGAGAGGTTCCATACTTAAGAGATGTGGAAGACTGGAGGGTATTGAGCCAACTGTTCACTTTGTAGGGAGGGGCTGGAGGAGCCGAGTCCTAGAGACAGCAGCCGTAAAGGCTTTACATCAGACCCCTTGAGCATGGGTCTCCTTCCCTGTCTGAGCAGCACGTTCCTGGGCTGGGAGCCCCAGCGTGAGCCTCACAGTACCTCTTGGCAAGTGAATCCTGAGGATTAAACCACTTGCTATGTGAATGTCTCTCTCCCCACTGTCCCTGCCAGGGGGCTTGGAGAGGAACCACCTCACCACCTACCCTTTCCTGAGATAGACAGTCAAGGAACATTTATACCGTGTGGCATGGTGTTTAGCCCCCAGGAATCTGCATGCCCCCCGCCACAGGCAAGGCAGGGGGGATCAGCGCTGGAGCAGGAGGGATGCTGGGAGGAAGAAGCCAGGGGAGAGCCCTGCTCAGGTCCCTGCACCTGCATTTACCTGCTGTGTGAACTTGGGGCAAAGCCCAGTGACTATATGGAGGTTGGTGGTGACCCTTGCCTGAGTGGTGGTCCTTGCAGAAGGTTTGTGTGAATCAAGTAACAGTATAGAGTAACCCAGGAGTGTGTGCCTTCAATGTAAGATGGGCTTTTTAAAAATCCTTAATGAGCTGCTGACCCCCACCAATTATTACTCTGCTGCTGCTAAGTCACTTCAGTAGTGTCCGACTCTGTGCGACCCCACATTCGGCAGCCCACCAGGCTCCCCCATCCCTGGGATTCTCCAGGCAAGAACACTGGAGTGGGTTGCCATTTCCTTCTCCAATCCATGCATGCATGCTGAGTCGCTTCAGTCTTGTCTGACTCTGTGCAGCCCCATAGATGGCAGCCCACCAGGCTCCTCTGTCCCGAGGATTCTTCAGGCAAGAATACTAGAGTGAGTTGGCATTCCTTCTCCAAAATCATTACTCTAAGACAGCCCTTTCATTTTCTCTCCTTCCAATAAAGTCCACCTTGATTTGAGCAAAAGCCAGCCTCCCTGTAACTTTCCCTGCGCCTGAGAATATAGCCTACCAGTGAGTCTTCTGGCCTGGGGGACCTTCTGCTGTGTCCCCTGGGACTTCTCCCTGCAGCGCATCATCAGCTTCCTCATTTGTTCCTTCTCTGACCCATGTTTTAAGCTTCCTCACCCTCTGGTTCCTCCCATTTAAATGCTGTGCAGCTTGTTGATGGCCCAGTCCAGTGTCCCACCCAGGACAGGACTTAACAGCCCAGCCCAAGTAGCAGAGATCATAGCCACGCTAAGGTCTTTGCCTCCCTCCAGGCAGGCCCTGCGACAGTCTGACTTCATGGAAGGGTGAATGAAGTGGCATTTGCTGAGCTGCTGGTGGGATTAGGGACAGCCCTCCTGGACCTCTTATCTTCTTGCCAGAGAAAACCCATGTCACATTCAGCCCATCTGAACACTTCCAGGCTTATAGCTGCCATCTTCCACACTCCAGCTTGTTTGCCCCAGATGCCAATATTATGTTGCTGTTGTTTTTTTTCCCATGAAAACTTAATTGGAATTTTAATGTACTTTTGGAGGGGTGGGCTGCATTTCCATTTGCCTCTAAAAACAATGAGAAGGAAAACAAAGTGGAATCTTACAGCCAGAAATTATGGAGCCAAATCTGAAATTAATTTACAAAGTCATTAGTATTTTCCATTTGTAAACCCCATACCAAATGTAAGTGCAGTTCCTTGTGATTAAGTACAAATTAGAAAATTAGAGGTAGAAGGACTTTCAGGGACAAACACACAAAACTAGCAGAAGCAGATGGGTGTGTGTGTTGGAGGGGCATGGTGTTGGGAGGGACGGGTGTGACACCCAGGACTTGCTCTGGTTTTCGCTCAAGTTTGAGTTTGGGAGAGCAAAACAGACTCCCAGAAGAGAGCCCTTTCCAACAGCTTTAAAACTGGCAGGGATCTTGGGATGATCTGTTCTACCCTTCTAGTTTCTGAATGAGGCAACTGAGAGACTCAGGGACGGTGAGTGACTTGCTGCAAGTCGCACAGCCGGGAAACGGCAGTGCTGAGAGCAGAGCCTGACTCCAGTGCTCCGGCTGCTGCTGCCTCCGCCTCCTGGGAGCGTGTGCTTCAGCCTCCTGTGCGCCTGATCGGGGCTCTCATCTAGCGCGGCACCTTGTTAGAGTGGAGGGAAGGGAACCCTCCGTCCAGGGCCACCCTGTTCGTGCACTTGGGTCAGATTGCTGCTTGCATACTGCACGCCATGCTGCCTCAAGCGAGAACACAGTGGTTTCTCTCTCCCTTGAAGGAGCCTGGTTATTCCCCCAGGCTCACCCCAGGCCAAGCCCCGGCCCTACACGTTAGAATCTGCTGCTCTGGGAGTGCAGTCGGCCTGTGGTCAGCAGGTAATGGGTGTCAGGGTTCCGATGTTTATAGCAAGACCTCTTCCTGCACCTCCCTAAGCTTGCATGAACTGGGGCTTCTTTTTTTTGGCTGTGCCTGTTCTTAGTTATGGCACATGGGATCTTCTGCCTTCGTTGTGCCATGTGGGACTTTTTACTTTTTTAGTTGCAGCATTCAAACTCTATTTGTAGCGTGTAGGATCTCGTGTCCCAACCAGGGGTCGAACCCGGGCCCCCTGCATCTGGAGCATGGAGTGTTAGCTGCTGGAGCACCGGGGAATTCCCTGAACTGGGGCTTTGGGATGTCCCTGAGTCACCAGAGGCTTCGGGAATGCTGTCCCCCGACCTGTGTGAAGTGAAGCCCCGTGATGCCATCTCCCCTGGCCCCACTCCCTCACGTGCGTGTGTTACTTACTCATGCAGACCCCGAATTGACAGAGCAGCTCTAAGAAAAGCCACTTGGGAGAGTTCCCTGTCCCTTCGTTGTTTTCCTTACTAACTGGATGTCTTAAAGAGTGGGAGGGACCCTTCCTTCAAGGTGCCCAGCTCTTTCCTGGGTGGACGCTCAACCCCGCCCCAGCTCTCGGGCTTCCTCTCCTCCCCTGACACCTGTAGGGTACTGTGGGGGCTGTGAGAACACAAAAGGCACGACTCCTGCTCTCAAAGAATCTCAGATCTAGGTGCTGGGGGGAACTGTATTTACCTGGAGTTGTTAAGGACCATTGTGTTGATGATAAATATTTGCCCGTGACCTTGCCAGGTCCCGTAGGTGTGTTCTTGCACCTAGTCCTCAAAGCGATCATGTGAGATGGAGCCACAATTCTTTATTTTACAGAGGAGGACCCTGAGGGTTAAAGAGGTGACCGTAGATGAGCCTTCCAAGCCATCTGCCCTTCAGAACCTCCCAGTGTCGCCCTGGGGACGATGTGCCCCAGAAGGGGGCGCTGTCCTAGGAGCGTGAGTGGGGAGATGCCGGGGATGGAGCTGCAGAGACGAGACAGCAGGGAAAGGCTGTGTTTGGAAAAGGTTCCTTGTCCCACAGCTTGGTGATCTGGGCTCTGACCCTGTGAGGGTGGCACGTAGATTGGTAGGGGAGAGAGGGGGACTCCACAGAGAATAACCCCAACTGAGGGTAAGAAAGATGGGGCCCCGTGAATCTCTCTTACCCCTGAGCCCAGCCTGCCTTTCTCTGCTCTCCTTGCTGAATGCCTGACCTTGGACCAGTGATGGCCCCTCGGAAGTTCAGTATCCTCTTGAAAGGAAGGGGTCACAATAGCCTTCTTTGTTGTTAAACCTTAGATGAGCTGATACTCCAGACTTCTTGCAAAGTACCAGACACCAAGTAGGCCATCTCTCAATAATAGTTTTCATTTTCCCTTACACTCATTTGTTTAAAAAAGAAAACAAAAATTTTTTTCTCCTATGATAACAAAAATTTTAGAAGGCAGAGACAAGTTAATATGTTGTGTATATACTCTCAGGCCAAGAATTTGCTAAGTATTTACATACCAGAGGACTTTGAACTTTGATTTTTTCAGCTGGCTCTGTGCGGATTCAGACACCGACTCCAAGCGGCGAGAGGTGATTCTTTGCCTTGGTCTATGTTGTTGGGGTTTTGTGAGTGTGTTTTCATGATACAAAAATTGGAAACATACAAGCTACAGGTATACTATATCTTGCTTATGAACCTTCTACTGGATATAACAAGTGTTAATATTTTTCCATGTTTACTTCAGATACCTGTAACGTCTTATTTCTTTATTAAAAAACAAACAAAACCCTAAAGCTACTCTGCTAAAGGCTTCCTGTTAGCCCACCCGCCTCCTATTCTTCTCCCTTCTCCTCTCACAGGTGTTTACTCTCGTGAATTTGGTGTGTGTCCTTCCCAGCCAGGACTTTGTAGTGTTTTGTTTGTAAAGCCGAATAACTCCGTTGGAATGTGTTTGAACCACCAAATGATCAGCATTTGGAAGAAGACTGAATACCTAAGGCAGGGGAAGCAGCCTCAGAGAGAGAGCAAGTCTGCCTGCCCCCGAATCGTTATTTATATTAAATTCCAAAATTATAAATCCTTTGCCTTGGATTTAAAACTTGACCCTGCCTCCATGCTTAATTGCAAATAAATTCGAACTTGTGCCATCTGGAGCTCCCAGGGTCATCTGGACCTTTCATGTGAGTAAATACATTCTGGAGTCTATTATTAGAGTAGGTTTTTTGGCTTTTCTCTTTAATGCTTCCTCTCACCACCCGCCCCCCACCCCCCATCACAACTGTAATTATACTTATTGTAGAGAATTCAGAACATACAGAGAAGGAAAGATGAAAATTGCCCACTGCCCTGCTCAGTTGACCACCCCCTAGACGGTAAAGCGTCTGCCTACAATATGGGAGACCCGGGTTCAACCCCTGGGTTGGGAAGATCTCCTGGAGAAGGCAATGGCACCCCACTCCAGTATTCTTGCCTGGAAAATCCCATGGACGGAGAAGCCTGGTGGGCTACAGTCTGTGGGGTCGCAAAGAGTCGGACACAACTGAGCGACTTGACTTACTGACTTACTTTCCCACCCATAGAATTGTGTCCTTCTCTGTCTTTTACCCACCCCTACAAGGGTAGCAAATTGGAAGCACTGGGTCCCCCAAGTAGGGCCAGCACCACGGATTCAGGGTTTCCTAGCGAGTAATGGTCCATCCTCCACTTAAAATAGGGTCTGTGTCCCCAAGGTGAGAGAAGCAGTCACCTGCCCTAGGTCAGGTCAGTGACCTGATTGGGAATGGAAGGCCATCTCTGGTGGCTGAAGATGTTTTTCTATCATATCTGCTCTTTATGCTGAAGTCTGATCCTTCATGGATCCTGGCCCTGATCCAGGCATGATGACAAAGCATCCAGCCAAGGGGAGAGGTCCCTCTTTCTCTTCAGGGAAAAGGGGAGGTAGCCACAGACAATGGCTGGACCTTTGACCACTTTTCTTGAAAACGTCTTGGATATTTTTCATTTTAGCACTGTAAACTGGATGTGAGTCGTTTTAATACCTTGGCCGTTTTCTTGACTTCTTCCTTGTTTGTGTTTTTAAACAAATTACTTTCATTAGCATCCGCCACTCTTTGGGCAATTTATAACACGACTTGCTTCAGTTTTTGTTTGCTTGCTCTCCTTTGTTTGGTACTGATTTTAGCTTCTGCCATTTTGGAATTTTGTGCCATTATTGCCACCAAGTCCAGTTTTCCTTTGCATATCTGAATTATTAGATTTTTTGTCCATCAGTTTTTAGTCAATGACTTTCATTGCCTATAGTTTTCACTGCTTCCAGTTTTATTTTGTGCTGAACTTTTTACTCTGGAGCCCATTTTTTTCTCCTGGGTTTATTTTTGCAGTTTTTCAGTGTTGCCAATTTACTTTTTATCTTCAACAAATTAACGTGTTTGTGATGATAGCCATTACCAGTTTTATTTGGGATTGATTCTGTTGTTCAGTTGCTAAGTCATGTCCAACTCTTTGCAACCCCATGGATTGCAGCCCACTAGGCTTCTCCGTCCTTCATATCTCCCAGAGTTTGTTCAAACTCGTGTCCATTGAGTCAATGATGCCATCCAACCGTCTCATCCTCTGTCACCCCCTTCTCCTTCTGCCTTCAGTCTTTCCCAGCATCGGGTCTTTTCCAGTGAGTCGGCTCTTTGGGATTGATTATTTCTGTCTAATTTTTCGTGGTCATTTGGTCAGAGTGCCTGTGGGAACTGGAGTGATGGGTCCAAATGTCTTCTTTCTTGAAGAGTTTGAAACAAGCTTAAGAACTATGACTCTCGCTCTCGGTTTCTCCTTTCCGAATATCACTAAAGCTTTCCTCTTGGCAGTAGAGAAAATGAAAGCTATTAGGGATCAGACTTCTCCTAGGAAGGGCCATGCTGTCTTTCTCACCACATTCCTCAGCTTCTGCTCTGTGACCTCCCAAGTTCACCAGCGCCTATTGCCTGCTCGGATGGGGCAGCTCCAGGCTGGTAAGCCGGGAAGCACAGTAGACGGGGGTCAGGCAGCCCACCCCGGGACAAGTCCCCTCTAAGTCTCCTCTGCGGGCTGGTCTCCCTGTCCGTCCACAGGGTTGCTTGCTGGATAGCTGTTAGAGGTCTTCCAGCTTTATCCTTCTCTGGGTGGGGATGTAGACGCTCCAACTGTCAGGAAGCCACAGTTCCTGCAGGAAACCCCCTGCGTGACAGCAACAGCGGCATTGCTCATGGCCCTCGGCTGGGTTCCAGTCCCTGAGCCCTGGCTCCTCCACATGACGTCAGGGCTGAGCTGCCATCGCAGGGGAGCTTGCGGGGAGCCTGCTGGCGAGGGTGGCTTTCCTTTCCAGCCCTGGCTGCTCTGAGTTGCTCCCTGGGACAGTGGCAGGCAGGGGAGCCGAACTCCTCAGTGAGAGTAAACATCTCCCTCCCCTCAAAGGAAAAGCCCCTGCTCCGCCTCTCTGGGCAGCTGGAATGCTGCTCTGTGGGTCTGGGTATTTCTCTTCCTCCATCCAGCCCTCCTCTGATTTCCTGCCGTCTCCTTCAATTAGGTCTGTGACTGTTTTCAGATGGCCATTTGTATATACAAATCATGTCAGGCATCATCATTTGTGTTTGATTAGATCAATAAAAGCAGCCCTGGCGAAAGGCCAGCGGAGAATTTATAAATACCTTCAACTCTTCTCCGCCCTACAAGATGTTACAACTCCATCCCGTTAACCCTCCCAACCCAGGCTGCTGGCTAACTTGATCAGGGAAAACAAAATACCATTTCTTCGGACGCGTTTTCTCTTTATTCTCTTTGTAGAATTCGATCAGTGTTTAAGCAACTGTAGCTGATTCCTTGCCCACTTCAAAGCCAAGGCCCTTCCCTGTGTCTATTTACAAAATTTGAGAGGCTGAAATGCTGGGAACCCATTTCCACGTAGACTGTGCATTCTGTTAGTTCTCTGTTGCTCAGCGAAACGGACTTGGGCATTGCTGAGGCAAGGGGTCTGAGAAAACTTAAAAACAGATTTTGACACCACGATTCCTCTGTAATGCACCCACTTTGGAAAAGAAGAGGGTGAGGGACTTAAGTTCACATGGACCTTAAGGATTTTGAGAACCCGATTTTCTTCTGTTTGCTCACATTAGGGAGGGGAAAAATAAGCCTCAGATGCCTTGTGAGATCCAGTTACGTCAGGTTTTCGGATAAAATGTCAAGACAGCAGTGCTTGATTTCCGGCCTTGCCTTTCCCCTCTGCGCACTGTCTGCTCTTGCCAGAATTTGTATTAGGGAGAGGGAGCCATTCTGCTACCCTCCTTCCTCGGGGAAATCATTCCCTCCCTGGCCCTTAACCCTTTAAAGATTGGAAAGGGAATACTTTGATTTCAGGGTTAAAGGCAAAGCTTCCCTCTCGGCTGAGGCTGGATTGGAGGGGTATTAGGAAATACTTAAGAATGTTGCAGCCTGGAGCCTGGAGCTGGCTGAGTGTTGCTGTTCAGTATGAAAAGAGGCTCACCTGCTTGCCTTCCTGTGGCTGTGTCTTCGCCAAGCATCCCGTCTGAAGCAAGGTACCTCCGTTGGCTATACTAAAGGCCCCCCAAATGTTGGATATATAGGTTTTTTTTAAAAACCCTGACCAAACCTCACTCAGTTAAAGGTTCAGTAAGTCTGTCTTTTTGTCAGCATGGGTGGAAGCCAGGCTCCTGCCCCGACAAGTCAATGGGTTTGACCCAAGAGGGTAGAAGATTCTAGAAGAGACAATAAATACAAATTGATGACCTTTGATGACTTGTCTCACCATCAAGGCTGCCCTTTTCTCTTCTTCCCTAGTCTTCACTGAAAATAAGATAGCCTTAGTTCTCCCTGTGATTTCAAGCAAGAGAAATGGTACCCAGAGGTGAGGTTGTTATTAAACTCCCTTCTCTGTTCTCTTTTCTCTCTTCCTCTGCCTGCCCCAAGTGTAGTCCTGGCCACACCTTCCCAGCCTTCCCTGGCACTCAGTGTTACAGATCCTCCAGGGCTGGCCATGGCTGCTGGCCACTGCCACAGCTTTGAGAAAGCCACCACGAGGCTCTGCAGGCTGTTTGAAGGCCTGCTTTGTGGAGTGAACCCCTCTAGAAGTCTATCTTCAGGATGGGAAACTGTAGAGAGATCAAGGGACTTTCCTTCTCAGGCTTTGGGTATTGAGCTCTTGGGTTAATCCAGGCAAGTCTAGAGCTGGCAGAGGCTCCAGGTAGCCATACAATTTGCTACTCAAACTGGGACTCTGCGAGTGAAAGGAGATGCATTTACTAATGACACGAGGACAGTGTGAATTGAACTGTCCCAAGTGAACGTTGTGTGGTTGCCCTACAAATGTCCCTCGGCCCTTCAGGTTCCATTTTGCTTTATAAGAAGCAGTGCTTCCCATGTTGGAAGAACAGGCAAGAGTTGTAGGTTCAGATGCTCCCAGGGACAGGCAGAAGGTGGGAGGCTGGGGCCTGGTGTCAAGACAGAGTGGCACTTGAGGATTCATTTCTCATCTAAAGGGGCATCGGTGACATGGCATCAGCCAAGTGTTGCCAGATCTTCTGTTTTTTTTTTCCAAGAGAGGCCAAAAATCTAGATTTACATATGAAATCTCCCAGCTTTTAAAAGTTGGCAACTAACTTAAAAATTTAAAAATCTCTGTGTAGGCCAAGCACAACATCTGTGGGCTGCTGCCTGTTTTCAACCTCCGGCCCAGACCATTAATTGGTGGCTTTCTTCTGTGTCTCTGGATTCCGGCAGCGGGAAGTTTCTCAGGAAGTTGCCCAAATTGACCACGAATGAAGTAGGGAAGAGGAGAGAGGCGCTTGCCTTGACTTCAATGGAGCATTCATTTGCACAATAAATATTTATTGAGCACCTGTTATGTTCAAAGCACTTTCTCTATTATGCTGTGTTTTGGGTTTAATGTTTTGAGACAGCTGTGCTACTCATGCTGATAAGTTCTTTATATCGTGCACTGTTGTGCATCCCTGCCTCTCCCCTGGGATTATAACCAGGATGGATGCAGTGGGGGAAATTCAAGAAGGGATGTGGATGGAGAACCTGAGGCCCAGATCTCAGGCCCAGGACAGTTCATTGAATGTCAGCTTAATGCAAAAGTCCCTAGGAGATGGTCCTCATCTGAGGAAAGACCTGGGCATGACAACCTGGAGCAGAGAGTGCCCAGCCAAGGACACTTGTTCTGCAAGGTCCTTGAATGTTGCTCTAAGAGCAGGAGGCAGAAATCACAGAGGAACAGGCTGCATTCAGCCCTGTGTTTGGCAGAACTTTCAAATGGAGTGCTTTATTCTGAGGCTGTGGGGTTAGAGGAGAACTGGGCATGGAACAACAGACTGCTTCCAAATAGGAAAAGGAGTACGTCAAGGCTGTGTATTGTCACCCGGCTTATTTAACTTACATGCAGAGTACATCATGAGAAATGCCAGCCTGGATGAAGCACAAGCTGGAATCAAGATTGCCAGAAAAAATATCAATAACCTCAGATATGTAGATGACACCACCCTTATGGCAGAAAGCAAAGAAGAATTAAAGAGCTTCTTGATGCAAGTGGGGAGGAGAGTAAAAAAATTGGCTTAAAACTCAACATTCAGAAAACTAAGATCATGGCATCTGGCCCCATCACTTCATGGCAAATAGATGGGGAACTAATGAAAACACTGAGAGACTTTTATTTTGGGGGGCTCCAGAATCACTGCAGATGGTGACTGCAGCCATGAAATTAAAGATAATTGCTTCTTGGAAGAAAAGCTATGACCGACCTAGACAGCACATTGAAAAGCAGAGACATTACTTTTCCAGCAAAGGTTCATCTAGTCAAAGCTATGGTTTTTCCAGTAGTCATGTATGGACAAGAGAGTTGGACTATAAAGAAAGCTAAGTGCCATAGAATTGATGCTTTTGAACTGTGGTGTTGGAGAAGACCCTTGAGAGTCCCTTGGACTGCAAGGAGATCCAACCAGTCCATCCTAAAGGAAATTAGTCCTGAATATTCATTGGAAGGACTGATGCTGAAACTGAAACTCCAATCCTTTGGCCACCTGATGAGAAGAACTGACTAATTTGAAGAGACCCTAATGCTGGGAAAGATTGAAGGTGGGAGAAGAAGGGCACGACAGAGGATGAGATGGTTGGATGGCATCACCGACTTGATGGACATGAGTTTGAGTGAGCTCCGGGAGTTGATGATGGACAGGGAAGCCTGGCGTGCTGCAGTCCATGGTGTCTCAAAGAGTCGGACGTGAGTGAGTGACTGAACTGAACTGGGTTAGAGGACCTCTAAGTTGGTCTTTGATTATCCAGAAAATCTAATACCTTGCAGCTGCCTCCTGCTCACCCATCAGATTCCTGCATCTTAAACTCTTTTTTTTTTTTAATTTTTATTGGAGTATAGTTGCTTTACAGTGTTGTGTTAGTTTCTGCTCTACAGCAGAGTGAATCAGCTATATGTGTACATATATCCCCTCTTTTTTGGATTTCCTCTCCATTTAGGTCACTACAGAGCGCTGAGTTGAGTTCCCTGAGCATGCAGGAGACTCTCACTTGTTATCTATTTTATACATAGTTTTAATAGTGTGTATACATCAATCCCAATCTCCCAGTTCAACCCCCCACCTCCTTTCCCTGCTTGGTGTCCATTCGTTCGTTCTCTACATCTGTGTTTCTATTTCTGTTTTGCAAGTAAGATCATCTATACTATTTTCTAGATCCCACACATACATGCGTCAATATGTGCTATTTTTTTTTACCTGATGAGAAGAACTGACTAATTTGAAGAGACCCTAATGCTGGGAAAGATTGAAGGTGGGAGAAGAAGGGCACGACAGAGGATGAGATGGTTGGATGGCATCACCGACTTGATGGACATGAGTTTGAGTGAGCTCCGGGAGTTGATGATGGACAGGGAAGCCTGGCGTGCTGCAGTCCATGGTGTCTCAAAGAGTCGGACGTGAGTGAGCGACTGAACTGAACTGGGTTAGAGGACCTCTAAGTTGGTCTTTGATTATCCAGAAAATCTAATACCTTGCAGCTGCCTCCTGCTCACCCATCAGATTCCTGCATCTTAAACTCTTTTTTTTTTTTAATTTTTATTGGAGTATAGTTGCTTTACAGTGTTGTGTTAGTTTCTGCTCTACAGCAGAGTGAATCAGCTATATGTGTACATATATCCCCTCTTTTTTGGATTTCCTCTCCATTTAGGTCACTACAGAGCGCTGAGTTGAGTTCCCTGAGCATGCAGGAGACTCTCACTTGTTATCTATTTTATACATAGTTTTAATAGTGTGTATACATCAATCCCAATCTCCCAGTTCAACCCCCCACCTCCTTTCCCTGCTTGGTGTCCATTCGTTCGTTCTCTACATCTGTGTTTCTATTTCTGTTTGCAAGTAAGATCATCTATACTATTTTCTAGATCCCACACATACATGCGTCAATATGTGCTATTTTTTTTTCCCTTTGAGTTAACTTCACTGTGTATGACAATCTCTACTTAATGCTTTTTTTCTGGTTCGTGATTCTTATTTCTGATGGGCAGATCCTGGCTTATTTGTACTCTGGCAGCTGAACAAGGGGCCAGGTGCCCCAGAAAAGCCAGTTCAACGCTGATGAAAACTGATGCAGTTCACCTGGGGCTGAGGGGAGGCGCAGGTGGGGGCAAGCTCCGGGAGGGTCTGTTCTTGATGCTTTGAAATGTCGCTCGAATATTCCGGTCTCCTGCACCACTACTACTACTAAGTCGCTTCAGTCGTGTCCAACTCTGTGCGACCCCACAGACGGCAGCCCACCAGGCTCCGGCCTCCCTGGGATTCTCCAGGCAAGAACACTGGAGTGGGTTGCCATTTCCTTCTCCAATGCATGAAAGGGAAAAGTCAAAGTGAAGTCGCTCAGTCGTCTCCGGCTCTTAGCGACCCCATGGACTGTAGCCCACCAGGCTCCTCCATCCATGGAATTTTCCAGGCAAGAATACTGGAGTGGGGTGCCATTGCCTTCTCCAGGTCTCCTGCACCATGAGTTTTAAATTGGGGATGATACTACCTGCTCCCAGGATGGTTTGAGACAACTCAGGCACAGAGAGCTTAAGTAACTTGCTTGCGGACACACACCTGGGCTGGGAGGAACCCAGTCCCAGACCAGACACTTGACTTTCCCTGTTCTCTTATCCATGATGCTGAACTATTCCATTTTTAATGTCTTTTATGTATGTGTTCATTTTTCTTCGTATCTGCACCCCCCACCCCCACCATTGTTTCAGGACCGTCAGCATTCAAATGTTTAAGAACTGGGGTTTTTCCCTGTGCACTTGGCCAGCAGTAGGAATTCATCACCATCTGTGAACACTTGCGGAGCCTCCATGGTTTGTGTGGAATTACACTAGAAATACTCGACCCCCGGGCTGGGCTGGCATGAACTTGGTCTTTCTGCAGAACTTTTGAGGACGTGTCACCAGCAGGGCAGAAGGACTGTCCTTCAGGCATGGCGCCCCTCCGTCTCTCAGCCCGTTAATGTGCCCCCTCCTTTCTTCCCCCCAGTGTCGATCGTAAGTGTGCTGAGTGCGTTCGCCACTTGGGACGTCCTAGATAGCATTAGTCACTCAGGCATGTCCAGCTCTTTGCAACCCCATGGACTGTAGCCAGCCAGGTTTCTCTGTCCATGGAATTCTCCAGGCAAGAGTACTGGAATGGGTTGGCATTCCCTTCTCTAGGGGATCTTCCCAACCCAGGAATCGAACCTGGGTCTCCTACATTGCAGGCAGACTTTTCACTGCCTGAGCCATGAGTGTCCTAGATAAGGTTTCCAAGTGGGGTGCCCTGATATACAGCCTTCCCATCCCCAAATCTCAGGCTTCTTGAGGGGAACAGAGTGTTTACATCTGGTTTGTCTGGGAATAGGAGGTGGATATAGGGGAGTCCGGAGTGATTGTAGAGGCTGCCGATGTCTTAAGACATTTGCAAACCACCGTGCTAAATTATGGTGAAGCTATAGTGACCTCAACATTTAAAGATTAAAAAAAAAAAAGCTGAGAAAATAGTCTTGTGATGCTTGAAAGGACTCCTGCACTTTACCAGCTGGGCCCACCATGTTGAACATGATAACAGGGATGTGAGTCCGTGTGCAAGAGAGAGCTCGGCGCACGGCACACCCGGCAGTTTGTTCCTGGGTTTAAACATCCCCCCACCATCATTTCCCTGGCATGTCCCTTTGCTTCGTGGATCATTCCTGGCCAGACCACACCCTGCACGCCCTACTGCGGCAGGGGCTGGAGTCTCTGTGTACAATTTATTCTCCAGTGCCAACTTGAAGTTCTGAGACCCGCTCCGTGATGCTCTGAGGCTTTTCACTGATGAACAGTTGTTAGGAGCAGTGTCTCAAGTCATGGATCTGCACACAGTTTTATGTGAATAACTGTAGTTAAGACGCTCGTGTACAGAGAGGCCGTTAACTACTGTTTCAGCAAACTCATTAGTGTGTGTATATGTCACGCCTTCTTAGAACGTCATAATGTAGTCATTATGCTTTCCTGGGTCAACGCTGGCTTTTTTCAGTGTGTCATGCAGTGAATAGAGAGCTCTGACACTGTCTGTTGGAGCAGTAGATGAGATATAATTGACATACAGTAAATGGTACTTATTGAAAGTGTGCAGTTTGATGAGCCTGACATATGTACACACATGAAGCTATCGGCATGATCAAGATAATGAACATGTCTTTCAAAAGATTCCTTCTGCCCATTTGTACCTTTGCCTTCCTGTTTGCCTGCTGCCCTTCAGCCTCCAGGCAGCCACTGGTCTGCTTTTTGTCACCATTCATTAGTTTAACCTGCCACACTAATGCAATTGTACAGAGTGTATTCCTTTTATTTGGTGGGGGGGGGGGGATACTTTCATTCACATAGCATAATTATTTTCAGATTCTTTCATGTTTTTGCATGTTGCAATCATGAATTCCTTTTTATAACTGGGTAATATTTCACTGTATGGACATAAACAAGAGTTTTGCTCTTCATGTTTAAAAGCAAAGAATTTTAGCTGAGGCTGTCAAAAGTACGTGATCCATATAAAATATTATGTCTGAGGGGAATATGTACACTTGGGTTTTCTTCCATTTACTTTTTGTTTTAAAAATTTCTTATGGAGGAGTAGTTTTTTTTCCTTTTGAAAACATTCTTTGAAAGAGCAAATATTGGTGTAGAATGAATTTGGCCCTCAATTTTCACTTAATTAAATCAGTAATTATTTAGTGTTTCCTATTGGGATTTGGGAGCACAGAAGGACTTCACATCACAGCCAACAATGGATTTGCTCATGAGGTTCTGACATCCTACCTGGGGTAGAACCGTGGTGCTTTTAGACACAGGGTGGTACCAGCTTGGCTTCTATAATCTTCTCAGTGGCCGATGCTGAATGTTGCAGCAGGTACTCCTTCCCTGCCTGCGATTCTTCCGTGACCAGCATGGGGACAGACTCTGCAGTTTCCGCAATTCTGTGATTCCTGCTCAGAGCATTCGTGCGGAGCGCAGGCAGGAAGTTAACCTTGTGGATTCCCTCATCCTTGCAAAGCGGCACACGCAAGGCTGGGGTCAGAGTTGACCATGGGAGTTGAGTTCCTGGCACTTGGGCAGTCCCCAGGGGGAGCTAGAACAGAATGGTATTGCTGGGGTGTTGGAAATGTGTCCCTTTTTTCATTGTTCAGAGGTATTTGCCTGGAGGAAGTCTTCTCTGTGTGAGAAAAAAAAAAACAGCTGCTGATTAATAGTTAGTCACATTGTCGGAGAAGGGACCTTGGGGATATCTGGTCCAACCTGATGAGAACTAAGGTTTGAGGAGCGAGAGTAACTCACACATAGTCACTAAAGCAGGACTTGGACTTCAGAAACCCAGGCAACTGCTTCAGACCTTCACTTTCATGATCTCTGAGGATGGGAATGCCAAGAAAACCTTGGCAAACTTGAGTGGACTTAGGAAGGAGGAAATGGTCCATCTCCTTAGTCTCTGCTCAAAGCTGCTGGTACCATGTAAAACGCCACCAGCACGGACGACAACATAAATTGTGCTCAGATGCAGTTTCTATCATGTTCTCACCTGTGAACTGGCCCTGGGAGGTGAGTCACCTTCCCTAAGGTCACCCAGGTGGCAGAGAGAGGAGCCAGAGCTGGAATCTGGCTCCTGGTCCCTGGTCTCGCCTTGTTCCCACCGTGTCTCCTTCACGGCAAGTGAGTATGCCGGGCAGCAGCCTGATGCAATGGGAAGGCCCTAGGCCTCTGTGTTTGGAGTTCAGAGCTTGACTCTGCTCTCCTGCTCGCTGTGTGACCTTGTGGAAGAATCTTAACCTTTCTGAACTTCATGGTTTTCTTTTACAAAACAGGGCCCTGTCCAACAGGATAAAAGTATATAAGCATAAAGTGCTTAGCAAAGAACTTGCTTTAGGAAACGATTGATTGATGTTCCCTCTGGGATGAAGGTGAGGCAGGTAGGGAAAAGCTGGTTGTGAAAAGAGCCTGGAAAGCGAAAATCAGGTCAGATTTGCACCAACTGTGGGGCGCCCTTGGCCCTGCTCCTGCACACTGCGTCTTCAGTGGTGCACGGTTTGGTCCTTTAGTCCTTGATCCTTTGCAAAGTTGAGCAGACTGAGGTGCTCGCTAAGTGCCTTGCACATAGTAGGCCCTCAGTAACTACAGACTGGGGCTGCTGCAGCGTCTCCCTGCCTCTCCCAGAGAGGCATGGAGCTGCTACTCCATGTGAGTGCATGCGCCCACAGCATTCCACACACCAGCTGAATGAAACAGGACAAAGTCCTGGCAGAGACCAGACTTTGGAGGTGCTATGCAGATCCAAGGTGGGTGGTCGTCAGCGGAGGTGAGCGATGGTGCTGGAGGTGGCTTGGCGTGGCGCCTGGGCTGAGTGGGAATCAGTACAGACTGGGTTGGCAGGGCAGGGGGATAAGGGACAGCGTGTGTTTCACCTAGATGCCCTGCCATTGTCCCGTGGAAAATCTCCATATAAATAGTTGATGCCCTGAGCAGGGGAAAGAGGAAACAAAGCCATTCCCTTACTGGGGAGCCCAGGATCTGCCGAGTGTCAGGGTCAGACCATTGAAAGGCCGTGGGGACAGAACTGGAGAAGTGGCTTTTCTTTTGCATCTCCACCCTCTTCCACCTGGTGCCTGAGCAGAGAACATCCGAGATACGTCTCGAAGCAGCCAAGATGACTCAGGAACTTGAACTTGCCTGGTGCCGGAAGGCAGGCAGAGCCGGGGGGCACCCTATTGTGGGGCAAGAAGAGAACATCCGGGAAACTTTCCCCCACCGGCTGCCAGGCCTCCCCGGGGGGCCCCAGCCTCCCCTCCCGCCACCCTGCCCCTTCCAAGGAGCCTGCTTGAGAATTCAGTGATTCACTTCCCGTCTTCCACCCTTGTTTAATGTTCCCTCCATTGTTACCAAACAGTCCAGGCCCCGGTGGCAGGGGGTGTTCTGCGCTCTGGCGGCAGAGGGAGGGAGGGCAAAGCTGTTTACAGAGCTGGGGAGATGGGCCCGGCCTCCTTGGAATACAGGCCGGGAGGGCCCTGGGGCCCGACAGCTGGCTGTGCGGAGGGTGGGAAGCGCCAGAAGGCGGTCCTCCTGCCCAGACACCCTCTGGTCTTCCTGCCCTGGAGGGGAGCCCTGCCGTTTGTTGTGGGCTTAGCTTTTTTGTTCCCTGACAGCTGAGTTTTCCATTTCAGGCCACAGATAGTTTTGGGATCCTGGATTCCTGGAGTAGGAAAAAAAAAAAAAAGAACGGAAGGGGCCCTGGGGTAATGCTGTCTCTGCTGGGGCCTCGGTCTCCTCCTAAGTGGAGAGAAAGAGGGAGAGGAAGTGCAGTGGTTCATTTTAGAGCCCCCGCCCCCACCCCCAGCCCCAAAGTCCTCTGATTCCTGAATCTGGAACAAGCCACACGAGGTCATCTGTATTCATTCCTGTGTCTTGGGCAAATCCCACCGAAGCTAGCCACGAGTGTGACCACGTCTGTGAGCCATAGCACCCGTTTCCTGACCTCTGACCTTTGAGGTCAGCAATTCTGCAGCCTGTTACCTTTCTGGGTTTCTTTTTAAATGTTTATGTTTATTTATTTGGCTGCATTGGGTCTTGGTTGAACCATGTAGGATCTAGTTCCCTGACCAGGGATTAAACCTGGGCCCCTTGTATTGGGAATGCAGAGCCCTAGCCACCAGAAGCCCTTTACTACAAGGCTTCGTGTCTTGATTGGGTTCATAAGGCTGGGATGCAGCCTGAGGTTTGGGACATCAGGGAAGTCCCACCTTTCTGGTTTGAAGCCAGCTTCTCTCTCTCAGGAACTTGTTTGGTACCAATTTATCCTTTACTATCGCCTCACAGCTGTGACTGCCACAGTTTTGCTGATACTGCTGTTAGGTTTGGGCTTTTGGGGTTTGTTTTCTTTTAACCTGCAGAAAGAGTGGAAGTCCTGAAGTTTTCTCTTTTCCCCTTGCTGTGTGTGTCGTTTCTGAGATGGTAGTCCCTCTTTTGATCATGTATTTGCTCTGCTGCTGTTGATGATTCAGATTTTTTTCTTCCAAGGCCCTACGTGCATAAAGGCAGTTAGGGAGCTGGAAGATGTAAACACAACCATTCTAAAGATCCTTTTCATGGCAAATTAGTGTGTTTCTCAGGTAGGTGAACTGTTAGTGCTAGAAAGCAAGCAGACACTAGAGATTGGCAGAACCCATCTTTTTTTTTAAGGATTTTTTAAAAATGTGGCTATTTTTAAAGTCTTTATTGAATTTGTTACAATATTGCTTTTGTTATTTATGTTCTAGCTCTTTGTTGGGGTGGGGCATGAGGCATATGGGATCTTACTTCCCTGACCAGGAATTGAACCAACACCCTCTGCATTGTAAGGCGAAGTCTTAACCACTGGACCACTAAGGAAGTCCCTGAACCCATTGTATAGATGGGATGTGCCATACCTAGAGACCCCTCACCTCTGAGCAGCACAGCCAGCACGGGACCACAGGCACTCTAGTCCACTCCCTGGCGTAGGCCCAGATTTGCTGTGAGTGTCTGCTCTGCCAGTAACTTCAACACTGATAAAATCTCCACTCAACAAATATTTGTTGAGTAAATTCATTGAAAAGCCTTCTAGCCTGTGTCTGCCTACAACCTTAGCCACCTTTGACTTTGTCTCTCTCTGGTATGATGAGTGAAGTAGGCAGGACTTCCTCACTCAAAAGCCTTTCAGCTCTCTGCACCCCGCCACTGGCTGCTTTAGCAGAATGAACTGGCACCTGTGGCTGTCATTCCCCTGCTGTTTTTAATGGCACCTCTCGATACCAGCTGATTGCTTCAAGAACATTCCTGGCATTGGGTTTCTGGCAGTAACGTGCATTTGTGGGTCCCTTTACTACAAGGCTTCGTGTCTTGATTGGGTTCATAAGGCTGGGATGCAGCCTGAGGTTTGTATTTGTTACTTCCATCTTCTGATTGTTGCTGCCCAGAGGAGTAATTCCCTTGCCCTGACCTACTTGTGAACAAATGTAACATGCAAGCCCATGCTCCATCCAGGGGACTGGGGAAGTTATTTTAAGTTGGGTCTCCTGTCCTTAAGGAGCTCCTGTCTTTGCTGGGAGGGGAAGCCAGGTACACGTGGAAGTTACTTTATCATCCCAGGTGATGGTGAGTGTTGGACAGTCAGGTCTGTAAGTCTTTGAAGAGGGGAGAATAGAGAGTGATCTTTCTGCAGGAAGAGCCACAGAATGGGGGTAATCTTTAAGCTGGAGGCATAATTGGACCGAAAGGAGCCTCTGGACCCCTAGACCATGTCAGCATACCGCCAAGGACTGAAGATCTCTGGCCCCACACTCAGGCGCTACGGCCACAACATGTTACCTCAACAACTTGAGCCAGCGGAGCACTGTGAATTTCCATACCTGTAATGCAAGCCTCTAAATACCTGTGTGCTGTTTGGGAAGTGGGCGTCTGATGAGGCGGTGGGTGGGCAGGTATTCTCTGGGTACTTGGCTGGGACTGGGTGCATTGGGTGTGGGAGAGAGTTGTGAGGGTGCTGGACCCGAGGGGAGGGAGCTTCACCTGGAGCTTCCCGAGTGGAGCTGCTAGGGGGTCGATGGAGTGTTGATGGTGATGCAGCTTTTAGCCTAGAGCTGCTTAGTCCTTGAGGCCAGCTTAAGCGCAGGTGATTGCCACCCTGACTGTTTTAAGTTCTGAAGTCCTCCCTTCTTGTTTACTGGGAATTCCCATCTTCCTGCCCATAGGGGTTCTTTGCTGTATTAGGTGCAATTGCCCCCAATGAACCAGAACCTTTTGTTGAGAGACAATAGGAAGTCTGTCCCCTAAGTCTGAAAGGAATGCTAATTGGCTGCTTAAATTGTCCTCAGGATGGTGATGCCCAGAGTATACAGGACACCCATTCTTTGTTACCAGTTAGATGGAAAGTACTTATGTAAGCTTGTAAAGCTTTGGGCCAGAGAGAGGCAGAGTGTCTGTGGAATGTTAGAGACTGGTGTCCTGCAAATGCTGTCTTTTCTGCTTACAAAGGTAGCTGTTTAACTTCTGGGCCTTAAACTCACTTTTTCTAGAAATGTGGTCATTTCCCACCCCTCCCTTGCTTCCAGCTCCCCTACAGGGGCTGCTCTGAAAAGGTTTGAGGATTCTTACCTAAGGCTTTGGGGCCTATTTACTTTTTTAAAATTAATTTTTATTGAAGTATGGTTGCTTTACAATGTTGTGTTTCTGTGCAAAGTGAATCAGGTATACATATAGCCCCCTTGTTTTTTAGATTTCCTTCCCATTTGTGGGCCTCTCTTAAAAATAAGGGAAAGAGTGGTAAGTGTGATTAAGACTGAAATGTGAGACTGTTCCTTTCCCAGCCTGTATTGAATGGTATTTCACCAGAAATGCTTGTAAACTTGGAGCTTGAGTGAGCATTTTCTAGAAGCCCTACTCCTCAGTTCGAATGTTACAGAAGGTTGCCAGGTTTACCCTGCATGCTCTATAGCGCTTATGATATTGTTTTATCTCTCTGGCCAGTGACTCATAATGAAGGAAGTCAAAACTGAGCAATTAACAGAAAAACTCTTCATTTGTCCTCTTCACCTCCCCCCCCCAACTCCCCTAGTCACGAACACCGCCTGACATTTTCTATATGTCTTTGGAAACTTTGATTTGTTTTCATAGGACAAGGCAGCGAGTGATCATCATTGCCTGGTTCCACTCCTTGAGGCCCAACTGTGAGAATCTTCTCCAAAAAAAAAAGACAAAGAAAATCCCATCCCCAAACGTGCAGTCTGCCCACAGGAAGTGATTCATGGGGCTCAGTTCATGCAGACCTGGTGGGGCAGGAGGTGGAAGGCTGGGAACTGGGTCTGGGAAAAGACAGCCCCGGAGAGGCTGCTCAGACCTTAATGGTTTGTGCTGGAAGAAAGTGAAAAACAGAATGACTAAGAGTCCTGTAATAAGAGTTGTTTGTTTAGCGAAGTGAGCTAATATTGAAGTTCACTGGCAGATAAGACAAGAGAAATAGCAGTTGTCAGGGGAGGTGACTCTTTGGAGCCCTGCCTTTTTATTTTGTAAGAGTCAAAGACATTTCTCAGTCTTCAGGCATTTATTAGTGGAAGGCTGATCTGCAGTTCAAGCCCCGGTTTTCTCTTCTTCAGAAAAAAGGGTCTAAGCCGAGATAATGATCTAACAGTCTCCAAAAGCTGCTCCCCACGCTCCCTCCCCTCCTCCCGCCGGCCTCTTTTTTTTTAAAACTTTTCCCTCCAAAGTTAGACTGTGGAGGCTAGTGAATCTCTTTCCCCACCTGCTCATGGAGTGCCATGTTGTCAGAGAGAGAAGGAACCCTTTCGTCTTCTTGTGTGAGTCTGTCCTCTGGGCTTCAGACTGCCATTTTCTCTTCTTTTCCCCCATATTGAAAATACAAATGAGTCCATTTCTCCAGAGCAGTTTGGAAGCAGGGACCCTTTAAATGTGGACTGTGTGAATAGCCTTGCTGCTTGCAGAGCCAGGGCCACAGGAGGCCAGAGTCCCCCAGTCGAATGAGAAGTATCTAAACACACCTGAACTCACAAGTCCATTTCAAACTCCCTGTGTTTTACGAAATGAGCTTCCGGGGTAGGGGTTGTAATAAAAGCTGGGCTAAGTGTACTTTTTGCCTTCAGCCCATCAGAACATGGCCAAGGGCTGAGTATCCTGAGTATTCTGTGAGTGATCTCTGTAAAAATAAACAAATACATGATCTTCAGGCTTAATCCCATTCTTAGTGAATATTAACTGGCAGAGCAAAATGGCCATCCAGAAAGTTCCGTGAAGCCTGGCAACAATTCTTTCTCTCTTATTTCGGTAACCAGAGACCAACCCAGACTTCTGTCGCATCTTCCCTTTCCAGTGTGAAACCTCTGTGATCCTGCGGAGAAAAAAAGTAATCCCTGTCAAGTTGGTTCTTGGAGGAAAAAAAAACGGTTTCTGAACACCAAAGCTATGAAATAGAAAGATTCCACATGAAACATTCCTTTTCCTCCTTGTCCTCCTCTCCCCCTCTCCCTCCAAGATGTAATCACTTTCTTTGCGTGGGTGAGGGGGATGGGAGGGTACCATGACACAATCTCATCATCAGTCCCACAGAGAACCTCTGGTTCAAACAGAATGATCACAGGCATGGGGAGCTGGGTTTGGGGTGTGATCCCAGCTTACTAAGTCAGGCACCACTTCTTGCTCATCTGGGCAGCTTTGAGCAAGGCACTCAATGTCATGGGAATCTTTCTCCTGTAAAATGGGACTGAGGGGACCCACCCCACAGAATCCCTGGATCCAGGGAAATGATGAGTGAGAAGTGCCAGGCTGACACCTGCTCTGAGGTGGAAATTGCTTCTGTTTCCCCAACCTGTGCCCGTGCCCAGAGTATGTCCATAGCCCACACGTTCTCAAGGAACCTAGGGGAGTGACTTTGCCCCCTAGGGGACCTTTGGCGATATCTGGAGATGATTTTAGTTATTACAGCTGGGAGGTGAGGTACTGCTGGCATCTGGTGGGTACAGGCCAGGGATGCTGCTAAATATCCTGCGACAGATAGGACAGCTGCGGCTCCTCTCCAGCCCGACATAGAGTGATCTGTCCCCAAATGTCGGGAAAGCTGAGGGTGAGCAGCTGGGGTGAGGAGAGAACTGGGCTCCCCTTACTCACAGCCCGATGTTGGAAGATTCTTGGTGTACGTGTGCTGCTTTACAGATGATTGTAATGAAGTGAACTTTCTCCAGATCAGCCTTTCCTTCTGTAGAAAGTGCACACCCTGTGCGCATCCCGGGGCCCTTGGGAGGAGGGAGGCCCTGAGGTCCAGATAACGTGTTTCCTGTGGGATCTACCCCCCGCGGTGGGCAGGACGAGGTGTTCCTTGGCTTCTTCCTTCCAGGGTTTGCCCAGGGGGTCCTCCCACCTCCAGGGCTCACACTCGGGCCCCATCTGCTTGGAGCGCTTGTCACGGATCTGAGCCAGCCACTCTGGGAAGCTCTCAGCGGGGAGGGGAGACATCAGTCCAGTGGGGGAGGAGTGAGAGCCAGTTTCTGGTCCAGAGCACAGCACAGGGGGCTTCAGCCTGGCATGGGATGGGTTGTCCCCCAGTGTGCAGCCTGAAGCACCAGCTATTACCCATTGGCAAGTTCAGATGGGAATTAGGTTGTTCTTGGTGAAGCAGTTCAGTGACTGGTATCAGGGCTTGTGAAATTCTGTTTTCAGCTCTTCACAGGCCAACCTAAACTGGAACATTTGAAAAAAATGTGCTTAGTGTACTTAACAGAACTTGCTGAGGACACTTATGAAACGGGCTGGAGCATATGGTCGCTGTGGTGGGGTTACAGGGAAACCTCAGTTACTTGGGGACCACCCGCCCCCCATGTCTCTGTACCAGATTCTTCCTTTGTGGCACCAGATGAAAAGAAGGAGCTGATATTGGAAATGTTGCTTTTTATTTAAATTCTAACAACCAAAGTAAACTTTGAAAAGATTTGGGGAATAGTAGATTCAATATACTGGAGAAGGCACTGGTGACCCACTCCAGTACTCTTGCCTGGAAACTCCCATGGACAGAGGAGTCTGGTGGGCTGCAGTCCATGGGGTCGTGAAGAGTCGAACACGACTGAGTGACTTCACTTTCACTTTTCACTTTCATGCATTGGAGAAGGAAATGGCAACCCGCTCCAGTGTTCTTGACTGGAGAATCCCAGGGATGGGGGAGCCTGGTGGGCTGCCGTCTATGGGGTTGCACAATCAGACATGACTGACATGATTTAGCAGCAGCAGCAGCAGCAGCAGCAGATTCAATATACAGCTAAATTTCTTTTTGTTTGTAACAGGTTCTTTTAATGTAACTCTCAGAAGGTTGTACTGATGGGACAGAAATTATAGCACACATCCTTCACCTAGACCAAGTGCTCAGACCCAGTTTTTAAAAAATATTTGTCATCCTGAAGATTGAGAACTCCGGGCAACTTAAGATTCAATACAATCAAGAAAAATTATTAGTATGTTTTGTTGTGCTCAGCTTACTGAGGGTGACTGTGGACTCATGTTTTTCAGACTTCATCAGCAGCAAGTTCTGGCTGCTGTGAAATAACAGCTGGGTAACCACCTTCTTGCTGTGTGTTCACTGCTGGGTGACCTTGAAGTGCTTAATCTATGAGTCTGTTTCCTCAGCCACAGAAGGAAGGAATTGGTCAGGCTGCTCTCAAGGTCCTCAAGTCCCAGCTGTCTGCAGCTCTCCAGAGTGGGTTTTCAGGTAGACAGTTAGCCAGGGCTTAGCTGGCCAGGAATGCTTCGTTCTTTAAATGCTAGACCTCTGTGATTTGTCACCTTGACTCGACAGGTGACCCCTGTGTGGCATTTCTGCCTGGAACAGAGGATTCTTTGGTTTTGTCTGTGGGGTATGTGTGTGTGTGTGTGTGGCTGTGGCTGTACTGGATTTTTGTTGCTGCTCACGGGCTTTCTCTAGTTGTGGTGAGCGAGGGCTTCTCATTGCAGTGCCTTATTGCAGAGCGTGGTCTCTAGGCACTCGGGCTTCAGTAGTCGTGGTGCTCAAGCTTAGTTGCTCCTGGTAGGTGGGATCTTCCTGCACCAGGAATCAAACCTGTGTTCCTTGCATTGGCAGGCAGAGTCTTAACCACTGGAACACCATGGGAGTCCTGGTTTTGGCAACGGGAGAGGATCCTGGGTGAACCCCTAAATCCATTGGCCCTCTCAGCAGGACTATTTGCAGGGGTTTCATATTTGCTGGGGAGAAGGAAATGGCAACCCATTCCAGTGTTCTTGCCTGGAGAATCCTGTGGACGGAGGAGCCTGGTGGGCTGCTGTCCATAGGGTCATACAGAGTCAGACACGACTGAAGCGACTTTGCATGCATGTATGCATTGGAGAAGGCAATGGCAACCCACTCCAGTGTTCTTGCCTGGAGAATCCCAGGGACAGAAGAGCCTGGTGGGCTGCCGTCTATGGGGTCGCACAGAGTTGGACACGACTGAAGTGACTTAGCAGCGGCAGCAGCATATTTGATGCTCTATCAAACAGTTGTCCTGGGCCATCCTTGGCAGGGAAGATGGAAAAGAACATTCTGATACTTACATATGAAGGAGAGGCAGAGCAGCAGATCTCAGAGCAGACCACTGGTGCTCAAAGGCAGGTGGAACCAAAGGAACTGTTTCTACTCAATGAGCAAATTGAAAAAAAAAAAAAAGCTAGTCTCTGGAAGAAGCTAGAAAGTTTAGATGTGTGTATGTGTTTTAAGTAAAATAGACTTCACCTGAAGTATTGACAAATATGCTTTTTGTTTACTTCTGCTCTGGCGCCTGAGATTTGGTGGTTATTCAGTAACTCTGAAGATGGATAAGAAGTCAGTTTCCCTGGGAGGGAGGCAGCATGGGAAAAAGCACTGTTGACCCCACCCTCCGTTTCTCCACCCGGGTCTGGCTCTGAGTTCTAGCCCTGCTCCTGTACAAGTTACATGACCTTGGTCAAGCCCCTTTAGTTCTCTAAACTCGGGGAAGGCAAGATGCACTGGGGTTGAGCCATCTTTGTATTCTCACATAGTAGCAGTGTGCCCGGGCTTCCTCGGTGGCTCAGCTGGCAAAGAACCTGCCTGCCAATGCAGGAGATGCAAAAGACGCAGCTTAGATCCCTGAGTTGGGAAGATCCCCTGGAAAAGGAGATGGCAACTCGGTCCAGTATTCTTGGCTGGAAAATCCCACGGACAGAGGAGCCTGGTGGGTGCCAGTCCATGGGGTCAGAAAGACCTGGACGTGACTGAGCCTCACGCACGCACCCCGCGTACCATTCATGCTGCGACTGGGTCCCCGTGTGTTTCTGTTTCTGGAGCTAGGTGCCCTGCTTCTGATCTCCCAGCCCCATGTCCAGGTCTGCCGGTTTCATGTCGGCCCCCAGGTGGCTGTGGGTCACAGATCTCTGGGCACAGGGATGTGTGGGCCCCGGGCCTGCCTCTCTGCCCGAATGCCCTGGCGGGCTCCGCTTCACCATCAGCTCTGGACTTTGGCACGTCTGTGTCCTTGGCCGTGGCTCCCATCGCCATTTTGGGACACTTTACAGGCCCCACTTGGAGCCAATGGGAGGAAACCTAATTTCCTGCCACAGGAAATGGTTCAGCTGGTGAAGAATATATTTAAGGAATAAAACCTCTGTCAGAGGACTTGAGAGCATTGCTGGAGAAACTCTTGAGGGTCTCTCATCAGGAAGCTGCTGGGTGTGGGACAAGACCTCAGCCCAGAGGCGGACTGTGCTCTTAGCCCCAGCAGCTGGTCTTGGGCCATGCCGAGAAAGGACTGAGTCAGGGAGAGGGGCAGGCTGGAAATAGACCCTTTTCTGCAGTGGAGCGTGTTTATGGTAACATCAGCTCAGAATTAAGACTTATTTATTGGATTTACTTAAAATGGGCCCAGTGCCCCGTAAGGCTGGGAGGGTGTGTACTGGACACGTGGACTAAATTAGATCCAGAGGCTGAAACTCTCAGTTCACTATTAACCCTTTGGTGAGCATTACTGGGGGTTTTGAGTTGGACAGAGGGAGAGACACTACCAGGGCTAGATCTGTGCAGCCTTGAGCCCAAAGGAGTAGTCGGTGATGCATAAAAGGACATGAATGAGATGCCCTCCTCGTTGTGAGGTTGCCCAGAAGCAGAGGCATGAACTAGATGACTTCTTCTTCTCTTGAATATTTGTTGTTTATTTATTTGGCTCCATGGGTCTTACTCATGGCACGTGGGATTTTCGTTGCAGCCCGTGGGCTTCTCTCTAGTTGAGGCACACGGGCTCAGTAGTTGTGGCACACTGGCTTACTTGCCCCATCAACAGATGGATAAAGAAGTTGTGGTACATATATTATACACAATGGACATTCAGTTCAGTTCAGTCGCTCAGTCGTGTCCGACTCTTTGCAACCCCATGAATCGCAGCACGCCAGGCCTCCCTGTCCATCACCAACTCCCAGAGTTCACTCAAATTCACATTACTCAGCCATAAAAAGGAACGCATTTCAGTCAATTCTGATGAGGTGCATGAACCTAGAACCTATTTTACAGAGTGAAGTGAGTCAGAAAGAGATAAATATCGTATTCTAACACACATATACGGAATCTAGAAAAATGGTACTGAAGAATTTATTTACAGGGCAGCAGTGGCGAAACAGACATAGAGAACAGACTTATGGACACAGGAGAGGGGAGGAGAGGGTGAGATGTATGGAAAGAGTAACCTGGAAACTTACATTACCATATGTAAAATAGATAGCCAATGGGAATTTGCTGTAAGGCTCGGAAACTCGATCAGGGGCTCTGTATCAACCTAGAGGGGTGGGTTGGGGAGGGAGAGGGGAGGGAAGTTCAAAAGAGAGGGGATATGTGTATAGCTATAGCTGATTCAAGTTGAGGTTTGACAGAAAACAATAAAATTCTGTAAAGCAATTATCCTTCAATTAAAAAAAAAACCACCACCAGGAGTCAAGGTACCAACCATCACCTTTATTCCTTGATAAGCTCCCTCTCCCATCCCCCTCCACCCGCGGCTCTGCTTGCTGTCATGCAAATGTAAGGTTGCCTGTCCTGTGACTTTACTGTTTATGATGTTATACAAACAGAGCCACGCCGCCTGGCTTCTTTCACTGAGAATGATTGTTCTTCTGTTCATCCACGTTGTTTGTATCCATGGTTCACCCTTTTTTGTTGCTAGACTTTGTATGGCTGTTTCAGTTCGTTCATTCACTTGCTGAGAAGCACTGGGTCCTCTCCAGTTTGGGGCCTTTATGAATACAGCTGGGATGAACATTCGTGCACACGTGTTTGTGTGGACAGATGCCTTCGTTGCTCTCGGGTAAGACTTTGGAGTGGACCGGGTGGATCATATAGTGGGTTTATATTTTGAACTTTTATGAAATTTCTAAGCTGTTTTTCACAGTAGTTGTACCATTTTACATTCCCACCAGCAACAGAAGAAGTTTTAGTTGCTCTACATCCCTGCCAGGATGTGGCAGATTTTTCAGTAGCAGCTGTTTTAGTGATGATGGAGTGGCATCTCATTGTTTGAGTTCACACTTCTCTAATGACTAGTGATGTCAAGCATCTTTTCATCCTCCTTTTTTGCCACATTTATATCTTTTTGTGTAGTGTCTGTTCAAGTCACTTACCTGTTTTGTTTTTTAACAGTTGAGTTGTTTGTTTTCTTATTAGTGAGTTTTCAGAGTCTTTATGTATTCTGAAAATAGGTCTTTTATCAAATATGTTGGTGGTTTAGTCACTAAGTTGTGTCTGACTCTTGTAACTTCATGGACTGTAGCCCATCAGGTTCCTCTGTCCATGGGATTTCCCAAGCAAGAATACTGGAATGTGTTGCCATTTCCTTCTCCGGGGGATCTTCCTGACCCAGGAATTGAACTGGGATCTCCTGCACTGCAGGCAGATTCTTCACCGACTGAGCTACAAAGGAAACCCCATCAAATATACTCTTTGCAAATATTTTCTCCTAATTTGTGGATTGTCTTTTTTATTCTCTTAACAGGGTCTTTACAAAGACCAGAGGCTTAGGCTTTGATGGTGTGTAGTTTGTCAACTTTAAAAAAAATTGGAATGTTTCTGATGTAGTGTCTTTGCCCTTCCCAAGGCCTCAAAGATGCTCTCCTCTGTCTTCTTCCAGAAGTTGCATAGTTTAAAGCTTTATATTATGACCCATCTTAGTTAATTTCTGTATAAAGTACAAGGTGCAGATTGCATCTTATTTTCCTCGCATGTGGCCGTCTAGTTGTTCTAGCACCATTTGTTGAAAATGGTCTCTTATTTCTCTACTAAATTATCTTCGGACTTTTTTCAGAAACCAGTGGATCATATCTATGTGGCTGTTTCTGGACTCTGTGAGTGTCCATTGATCTGTACCTTGATTATTGTACCTTCCTTGGTTTAAAAAAAAATTGATAGTATTAAAATAATGCATGTATATAGTTTAAAAACTCAAGAAGTCTGTGAAAAACTCAGTCTCTCTTGATTTTTTAATTAATATTTTTTATTTCCAGGAATGTTTTTCAATAGTTTGCAGATGTTCCTGTTTTAGGATTCCAGTGACTTGTCTCCCTGAGAGTAGTTTTTGTTTTGTTTTATTTTGTTTGGAGGTTTTTTTCTGCTCCCTACATTGTCTTAGACTTCTTTTTTTCTTCCCCACTAAGTCTGTCTCTGTGGGATTCCGGATGTGCGTCTCTGTTAGAGAGTGTGGCCGTGAAAAGCGGAGTGCCTGCTCTTTGTATGGCGATGGGAGGGGCCTGGTGGCAAACGGGCTTCCCTGCAGGGCAGGCTTTCGGGAACTGGGTCGTTTTGTTGGGCGATCCCCAGATGTCAGCGTTGCAGGTCTTTTCTCCTGGGCTGAGCTGTTTAATTCCTCTCCAGGTGGGAGTGGGGGCACGGGCCTCACTGTTAGTGTCATGGATGCCTGGTGAACAAGGGAGCCTTCACGAAATCCTGCTTCTAACCCTCGTCTGACTTCACCCCCAGCTGTGCCCTGTGACCCCACCCAGAGCCCTGCTCTCCGGATCATTTTCCACGGAGAGCAGACCTGTCTCTGGCAGGCCTGGGGAGGTCCTGTTTGTGGGGAGGCTGGCAGGGAAGGAGCTGGGACCTGCCGGCCTCTTCTGCAGACTTTAGCCCCATCTTCCTATTCTCAGCCGAGTCTTGACAGGTGTGTGGTGCCTCCAACTCCTGAGTCTTCCCAGGTTTTGAGGCCCAATGGGAATCACTTCTGTTGGCTTCCTCTGATGATGCGTGGTCTCAGCTCACGTCACTCTAAGTCTGTTCCCGTTTGGGCAGCTGCTTTCCAGTTTTGTCTGGTCTGCTCTTCTACTCATTGTCTTGGGCAGGACAGAGAGGAATGCATCCATCCAGTTTTTTGTATTTGACCAAAGACCATGCCACTGTAAATGGCACTATTTTGTTCTTTTTTCTTATGGCTGAGTAATACTCTGTTGTATATACACCATATCTTCTTTATCCAGTCCTCCTCCGTCCATGGACGTTTTGGTTGCTTCCATGTCCTGGCCATTGTAAATAGTCCTGCATTTAAAAAAAAAGCCTTCCATCAACTGGGTGGGGAAGGGGGACTCCCTGCACAGCCTCGCTCTCCCTGCTAGTCTGAGCATCTCTCCAAGGACGCTCCGTGTGGAGGCCACTCCAGGTGTTCAGCTGTCTCTTTTTGGGGGATTTTGGCAAACACTGAAGAGGGAGTGTGGCCACGTCCCTCTCTGTGGGCACACAGTGGCTTTTCAAGACGATAGGAGCAGCTAAGTGCGTCTCTGTCCCCAGCAGTCACCTCCCCTCCCCCTTCTCTCCCCCTCGGCCCCACAGCTCACCTCACTTACCCAGGGCTGACTGGAGAGGGTCCGTGGGGGTGTGAAAGAACAGCGCTCACCGGTTGGTACTTCACTAAGGTCTTTTTTTTTAAAAATAATTTTATTTATGTATTCTTGGCTACATCTTTGTTGCTGGATGTGGGCGTTTGCTAGTTATGGTGAGCAGGGGCCACTCTGAACTGTGGGCCTCACATTCCAGTGGTTTCTCTTGTTGCAGAGTATGGGCTCTGGGGTGTGTAGGCTTCATTGTTGGGGTGGATAGGCTCAGCAGTTGCGGTTCCCGGGCTCTAGAGCACAGGGTCCATAGCTGTGGTGCACAGCCTTCGTTCCTCTGTGGCACGTGGGATCTTCCCAGATCAGGGGTCAACCTGTGTCTCCTGCACTGGCAGGCAGATTCTTCACCAGGGAAGCCCCCGGAAAGCACTTCTGAGTGTATACTAAAAACTGCGTGATGTCAGGTGCAGCAGTGGGGGGAGAATGTTCCCATTTTACAGATGAGGTAACTGAGGGGCCCAGAGCCCTCAAGACTTGCCCAGGGTCTCACAGGCAGAAGAGTAGAACCTCGTCTTGACCCCGGGTCTCATGACTCCACATCTGGCCGTCTGCCTTCCGCGTCTCAGGGGCGAGTCCCAGGCTGTCTTCTCTCGTTCTGCCTGCTAATTACTGTTTTGGGGCTGTTGGGGTTCCTTGGTGTGGGGCCCCACAGGAGGGAGGTAATTACACCCTTGGAGTTGCCCTTAGTCAGCAGCTCCCCGGCAGCCCCTGCGCCATAGCCCGGCTCTGACCTCTGTCTGTCCCTCCCCCTGCCCGGGCCAGTGACTCAGAGAGTTTGCCTGGATTCCTGTTTCTGTCTCTCTGGTTGGTACTTCTGGTAGCATCTGGCAGACCCCTCCCTCACAGTGTCCATAAATTCCATTTATTTAGGAAAACAGGTACCCTCAGTCGAATGGGGGCAGGGAGAGAGAGCTTTAAATGCCTCTCCACCAGCCCTGCCCAGCTATCAGAAATGTCCTGCCCACTGACCAGTCCAAGGATGAGCCTTCTTGTAGGAGGGGCAGTACTGCCTTTGGGGGCCTCTCTCTATATAAGAGCATCCGTTGCATCCACTCTTTTTTTGTGGTGGGGGGCATGCAACTTGGCTTGTGGGATCTTAGTTCCCCAACCAGGCATCGAACCTGGGCTCTCAACAGTGAAAGCAGGGAGCCGTCTCCCCACTGGACCACCAGAGGATTCCCCGTCTCATCCGCTCTTGACTCTTCCACCACCACTACCCCCAGTCTGCTTGTCCCACAGCCAGAATTTCATACATACATGCACACACCCACTCTTCCCACTCACACACCTCAGAGGGTTCCTGTGGCTCTTAGGAGGAAGGCAGAAGCAGAGTCTGAGACCCTGCGGAGGCACCCCTCCCTGCGCCCCAGCCTCCCTCCTCTCTGGCACGCTGGCCTCCATCTGGTCTCCCTCCTCATATGCTTGCCGCCTTCTCAGAACCTTAGCACACGCTCATCTCTCACCCGGCACGTCCTCCTCTCAGCCCCCTTTGTCTGCTTATTTGCCTTTTAGACTTCCTGGTCAACCACCATCCCCTCAGAGACGCCCTGTCTCGCCCTTCAGTGAAGCAGCGTCCCCAGGGTCACATGCGCTCGCAGCCCCCTGCTCTTCGCTTGTCATTGTCGCTGACCGGATCAGTAGATTAACGTCGGCCTCACCCATGGAAGCTCGTGGAAGCCGGGACCGCTCTGTGGCCTCTTTTCCTCTCTTTCCCTCACTGCTGTATCCCTAGTGCCACACAAAGTAGGAGCTCATGAAATACTTGTTAGATAAAGCATGCCTTTTTTCCCTTCTTCTTTGTAATTTGGCTGCGCCAACTCTTAGTTGTGGCCTGCAGGACCTTTGGTTGATGGCATGTGGGATCTAGTTCCCCAACCAGGGATTGAACTCGGGCCCCCTGCATTGCGAGCATGGAGTCTTAGCCCCTGGACCACCAGGGAAATCCCTTGATAAAGAATTCTGTGTGTATGGACTCTCCTCACCCGTCTAATCCTGGTTGTTCCTGAAGTCTTGCATCTTTTCAGAAGCCCCCTGGTCTCCCGCCTGCCTCTTGGCTGATGGTGCTCCTGCCACTCGAGCTCCCCAGTCGTCACGGCCTATGGCACTGCTCCAACTTGCCTTCGGGCTGATGACCCGGGGATTGTAGAGGAAGATTCTGATGTAATGGGTTGGGGTAGGCTCTCTGGTTTTGCCTTTTAGAAGAGCTCCCGTGGACACACGCCACTGGTCCATCAGGGACCACATTTGGTAGCCGGGGTGGGGGGATGCGGTGGGCACCAGGTCACCTGCCCAGAGGCCAGGTCACCACCGAAGACATGGCCTGCACAGGGACAGGACACAGCCGTGGGTGGTGGCTTGGGCCGAGCAGAACCAGGCCTGGAGTGGCGTCGCAGCTCTGCTCACATTGCATTGCGAGCATGGAGTCTTAGCCCCTGGACCACCAGGGAAATCCCTTGATAAAGAATTCTGTGTGTATGGACTCTCCTCACCCGTCTAATCCTGGTTGTTCCTGAAGTCTTGCATCTTTTCAGAAGCCCCCTGGTCTCCCGCCTGCCTCTTGGCTGATGGTGCTCCTGCCACTCGAGCTCCCCAGTCGTCACGGCCTATGGCACTGCTCCAACTTGCCTTCGGGCTGATGACCCGGGGATTGTAGAGGAAGATTCTGATGTAATGGGTTGGGGTAGGCTCTCTGGTTTTGCCTTTTAGAAGAGCTCCCGTGGACACACGCCACTGGTCCATCAGGGACCACATTTGGTAGCCGGGGTGGGGGGATGCGGTGGGCACCAGGTCACCTGCCCAGAGGCCAGGTCACCACCGAAGACATGGCCTGCACAGGGACAGGACACAGCCGTGGGTGGTGGCTTGGGCCGAGCAGAACCAGGCCTGGAGTGGCGTCGCAGCTCTGCTCACACACGACCTTGTAGGCCTGAGCTCTGAGCCGGGGGAGAGCCGTGGACGGACCGCCTGGGCCACCGGCAAGGAGCCCGCACACAGCAAGGGGCTCCTGAGAGGCCTGCTGGTAGGCCTGACCAGTCAGAGTTCCCTTTCGTGTCCCTCCCCCGCTCCCCACCTCATCACAGACCCCAGCTGAAACAGATTTTCCCCCTTGTTTCCTGTGTACGAGGAGGGAACTGAGTGAGCATGGAGAGCCCCTGGAGACGGGCTGCGTGCTGTCATCCTCCTCGGCAGCATCACTGTGGTTCTCATGTCAGCTCCTGAAGGCTCCTGTCTTCCAGCTCAGCCCTGGCCCCTCTGCCCACTTCCGCCTCGCCTGGCCTTTGCAGAGCACAGTTCCGTGCCATTCCCTTCAAGGTTGGGGAGGGTAGTCATCCCGCAGCCTGGTGGCTCCGGGGTCTGCTCCGCTGGCCCAGGAGCCTTCAGCCTGCTGGGTGGGCCTCTGTTCTTCTCCTGGACCCCTTCCAGCACGCCCAGAGCTTCTCTGATTTGCAGGCGCTCTGCCTGCGAGCCGGACAAGTGCTGGTTGTAGGGGGAGCTTTCTGAGTCTCTGCCAGGCTCCCAGGAGCTCGGCGGGCTGGACTTGGGGCAGAGGCAGGCCGGATCCCCTCACTGTCTGTTTCTGCTCCTCCCGTCCATCCTGGCAGGTCCCTGGATGGCCGGCTGCAGGTGTCCCACCGGAAGGGGCTCCCGCATGTCATCTACTGCCGCCTGTGGCGATGGCCTGACCTGCACAGCCACCACGAGCTGCGGGCCATGGAGCTGTGTGAGTTCGCCTTCAACATGAAGAAGGACGAGGTCTGCGTGAATCCCTACCACTATCAGAGGGTAGAGACCCCAGGTAGGGCTTCCTCTGTGGGGTCTGCAGGTGTCTACCGGGCACCCTTCTCCTCCGCCTCTTCCTCTCCCTCCTCCTCTTCTTGAGGGCAGCCTCTGGTGCATTTGGGGGTGCAGGGGCTCCAGTCCAGCCTGGCATCCACCCTGACGCTCCTCCGCTGTGTCTTCTCTGCACAGTTCTACCTCCTGTGTTGGTGCCCCGCCACACAGAGATCCCGGCCGAGTTCCCCCCGCTGGACGACTACAGCCTTCCATCCCCGAAAACACTAACTTCCCTGCCGGCATCGAGCCCCAGAGCAATATTCCAGGTAGGCACCCAGGAGCAGCGAGGCCAGCCCTGGAGGCGGGCACAGGACGGCCAGGTCACCCCTTCTCCGTACAGCCGCTGGCCCGAGGCCCCTGACTCAGACCTGCGTCCCTGTGGGGAGAGGACCCGTGGCCTTGGCTCCCCGCTCGCTTATGATGCTTTTCTTGGCATGGAGGAGTGGCGGCGTGACCCTTCCGCCCGGCCTCGGTGCAGTCATTTATTTTGGAAGCGGAAATAGCAAGGCTGTGTTTCTCTCACCACCCTCCCGGGCCCCAGGGCTGCAGTTCAGGCAGGATCCCCGAACCCGAAGCTCTGGGGGCTGCAGAGGCAGTGGGCCGAGCCGGGGCCAAGGGCCGGGCAGCGTGTGGAGAACGGGCCCTGTAAGTAAGCCCTGGGAGGGTTCCAACCTGGATAGGAGGTTTTACTCTAAAGGGAGAAGTGGGCTCTGTTGTCAGAGTGTAAATGTTTTTAGAACCCCATCATTTACATGCAAATAATGTGTGAATCACCAGAACTCTAGGAGTCCAGGATAACTGCTTGGCAGTGCTTGGCCAGACCCTGCACTAGGGTAGCTGGGGCAGAGATGGGCCGTGTTCCTTTCGGAGCCGTCTAGTTTGGACTAGCCTTTGGCCTCGTTTGAGCTCACTGTGCTGAGGCTGACAGCGGGCTGTGTGCGTGGGTCAGAGCATTAAGGAAGGACCTGCTTTACAGCCCTGGCCTTTCGTCCATCACAGGTGGCTCTGGTCCAAGGGGGGTGGGTTGCCTACTCTCTTTGTTCAGCAAAGCAGAGAAGTTAGTCAGGGCCTGGGGCTCAGGGAGAGGAATGCATGGCAGTCTGCTCTCATGCAGCTTGCATCCCGCGTGAGACGTCCCCTCAAGAGCCGCAGATCATGGTACGGGGGTGGGTAGTAGAGCCAGAGGGTGGTTTGAGGCAGTTGCCCTCAGAGACAGATGAGTCCACTGC
>SJXQ01003907.1:0-144562 GCA_006408695.1 Aepyceros melampus | reverse complement strand
GAGGGGGCAGAGTGCAGGATGTGGTCCCGGGAGCAGTGCACGGCTGGAAGGGGTGACTGGGGTGCGGAGGGGCTGCGGGGGGTCATGTCAGTGGGCAGGCACTGGGCAAATGAGGAATGATGAGGGCCTGGCCCCTGGCCAGGAGGACGGACCCTGAGATGAGCGATGACGGAGAGACAGGCGGGAGGAGGGCACCTGGGCCCGTGTGGAGCCTGGGACGGCTGGAGGTGGCACGAGTCACGGGAAAGGTGTGGGGTCACGTGAGGGGAAACCTCTATTTCCAGGGTGCCTACCTCTTCTGAGAACCACCCCCTTACAGGATGGCAGTTTGCTCTAAGGTGCCCTTGACTGAGACACAGGCTAGCAACTGGGATAAATTCAGAGTTTCTCTTAAGTGTGTGTGTCTCAGCCTCCCCGATGGATGGCATCTGGATACGTGTGGAGCATAGCTTCCATAATCAATGGCAGGGACCCAGCTCACGCCGCAGACAGCACCTGGTGGCTGTATGGTTGCAACTGCTGAGCACGGATGGACACCCGGGGTCGCACCAGCCTTGTCATCTGGCCGTTTCACAGGCCTGGACGCTGCCGCGAGATGGGCTAGGAGTTGGCCCATGATCAGGCAGAACCAGAAGCTGCAGGCCCTTTTAGGGGGCAGAGATCAGCACGGGTTACCATGGGGACCTTGAAAGAAAGGCCGGTGGCAGGACCAGACTGCACTGGACACTCCTGGCCTGTCTGGTGCATCTGCCCAGGTGTCTGTTGGTCCCAGAGCCTTTCAGATTTGGCTGGCACCTCCTTGAAGATGGCATTGACCTAAGGCCAGGCGGGGCAGGGCCTTTATGAGCTCAAACTAAACAGTGCCAAGGTCGGCAGAATGTGTCTCCCAAAACCTAAGGGTTCTGCCCTCCTAGATCCTGTGAGTTTTACACAGGAAAACGGTGGGGAGATCATAACGCCCTCTGAGAGGTGAGGAAACAAGTCTTCCAGGGCATCCAGGGGACCCCATCCAGGAGCCCAGAGCCTGGGGGACTCCCTGACCCAGGAGCCCAGAGCCTGGGGGACTCCCTGACCCAGCAGCCCAGAGCCTGGGGGACTCCCTGACCCAGGAGCCCAGAGCCTGGGGGGACTCCCTGACCCAGGAGCCCAGAGCCTGGGGGGACTCCCTGACCCAGGAGCCCAGAGCCTGGGGGGACTCCCTGACCCAGGAGCCCAGAGCCTGGGGGGACTCCCTGACCCAGGAGCCCAGAGCCTGGGGGGACTCCCTGACCCAGGAGCCCAGAGCCTGGGGGGACTCCCTGACCCAGGAGCCCAGAGCCTGGGGGGACTCCCTGACCCAGGAGCCCAGAGCCTGGGGGGACTCCCTGACCCAGGAGCCCAGAGCCTGGGGGGACTCCCTGACCCAGGAGCCCAGAGCCTGGGGGGACTCCCTGACCCAGGAGCCCAGAGCCTGGGGGGACTCCCTGACCCAGGAGCCCAGAGCCTGGGGGGACTCCCTGACCCAGGAGCCCAGAGCCTGGGGGGACTCCCTGACCCAGGAGCCCAGAGCCTGGGGGGACTCCCTGACCCAGGAGCCCAGAGCCTGGGGGGACTCCCTGACCCAGGAGCCCAGAGCCTGGGGGGACTCCCTGACCCAGGAGCCCAGAGCCTGGGGGGACTCCCTGACCCAGGAGCCCAGAGCCTGGGNTTAAAGTACGGAGCGCAGACAGGTAGATAGTCTGTCTCGGAGGAGTGATCTTTCATTTGTTCATTTCATATATAATTGTCCTAGGAACTTAGAAGAGGTGAAAAGATGATAGGTATTGCCCACTCCAGGATTCTGAGGCTTCCCTTGTGGCTCAGCTGGTAAAGAATCCGCCTGCAATGCGGGAAACCTGGGTTCGATCCCTGGGTTGGGAAGATCTCCAAGAGAAGGGAAAGGCTACTCACTGCAGTATTCTGGCCTAGAGTATTCCATGGACTGTGTAGTCCATGGGGTCGCAGAGTCGGACACGACTGAGCACCTTTCACTTTCTTTCACTTTCATTGCCTGCGGCCGGGATAGCACTGCTGCTAACTCTGTCTTCTGGGCCCCAGCTGTGGTGAGAGATCCTTAGTGTAGGGAAGGTGAAGCCTCGATGTGTGTCCCTCGGTTTGTTTGTAAACTTATCACGCTGAGGACGTTCACAACTTTGTGATCCAGGGGCGCCTAGAAGGGTTGTAGAGAGGGTGGGTATTCTCAACATTGCTCAGTGCATCCATGGTGGCCGAGGGGCTCTAGAGCAAACTCAAGGGCTGAGCAGGGCAGCAGGGGTCCGGGCCCGTGTGAACCAGAGCACCCCTGCTTTGTATCGTGGGCCTTCACAGAAGATCTCATGTGGAGAGAGGGTTTTCCAGTTAAAAGCTGGAAAGCCACGGGCCTGCACCCGTGGGATCATTTCCCAGGGAATAACCTGATACCCAGGGAGGGGCAGAGGGCACACAGCAAGTGTGTGACACAGTGGATGGCATAGAGCCCCCGCCCCAGGCCCCTACCCTTCCCAGACAGCCTCCCACTTGTTTTAAAAAAGACCCGCAGTGGTACACACAGAGGTTTGTTTATTCACTTCATACTTCTCTATATCTAAAAATAGTATTTTCAAAGTTACCCAAACATTTTTGTTCTTTGGATCTTGTCTTCCCACCTCCACCTCTGCCTCCTGCTCTTGACTGATGTAATACTGGGCCCCCCGTCCCTGGGTCTGCCGGCACCCTGGGGTCTTCAAGACGCCAAGTCCTGTAGCACTGAGCCAGGCAGAGCAGGGGAGTGGGGGCAGGGGACAGCTGTGGGACGAGGTGGCAGGCCTGTAGCCGATCACCTGCTTTCCATCCTGCTCCACGTCGAGTGAAATCTGGCTCCATTTCCCGGCCCTCAGGGCCTCTCCCCCCCTGGAGTGGGAACAGAGGCCTTCCAGGCAGAAGAGTACATTGCCTGGCCGAAGATTGCTAAGGATTGTTGGAGGGTTTATGTAACCGCTTGAATTGCAGGGCCAGTTTAAAAATAATTTCTGTCCATCTGGAGTGGATTTAAGAGATGAAGGAAAATGAAATGATGTAGACCTATGGAATGGTTTAGAAAAACGCATTGAGAGGAGAAAGGTACAGGGGTTGGCGTTAATTAAGCCATGCCTGCAGTGAAGGGCTCCTGGGGTGTCTGCTGCCTGAGGAGCTCTGCAGGCTGACTACATGAGTTTCCATCTACATGAAAGTTGGAAGGGGAAGGGACTAATAGTAGCAGCAACAGCTACTGCTTACCAGGCACCCATGAGGTAGGTATTATCATTATCTCCATCTTGCAGATGAAGAAACTGAGGCTAAGTAACTTGGCTGAGGCCTCTGGCAGATGACTGGTGGAGGCTACCATTAAGACTCTCCCTGTGCTCTTTCCTCTCATTGTCTGCCTCCCTAGTTTAGCAGCCCAGCATCACCCATCACCTCCTGGTGGAATTAGGCCTGGACTCTGGGTCCCGTTTGCCTGGTGATGCTGCTGGAGAACCAGTCCCCTGGAACGTTCATCGACTGCAGCTCTGCCTCCTGTGGTCACTGCGGCAGGTGCTAGGACCACGTGTGGGGGCCAAAGAGCTGGTCCAGGCTAACCTGAATCTCTCTAGGGCGGGGCGTGCGGCTGTACTACATCGGAGGGGAGGTCTTCGCAGAATGCCTCAGCGACAGCGCCATCTTTGTGCAGTCTCCCAACTGTAACCAGCGCTATGGCTGGCACCCAGCCACCGTCTGCAAGATCCCACCAGGTAGCACCACCTACCGCCCACCCCTTCCCTGCGGGCCTCTCCTCTGCGGCGCATGCCTGGGATGCCGGAAGGCTTTCTTCTTCCTTTTCTCCTCATTGGTGTTTGCACTGACAATCTGGAGATGCTTCACTTGGGTTTTCTCTGTGCCTTGCTGTCTTACTGTGACCTCCTGGAACCTCCGCAGAACAGGCGCAGCATCTGACAGGTCTGCCTTTGATCTGTGGGTACCTGTTTCCTGCCTGTGTGCACAGATGCTGAGGTAGTATGCTTGTTTGCTTCCTTCTTCCCTTTCTCCTTCCTTCCTACAGCCATGCTGGAAGCTGCAGGGGGATGGGAGGGTACAGGAAGCCCTCCTGCTGCCCTCTCAGAGTGTACCTGTCAGCTGAGTGTACAAGGCAAAGACCCAAATGTGCTTAATACAAGGGAGGGTGGTGCTAAGCACAAAGCAAGCAGCACAGGTCACATGCTGTTGGACCCAAGGGGAGAAGCATTTAACTGTAGGATGGTTCAGAGGCAGCTTCATGGAGGATAAGGCATTTGAGCTTGCAAGGAGCCATGGGCCTGAGGGCCTTCCAGGCAGAGGGGATGATATGGGCAAAGGCTTAGGGGTGAAGGAGGGCAAGGCATGTGTGGGCCGCTCTCTGGCTGTGCTGGAGGCTGTTTAAGACAGCTGGGGATGTGTTTAGAAAATAGGATGGGATCGGGCCATGGAAGGACACAAGATCACGTTTACTCAAGGGGACTGTTGAGGGTTTTCTGAGTAGGACTATGTGCTCCAAGGGGTGGAGGACTCACGTGGCTCACCTCAGAGGGTGGTGTGGACGGGGCCAGCTCTGGGTAGAAGACCAGGCAAGAGGCTGATCTTACCTAGAACCTTGCACAGAAAGCCGAGGCAGAAAGCCCCCGAGGCCCCCTCCTTCCCGGGACTTGCAGCCGCAGAGCATGGACTGCACCCGACAGGTGGAATGGGTGGCTCAGGCCATTGCCTGTAGCACGAGTGTGGCGTGTCTTCCTGCCTGCCAAGAGGCAGATGATGGTGGTGCGGCGGGTCATGGGCAAGGTCAATTGAAGAAAGCAGTGTGAGACGCTAGTGGTGCTCAGTTCCCAGAAGGTCGTGCGGTTGCGTTTACAGAGCACACGTCTATCTTGGGGCTCACTTGGTCCTCTCCAGTTACTCTAGCTTTCCAGGCAAGGAGGCATGTTGAAATAAGCTCAGAGAGGTTAAGCCACCTGCACAGGACACGCAGCTAGTAAGTGGCCGAGCCAGGATGAGCCTCGGGCTGTGCGCACCTCTGCTGCTCACTGGGCAGGGGGCTGGAGCCCACTGGGGGCCCTGCTCCGCCGCCTGTCCCCTCAGAGAAGACAAGGAGAGGAAGCCCAGCTGCGCTCCTGGCTTTCTGCCTGCCCCTCGGCCCTCCCAGCCTCTCTGGTTCGGGCAGAGCTGGCTGTGGTGCTGGCTGTTAGTTCTTGGAATGTCGGAGCTGGGGGCTCCTGAGGCCAGCCTCTCCTTTCACCAGGGAATGTGGGCTTAGGAGAGCAAGGGGCCAGCCCAGAGTCACACGGCCCGCTGAGGGGCCCAGTCAGTGCTGGCCGCTGGCGACTGTCACCCCAGCCCACCTTTGGGGCACTTCCGGCATGCGCTTTTATTTTTCTGGCTGACACATTCCTGGCACTTGGGCTGTAGGCCTTCAAACAGGAGATTTATTGTACGCTTCACGTGTGCCTGTCTCTGGTTGGACTGCTGGGAGAGTTAGGCACACACCTTCACTTTCCTGTGAATGTCACCCTAACCCAACCTTGTGCCCAGATCTCTCGCTACCCCAAGTCCCAGCGGAGGTGGATTCATTGGAGAACCCTGGGTGGAAGGTGCCCAGGACCCTCTGCTGAACTTCCTGTTGGCATGGCAGGCTGGGCAGCCTCTCAGCTGCCGTGTCTGGCACCCCCTCCATCAAAGGGCATGAGCTTCTGTTCCCCAGGTGGCTGACCATGCCCCACGCCGAGGGCACCTTCAGGTCACAGCGCTGTCTCTCTGTTCCTTGGAGTCCTGCCTGGCCCCTTCACCCAGGGCAGAGCCCCCCACCTGACTGTCTCCCTCAGCCTTCCCCCTGCTCTGGGAACTAGAACTTATGGACCAGGGTTGAGCACCCCCTACAGCTGTGTCGGCTGCACCTCCCTATTGAAGCGGCGGTGGCTTCAGGGTGGAGACCATGCGGGCCGCCCCCAGCAGGCGGCTGAGCGTGGAGTCTGTGGCTAACGTGGAAACGCTGGTCTGGGGGCTGGCTTTAACCAGGAGGGGAGCTCAGGCCGCGTGCGGTCTTCATCCCTGTGAGCTCTGCGTCTGTCCCGTTGGCAGGATGCAACCTGAAGATCTTCAACAACCAGGAGTTTGCCGCCCTCCTGGCTCAGTCCGTCAACCAGGGCTTCGAGGCCGTGTACCAGCTGACCCGCATGTGCACCATTCGCATGAGCTTTGTCAAAGGCTGGGGAGCCGAGTACAGGTGCGTGCGAGGGCGCCTGGCCTGGGGCCGCAGGGGGCTCAGAAAGCCGAGCAGGGGCTCCTCAGCGATGAGCAGGGGGACCGGGGATCAGCGCGGGGCCGAGTCCCATTAGACGAGGAAGAGCTAAGCGGCGCTTGCCCAGCGTTTCAGTGTCTCAGGCGCTAGAAGCATCTCATCCTCACAACCCTGGGTGGGGATGTTGGTATCATCACCGTCACCATCGTACAGACGAGGGAACGAAGGCCCGGGGAGGGAAACTGACTTGCCTGCCGCATCATTGGTGGAAACGCTGAGCCTCCGACGGTGGCGTCCTCCTCGTTTCTTTTGGGCAGATGGTTTCAGGACAACCCTCTCCAAGGAGTTAAGTCTCCCTCTCAGGGTTCCTTCCCTCCTCTGTGGCTCCTTCTCTGACCTGGTAATCCTGGGGATCTAGCATTTTAAAACTGAGAAAGCAGGGAAGAGAGGAGGAGATGCCAGCAGTCAAAGGAACAGTATTTACTTGCTCAGAAATGATTTTCTTTCAGAATTTCATGTACCGGTTTAAATGCAGCACTGGTTAGGGGTGTCCTTGGTCTGCTCTGTTGAAGCTCTCAGACCGCTCGGGTGTGGGCCCAGAGCTGCCCATTCCTTTTCTTTCCACACCTGCACAGGAGCTGCCTCAAGAGGCACGTCTGTGCGCCCAGCCCCCACTCCACGGCAGAGGCAGGGGCACCCACACGTCAGCCCGAGCCAGCACCTCGCAAGTTATTCCCCCCTTCTCTTCATTTTTCCAGATGTTTGGAATCCATTTTGTTTTGCAGTCATTCTGCACCCGGGCCAAACCCATTTCAGTGTTGGCTCTGGGCCACCATTTATAATGAAATCCAGATGAGCGTGACTTATGGAAAGTCAGATTCTCATTAGAGGATTTCGGTCCGTAAAACCCTCGTCTGTCATTTACCGTATTTTAGCTGCTGTTCTCCGTGTCTGCCCCACAGCGCTGGGGAACAGAGCCCTTGGTCTGTGGGGTCTCTCTCAAATCCGGGAGGTGTGACCAATTGGGCGGTCCGAGTGGTCAGCCTTCAGGTGATAACAGCCTGAGATTAGCCCAGGCCCATGGGCCCAGGCCAGGGGACATTTTAGCGCACCTCTTAGCCTTGGCTAGAATCATTTAGGCAACAAGAAAGATTAGAAAACCAGTCTTGTTTTTTGTTGGGTAAGGGAAATATTTAAAGATGGACCCAGTGGGAAAGAGCCAGAGCGAGGTCCGTGTGTCTCTCCTAACACTCAGACTGCCGTCTTGAGGGTCGCACGCAGGCACCTGGGTCAGGCAGGCGCCCCGGGGTCGAGTCTGCAAGCCCGTTTCTAACCTTCCGCTCAGACGATGCGCAGGCCAGGCAAGGAGGGTGGTGCCCTGGGGTTGGCGGCTCTCAACCTGGCACGGCACGCGGCCCTGCAGCTTCAAGTGCTGCGGGAAGAGGCCCTTTGTTGGCCAGAGCCTTTCCCTGGGGCCACTGTGTCACTGCGCAGGACACGCTGCCAGCACAGCCAGGCCTCTGCGGCCCACCACGTCACTGCCGCCTGGCAGCACTGTGGAGCAGCCTGACTGGCGGCGCGGCCCCTTCCCAGAACAGTCTCGCCCTCCTCTGCCTCCTGGGCCAAGGAGAGGAAGGTTTCATCCCTTCCTGTGAGGTGGCCGAGAGCCGGGCCTGGGGCCCGGGCCTCTCACCTCCAGCTGGCACCCGTGCCTCCGGCCTCAGCAGATAGCCTTTTGCTCAGCGGAGGCCTTTGGGAGCTCGCCTGCGAGCTGCGTCATCAACCAGCCTGAATTTAGACAGAGGGCTTTGGGGAAAAGAAACGTGTGGTGTGCCTTAGTTTTTTTCCAGTAATTGTTCCATGGCTCGCTCTGCTCGTAAGATTTTCCAAAATAAGGCCATAGATGGGAATTATATCAGCACATCGGGGACCGACGGCATGCGGACTCTGTCGGCGCTTTGTAAAAAAAACACCCCTCAACCAGACAGACGCCCGTCACTGTGGCCTGCCAGGGCTGGAGGCAGGGGAGCTGTGGGTGCCCACTTAGGACAGGGGGCTGGGAAGACCTTTGCTTGGCTGCAGGTACTCCATCAGGGGCCTGTCACGGCAACCGGTGGGCCTCTGGGGCACCCTGGTATTTGCCTTACGTGTTTCTCTTTAAGGGGGCCACCTCCTTTCCCTTCTTGCTTGGAGGAGTTTGGCAGGCGGTTTCAGCAAGTTGGTGGCACCTTCTCCAGGACAGGGTCTGGCAGGGCAGGCTCTATCTCTGGCTCTGGGATGAAGACTGACACCGAATCAGGAGAAGCCACTCCGACGCGTCTGTGTGCTACTGGATCTTCTAAATGGTCCCCACCCACCCTTTTCTCAAATGTCTTGCAGGAGACAAACTGTGACCAGCACCCCCTGCTGGATTGAGCTGCACCTGAATGGACCTTTGCAGTGGCTTGACAAGGTCCTCACCCAGATGGGCTCCCCTAGCATCCGCTGCTCCAGCGTGTCTTAGGGACACTGTGAGTGAAGGGGGAGGGTAGGGAGGGCGGATGTGGGGAAGAGGGCCATGTAGGAGGTGGAGAAATCAGAACTCAACTCACTGGTGTCAAAGAAGAAAATTTTCTCCCTCAACTAAAGTGGCATCAGCCTGTTTTCCAAAACTCGAAAGCAAACCCAGAGGTGGATTTCTATGAACAGCAGTCTGCTGAACACGTTGGCCTTCGGCCCCGCTATGAAGGGTAAGAAATGGCTTCTGCTCTGGTGGCGTGAGCAAACAGGTAGTGTTTCACCACCTGCCCCTCCCCTGGTCCCCTTTTCTTAAAGACAGCAAACTGAGACGTCACTGCCCAACAGGAATTGGTCCCCTGGTTAGGACTGGAGTGTGGACTTCACCGTGGGTGCTCTGGGCAGGGAGAAGCCTGCAGGGGTCTGAGCACACCACGGGCCCAGCCCTCCCCTTCCACTGAATATTCCCAAACGCCAGCAGGAGCAGACCATGTACCTGGGCTCTGAATTGACTTGCGGCGGGGAAGGGGCTCGTCTGTCTCCACCTCTCGGAGCCTACTGATGGTGTCCATAGTCGAGCACGTAGGGACCGGTGGCAAAGGTGGTAAGACACCTCTTCTTTAAAAATGATCTTAAATTTGCCCTCATTTTCAGCAGTTGGCAGGATCTGTTGAGGCTCAGCGCATATGAGGCATACAGTTTGTATCATCCTGTTAATCTCAAGAGAGATCCGAATCACAGAAGTGTTCCCAGGAGGTAGTTGTCCATGAGGTGTGCGAGGGTGTCCAGTCACCTGTAAGAGCTCACTCCACTTTCTCATGAATTTGGCTATATTGGTTGGTATAGTCAGTTGCGTTAATTAAATGAATTGTATCGTGTGCTCTTTTAAACATTTGATTAAAAAAAAAAAAAAAAACACACCCTGGTTGACACACTGACTGGGAAACCAGAGTGGGACCCAGCAACTTCTCTCCCAAAGTGAAGCTTTTTCTAGGTTTTGTTAAGAAGACACCTGCCAGTATTTTTGGAAGCTGAAATTGACAGAAGCAAATTCATCAAGAGGGAAGGATCTCAGGCCGACAAAGACAAATAAAAGGGCTATTAAAAAAATTATCTTTGCACCTTTGAAAACTGCAGAATTGGTGCAAAGAGGTCTGTCATCTTTCCCCTGAGGTATGAGATTATCTAGCTCATGGCAGAGGACCGTCAGTGACAACTCTAGCAGTTAGAATGTGTAGTAAGTATTGCTCCCGGTGGCAATTAGTGAGGAAACTACTATAGATTATTTCAACTGGAAAAAAAAGAGCCCCCTTATACTGACCTTTTGCAGAATACAGCAGATGGAATTGTCACTTGCAATTGGTACTTTATTCTTTGCTGCTGTTTTTTGTATGAAATGACTTATCCCATATTTTTTGCATGGTTTTCTACCAGGAAAAATAAAGGGGTTTCCTATGGAAGCCCTGTATTATTCCAGGTGAAGGGAAGAAAGTTGTGTGCTTTTGGCAGGTGTAAACCTCAAATGTGATGACATGGGTGGTGCTGTGTGGAGACACTGGGTGCTTCCTGGTGCCTTGCTCGCGGGACTCTAGGCCTCAGAAGCTCCAGCCCCGAAGTCCAGTAGGAGGGCTGCTCACCAGGCCTCCAGAGGACACAGGAGCAGACAGGAGTGCCTTGCCAGACCTGGACTGCACACAGGGCTGCAGAGTCCAGAGATACCACATAGCCCCTCACTCCACCTGAGGCCAGATGCTGTGGGTCTGAAGTTTCTGCCTGGTGTGAAATGATCGTGGACTGCTTCTTACAGATCCAAGAAATCATCTGAACCTCCTGGGTGTGTGTTTCTGCTCCCGGTCAGGTCTGAGACTGGTGATATGGCTTCTAACTTCAGTTCGGCCTTGGCTGGAGCCGTCGCAGTGCCCCCACTGAAAGCCACGGGGAGCACACAGCTGTCCTCCAGGTACTGGGGAGCTGGCTTCAGGTACAGCCCAATTTGGGTGATCCGGTTGGTCACGTCTGGCTGCATCTGGATGCTGTCTTAGAACCCACAATGCTGAGAGCTGAAGAATCCTTCTAGGAGGCATGGAGTTTTGTGTTTTTTCCCAAAAGCTACTTACTTGGCCTTTTTTCTTTATAACTAGACTGCTGAAGGAGGATGGGTGAGGAAGAAGTGGGGAAGACCACGTTCAGCACCCTTCAAAAAGAAAATCTGGTTGTACCTAGAGGTTAGGATCTGGTTTCATTCCCATCATAGAGGCTGCGTAAGTAGCTTTGAGGCATGTGTAATATTAGTGTCCTACAAGTCATAAAAAGTAGTTTTAAAACCCTACTGCATAAAGGCATTTATACATTGAAAGACAGGACAGGTGAAGGGGCAGGAGGAGGGCAGTTCTCGGGGGTGATGGCAGCTGCTGGAGAGTGCTTTTGGTGTCACTGTCCGGGCTCCCCGCCAGGCCACCTTCACCTTGCGGCTTGTGGCGATGCTGACCCGGGTGTAGCTACAGCACAGGGGCCCTAGATCCTGGCCTCGGCACCTCCCCCGGGAGCCAGCTTCTGTTCCCTTTCCTCTCCTCCCACACCCTCCCCACTCCTAACTTTATTTAGTACTGGGAGCCTTCCAGCGCAAGTAGGTAGCCGCCCTGGAGTTCGGGTTACAGGCCTGTGCTGGCACGTCATCTGTGCTGGCCACCTTCCTGGCAGGCTGCGGACCTGACATTTTGAGACAAACCCAGAGTCAGGAGCGGGGACTTTGACTCTTAGGAGGAACAGACAGGAGGGCAAGGCTGCTGGCAGACTTTTCCATTGTCCTTATGTTGTCTGTGAGGTTTTTTTTTTTTAAATCGTCCGTGGTGATTATTTTTTTAAATCATTGTTAATGTATTGGAATGAGCTGTAGCACATATCTTGTGCTTCAGTTTGTTTTTCTCCATCTCCCTCTGGCTTCCTGGAGTTTGGACATATTCCAGGGCTAAATGCTTTTACTCAAACCGCAGAAAGTTTTCTTGAAGTAATGTGTGCATGTCATGCATGCATGCAAGTCATTTGGGGAGAAGGCAGAGATCTGATTTCATTTGCAGCCCCAAGCTGCCATTTCTGAGGCTCTGAGGACCTCTGCGGGGCCAGAGTTCCCATTAGGCCACTCTCTGTAGTCTGTAAAAGAAGGGAAGGACAGGAATTGGCATGCTGCTTCTAGGACTGTTTATCAAGGAGGTTACCAGTGGCAAGAGGGCGCATGTTTGGTTCTGAACCCTGTATCTCACTGTAACTTCAAGTGGCATTGTTTGGAGTTTTCTCCCTAATCTACATCTTTGTTAGAAGAAAACATCAACATAAGTCGTGTCACTTTGGTGTGGTATAGGTGTTCCCTTCCAGAACCTTCCTTCAAGTAACAGTCTTTGAGGAGTATCAGCCACTTCTCAAGCGGGTAGGAAAGCAGAAAAATGTATGGATCAAAACTGAAGAGGCATCTCTGATGGGAGAGTGGGGAGATCACTTGCTATACAAGCAACCTTTCAGAAACACGGCTATCACAAAGAAAAACTCATGTGTTGTGTAAACTGGATTGAGAAATTCTCTCAAGTGATCCTGTAATTTTTTTTTTTATGCTGAAGTAATGTACACTCGAGCATTCTGGTGTTTTTATATTTATGTAATAATTTCTTAAACCAAGCCAGATAACTATTTAATTTTGGAAGAAAGTTGGAAACGGCTCTCCTCCCAAGGACAGTGGCTTGGGAAGAGATGGGGCGCAGTGGCTCTGGGCTTGGCCCCAAGAGCCACCAACCCAGGCTGGCTCCCTGTGTGGCAGCATGTGAACACAGCTAGCTCAGGCAAACGCAGGCCCGTCCACAGGGGCCTCTGAACCCAGCCGCTCTCCCTTCCCGGGGGCGAGAACTGTACAGAGGGCTGGAGCCACCTGCCCCCAAGAAGCCTTCATTCACCTTCAGTGCTGCTGTTGCAACTAGGCTGTCCTGGGCGGGACTCCTGCTTGGGTGGGGAAGAGAACAGAGGATGCTCATTACCTTCCCTTCTCAGCCAGCCTGACCTTTTAATACCTTTGTAAAAAGCATGTATGTATTTATAGTGTTTTAGATTTTTCTAACTTTTGTATCTTAAGAGCTGAGCACCTGTTTAAGCATTGTACCCCTATTGTTAAATGTGTCCTCTTTCTCCTCTCTTCCTCCTGTAAGTACCCTTCTAATAAAACTTTTCATTGAAAAGCAGCTGGGCTGGAAGTACACACTCATTCTCGCTGCCATGTCTGGCTGGAGAGTTTAAAGGGCGTGGGGCCTTCAGGGAAAAGAGTCTCTGAGCCCAGGTGTGCCAGGTCCCATTCTGCCACTGCCCGCATTCACTCACCGAGGGCAAAGTGCAGTGAGGGTGGGGGCTTCCAGCTCTGGCAAGTCTCCCAGCGGTGCTGCCTCCAGGCTGTCAGTCTGCTCACTTCCACTGTGTCTGAAAGCCTCCGGCCAGTGACTGGAGGTCACCGGATTAGTCTCACCACAGGCGTGGAGGTAAGTTTCAGACTCCTAAAGAAGTCGGTTTCTGCAACTTTCCAGCTCTTGATGACTTAGCTCCTGTGGAAATTCATTTTAAATTTCAAACCCCCAAGGAGAAAGAGACTTCAAAATTGCTCCCCTGGCTGAGTTGTACATTGACCCGAGATGATGTGGATTAAGAAAAAGGAGATTAGAATGAGTAAACCATTTGGGGAAGGTGGGAGGGAGCTGGAATCATTCTCCAGCTGGGTCGCTTCCTTCTAAGTACGTCACCAGAGTCCGAGTACTTGCTACCCCAGGAGGGAGGCGGACTTCACAGGAACCGCACCTGTGAGCCTGTAGGCTTGCCCTCCATGAATGACATCACATTCCTACCTTCATTGTTATCTGGTCAGTTCCAGCCTCCTACCTATAAATAACTTTCCTCAAGGTTTTATCTAGTCGATTTCTCAGCAAATGACTCTCAGATCCATTCCTCTAACCAGCCTGTCCCTGAGCTCCACAACTTTAACTCCGGCCGCCTGTTAAACATGAACCAGACAACACCCCAACTGAATCATCGTCCACCTTGCCCAAGCAAACTCCCTTTCCTGAGCAAACCTCCTTTCCTGACTCCCAGTGTTTATTGGAGCCTCACCTCCAGGCCTCCTCCCCACACCCAAGTCCTGAGCGTTTCTTTTCCTTGCGCCCCATGTACCTCTGCAGCCACCCCTGTGGACCAAACCTCCCTTTTGGAAAGGCCCTGAGCATCCGGCTTCCCCTGGACCCTTCTCAGGCCTGCACCTCCCCCTTCCATGGCGGTGCACCCAGACCACAGTTGGTACCCTGGATATTCCTCCCTCACAGAACTCGCCTACCCGTGTGATTGCAAGCCACATATATGTTCAAGACTCCCAGATCAGTACTTCTAGCCCAGATATCAACCCCGAGCTTCAGACTCACATCCAACAGCCTGGTACATGGAGGTGCCACCAGTACCTCAAGGGGTTAGTTGCTCAGTCATGTCCGACTCTTTGTGGCCCCATGGACTGTCGCCTGCCAGGCTCCTCTGTCCATGGAATGCCCAAGAATACTGCAGTTGAGTTGCCATTCTCTTCTCCAGGGGATCTTTCTGACCCAGGGATTGAACTCGTGACTCCTGCATTGCAGGCAGATTCTTTACTGTCTGAGCCACCAGAGAAGCCCAAAATTCAATACCTCAGAACTCAGTTAAAACAGAATTTATCCTTGTTCTCACAAACCATCACCCTCCCCCACCTTCAACCCTCTTCTGTCACAGCCCTTTGCCCAGCCCACGGCCATGAAGTCACAGTCGTCTACCGCTCCCTTGTGCCCATGTCTGACCGGTCCTGGCCCTCCACTCACAGTCCCGTGCCCCAGGCTCTCCAGCACCTGGACAACCGCCCGGCTCCCCACCCGCTCCCCCAGCCTCCAGCCTGTGTTCCTGTGACTGCACCATCCACAGTGATCCAAGGACCTCCCTGACCTCAGACGGCCCCACGGTCCACAGCACACAAGTCGAAGGCCTTCGACGTGACCCTCGTGACCCTTGGCAGCCGGGCCCCATCCAGCTCGCCACCTCGCCCCTGCAACCCAGCGCCATGGTGACACCGTCCTTCACTTATCACACCAGGATCCCTGACCACTCTACTTGGAATGGCAATGCCTCTTCCCGTCCACACCCTGCTCCCCCACCCCACCTGACACACCAGCAGTTCACCTGGCTAAACTCCCCTAATGCTTCGAGACTCACTGCAGAAAGGAAGCCTTTTGTGAATCTGCCTATCACCATGGAGTCAACTTGTGTGAACTGTCTACCCATCTGAGTTCCTTGAAAGTAGGGTCTACATCTTATTCTCGTATCCTGTTTCTTTTGGCAATCACATATTTTTGAACTATGAACTGGTGCCCATATTATAGGAGACTCTACCTTAGCAAGGTCTTTTCCATCCATTTCCACACTATCCTGTATGTGCACACGTGCTAAGTCGTTTCAGCTGTATCTGACTCTGCGACCCCATGCAGACTGTAACCAGCCAGGCTCCTCTGTCCATGGGTCTCCAGGCAATACTGGAGTGGGCTGCTGTTCTCTTCTCCAAGGGATCTTCCTGACCCAGGGATCAAACCCCCGACCCATATCTCCTAAACTGGCAGGTGGGTTCTTTACCACCAGCCCCACCTAGGAAGTCCCACTGTTCTATACAAGTCCTTATAGATGGCTGAAGGAATACCGCCAAAATTCTGATTACCTTTCATCACAGTTACTCCAGTACTCGAATCTGTCACCCTTCAGTCCAGGGATGGCAAATACAGGGAAAAATCACCACCACTTGCTATTTCTCTATCCATGCAAAGCACTCATCACAGTGCTGAGTCCATTCTCAGCTTCAGAATCCTCAACACAGCTCTTTAGGCAGACTGGTAATCAACTGGTGTTGGCTAGTACTGCTGCCAGATGTTCCTGGAATTACAGTTACCTGTCTTTTCTGCCCTAAGCCCACTGGCTCCCCGAGCAGGCAGAGCAGTACTCCGAGGTTCTCAACATCACTTCATCCTCATCTACCATCACTTCTCTAGCTGTATGACAGGGGTTTCCCCAACATCACCCCTTGCTCATCTCTATACCTTTATTCATGCTGTAGCTTCCGCTGAGAATTCTGCAACCTCAGCCATATATCTACCGATTCTTAGCCCAATAGCTCAATTCAAGCTTCCTCAGAGTCAACGGGTCTCAAAGTGCAGCCCCTGTCCAGCAGCATCAGTATCATCTGGGATGTTAGTAATCCCCATTCCCAGGGCCTACCCCAGACCTACTGAATCAGAAATCCTGGAGTGGGGGCCTCCAGGTGATTTTGACGTGGGCTCAAAACAGACCTGCTGCTCCAAGGTGTACTTTATGCTCTTCCCACCCCACCGGGCACACTCCTTCCCACAGCAGTCAAGGCTGGGCACAGCGCACTTCACATCCTGCCCAGCGTTCAGCCTTGTATGGCCTCAATTTGCTCGCCCCTGTCTCCCTCCTGAGTCAGACGACGAGCTGTTAGAGAGGAGAGACCAGATCCTTACCCACGTCTGTGGCCTCAGCCTCGGCCACAGCCAGAGCAGTCTTGGCACCGACAAGGGTCCCGGGCAGGGCCTACTGCACTGAGGCCTCCTTTCGGCTCTCAGCAGGATAAAGGAACAGGTTGCAGTTGCTTGTCCTTAACGTCAGGTCTGAAGCCTTCTAAAGCCATTAATGACTTCCTGAGACTTTCTGGAGCAACAGGATTGATGCAGACCATGTCTCTGAGCTTCACACACAGTGTTTGAATCAATACTTTTCCGAATTTTTAAGCCTATCAACACATACACACACACACAGTGTTTGAATCAATACTTTTCCAACAGGAAACACAGGAGAATAGCACATATTTAAGAACTGGACCAGGGCTCGCCAGTGTTCCAACAAAAAGATCACACTGTTGCTATTACCTCTTTTCAATTCTTCATTCTGCAAATCAGAGAAACACCTCAGAATCAAGAAAGAGACTTCCTATACTAGAAGAACTGTAACACACACTTAACCCTGAATAAAGACACCCAGATTAAGAGCAAGACTTGTGATGTTACTCACACGCCTAAAACATAGACTATTTCTAAGACCCCTTCTGCGAGCTCACATTCCAAAGGTGCAAGGATACATCACTAATCTAAACCCCAAGTGGAATCTAAAGCAAAACTAGAACTTGGCCCTGCAGGGTCAGCATGATGCTTTCCGGAACACACAAGTTATGGGCAAGTTAATTGTTAGGGTGTTGTTTTCAAACCAATCCTGCACTAAGGAATGCGGGATTACACCTGACCTGGTTTTTCGCACTTTCTCTGCCTACAGTCCTGTATGAGATGGGTATTCGATGACAGAAGGCTGTAGCTAAATTGTCTTGTCTGTTTTAAAAGTTTTTTTGGGGGGAGGTGGTGGTGAAGGGTGACTCGTAACTCATCCAGCATTCCCTGGCACTGTCTCCATCAATCAGAACGTTCAATGAATCAAACTTCTGACCACACTGGACAGATGTTGGCTAAATTTAGCTTTGCCTCAGCAAACACTCCGGCTCAGAATAGCTCAGGGAGCTCTCATCTTACCCTTAGACAGTGATTCTTCTAAGACTGTTTTTCCATGGCAGGCCAAGGCAGGGCAAGGGGCACTCCACGTGCTCTCCTAATGACCATTGTTAAGAGACTGGCCCAAGGTTGGGAGAATCTGATGAGCCACAGCAAAACCATTTATCCCCAGCTCCCATGGCGGGAACACGAAGTGAGCTGCAGATCACATTTCCTGTGTTACAAGCCGTTTGCAGCAATGGCCTGACATGCTCTATGGTCCTTGAACCACATCCCGTATTACTCAGCCATCTAAGTCTAGCTTCCCTGAATCTCTTGCTTCTCTGAACTAGATGTGGCCAAGTTCTATAAATAGACAGCAAGCAGACGTGGTTCTGTCAATCTTCTTATATTCTGGCAGGATAACATATTTTAAAATTATAAAAATATCTATGTCTTCATCACTCTAAAATTATTACATAATATACGATTTTCTCAGGAAAAAAAAAAGTTTATTCTTGTCTCTCCCCACCTTCCAACACTCATGGGCCTTAAAACTTTGCAATCATAGCCATCAAAATATTAAATGAAAATCCAAACCAAACTTAAGGGCCCAGTTTGTGCCAGGATGCTGTGTTACACAAATAGAAAAATGTTTAAGGGGGAAAAAGCCGAGGCCCTTGTTTTAAATCCCAGATGGACAGTCCATAATAACTTGTGGTGGCATATACAGAGGTCACTTCGGATAGCCTGCCATTTCTACTGCACTATTAGCTCAGGATCACACTTCTTAAAAGGGCTGTTAGTAGTTACTACTGTATACTTTCATCTCACATGTCACCCACAAGGGGCCAATACTCCGAGATAGCTGAGACCTTGAAAACATGGTATTATACACATGAATAGTAGATTCAAAACAGTGAGTTTGACGAACAGATTATTGCTATTTATGCCTAATCCAATGAAGGCAGGCTCCTCCCCCTGCCTGCCCACATCCTTTACTAAAAAACAACAAAGTCATAAAAATATACATAAGCAGGCTTTATAAATAAATCACATTTTAATCACCTGGCTTTGTTTAATCCATAAGATCAAGTTCACAGCTTTTTATAGTCTGTTTTCCCAAACCACATGACCTAATGTGTTCTCTGAAACCTTTCATATTTTAAGAAAAACTTGCTCCACCTTTCATTTTGCAACCCCAGAACTGACTTTCCTACATTCCCCATCAATGGCCAATGCAGTCACCTCAAAGAAACAGTGCTGGGATGGTGGTAAACTACAGTCTCAAAGACCCTCAGAATAGTTAAAGAAAAAGAAAAAAGTTATCAAGGAAGACAGCCCACAGTGTCCCCTGGAACGGCTCTCCCTGAACATCCCGCTCCCTGGAACCTTCCATCCTGTGGCCGCTCTGGCCAGGACCCTGGAGCATTCCGCGCCTCTTGCCATCTGTAGCAGGTTCTGCAGGGCTGAAAAGGTGCTGCACAGACAGGTCTGAAATTCGTTTCTGCTGGTGACCCATGTGGTTCACACCCACACCAGGCCAGCAGCAGTTCTCAGGCCGTGTGCCCTGAGCCAGCTGAGCGCCATGGCAGACTGAAGGTTCATGATGTGCATTACACAGTCCCTAAACAAACAGAAATAAGGGTTTCAACTTGCCGTATTTCCCACTCTTCTGGGAACTTTTCCCCTTGGAGGTCAGTCTCCCTGGAGCCGAACTCCCCAGCCCTGGAAGTAACACATGTACTGAGGGATTCGCATGCCTTCCCACCATGTCCCACTTAAGTGTCACTAGTTTGGCAGTGATCTCTGGGGTTCAGAGAGAGAAGAGGAAACGCCCCTTGTTCTGAGGTTATCAACTGTGACAACACATCTCTGCCATCTCAAGTAGCAAACTCTAAGGAAGAAAAGTTTCTACATGGTAATACTAATGCAAAAATCTCGGGCTAGGATCATACCGATTCAATGGCCTATACAGGGAATTCCTTAGGTTTCTCTTACTCATGCCCCATCCCCACCCCTGCCCACAACTTGGTAGAGAAAGGTTTATTTTTATCCCCACCAGAGTAGAAAACCTTTGCATCATTTATTATAGTCTAAAAATTCACAATGGTTTCTCAATACTTTCTACCAAGAGGTCAGATACTGTATTTCAAATGAAATACCCACATGCTTTTTTTTTAAGCTAAAGACTAACCTGAGGGCCAGTGGCTGACCTATAATCTGTGCTACAGTACAGATAAACCTGCAGTTTCTTCCTTTCCTCCCACCAAAAGCATCAAACCTAGAGCAGCAAGCTCCTTGAAAGAGAAAACCAGAAAACTCCTGATCTGCAGTGATCAATACGAACACAGGGAATGCTCCTCAAAAGACTGGCCAGGAGAGCTTGGTGGTGGTTTTTCTTCTTTAACTTGGGCAAATCACACAGGCCTTCGAGGCTCACCCGACTCCCATTCCTAGAACAAAAAATGTTATTTGAAAATTTCTCACTCCCTTACAATATACTGAGGGAGAAGAGATTTCTTCTTTACCCTCTACTAAAAACTAAAATTAACGGGACCCTATAAACAAGTCAGGCAGCCAGCATGATGCTGGTAAGCTCAGCACAAGATGACGGGGTTGAGGAGAGAAGAATCTCAGGGAGAGCACACTAGGGTCCTAGTTAGGCAAGTCCCAGCATGAACAGTTTAGTGCTCTTCATCAGATGAAAGGCCTTCAATTTCATCTCTGTCTCCCCCAATTGCCATCCAGAAGGCTTTGGCCACCTGTGGAGAGACGCAAGCAACAGAGTTCAGGCAACACCTAAACTTCATGTCACACTCAGAACTGATTAAGACTTAAACCTCTTACTCTTCAGTGCTCTGACAACATCTATCAAAACCCCTGAACACCCTGATCCAGGACTTCTACTTTATACTGAGGATATAATCAGAACTGTATACATAGGTGACATATAGGGATATGAACTTCACTACCGGGAAAAAAAAAAAAGGCACATGACTGAAACGTCCACAGGGGAAGTGGATAAGTGAGTTATGACACAGTCATACAATGGAATATCATCAACCATATACATTTCTTGCCAAGAACATGTGTTGGTAATAACCAACCCAACCCAAACAAAATAACTAAGAGTTTTCCAGCCTAACAGCTAGGAAGGCAAACATTCTGAGCCTCAATGTTCCACTCAATCAACATACATTGGAAAATCCTGGCCTGATGGCAGCAACTAAATATTTAAATAATTATAAGTGAATACCCACAGAAAGTTCACAGTAAGACGCTTTAGAAGTAAACAAGTGTGACATATAATTCTTGCAGCACTGGACCTGCAGCAGGTAAGTAATACCTGACTAGCTTTCTCACCTTTTCTGCATGCATCTTCCTTTGCTCGTGAGGAAGCGTCGCAGCCTTGTCTAGGGGGAAAATACATCTTAAGAAACTCATCTAATCGCACAGGAGAATCTGGAGTGCATAGCTGTTCTAACACTAGAAGATGGGAGATGGGTTGCAAAAATACATGTTTATGGTGGAGTCATTACAGCTGTTAGATAGTTTAAGTCTTCCAAATCTTCCAGATGGGAATGATGTGAGTAAATTGGTAGGGATCTTACTGATTCCACGTTAATGAGACAGACTGAAAGAAACAGGCAAGAGAAGAAGGAAAAGGAAAAAGAAAAAGAATGAAAAAAGAGGAGAATTTTCATAAAGAAATTTTTACCAACAGAGGATGGCACAGTCCCACAGTATCTACATTTCTCAGATGAGGCCAAAGCATGGAATGCTATTATTAGCAGTTACAAAGTAAAATCCTACTAGATAAAACAGAGGAGCATCACTATGGAAACCTGTAAGACCCAATGGATCCAATTACCTTTCATTTCTTTTAACTTTGAAAACAGTCTTTCAAAATTCTCCAAATCTCCTCCGCCTGTAGTAAGACTGGCAAGTTCTTGAATGTCCAGGTCTAACATGGGATCTGCAATAAGGATTTGCCACACAGTATTATGTATGTGCTAAATGCACAGAATCCTAACGCAATCAATCTGGCTTCGATGCATGTTACCACTGAATGAGGGCCCAGCACGGACCAGCTGCACAGCTCCTGGTGCTGTATCCTGCTTGGCTGCTAGGGGGCCCTCACAAATGAACAGGGACTCATTTTATCCTTGAAATGACTGCAACGAGACAAAGAGTTCTGTCCCTACCTTTCTTAGGAAAGCCAGAGCACAAAGACAGGAGGCCGCACTGCGGGCCGCCGCGGAAGTGTGGCCCTGGCTCCAGCAGGTGCGCAGGCGCGCTCGGCCCTGACTCTGCGGCCCTACGGGCTGCAGCCAGGCTCCCCAGTCCATGGGGCTTTCCGAGCGAGAATACTGGCGTGGGTTGCCATTTCCTCCTCCAGAGGATCTTCCCCACCCAGGGATCAAACCCGCGTCTCCTGCAGCTCCTGCACTGACACTGACAGGCAGATTCTTTACCAGTGAGCCACCTGGGAAGCCAGGATTCAGACTTACGTATTCCCAATTTCTAAAGCCCACACCCTGTACTAAGATATGCAGACTCAATAAATGCCTGAAATTTATACCATACTTTACTGGACAACCACCATTTTCACATCTGTTACTGACAACCATATACGGTGGTTAGGACAGAGACCACTGACCACAATTTACACATGAAGCAACCTGGGTTTAAAAATGAACTCTTCTAAAATTAGAGCTATTCAAAGGCAGAGCAATCTAAATTCCTATTTTCTTACCACAAATCCTTGACTATTTCTGCTTCAGCATGTGGTTTCTTTATCAAACTTTGTTTTAGTCAGAATTTTCACTCAGCCTCCACTCCAGGCAGGCCACTTGTAGGATGTCTTCCCTGACCGTTCCAATTCACACGTCTCCTTCCTTCAGATTCATCCCACAATTGGTGTTTACAGAGCTGTCTTGGCACTGACGCACACTAGTCTGTATTCTCACATCTGTCTACCACTACTATAATATATGCCACAGTAAGAGAGAAACACAGCTTTGTCTCCGCCACTGAGTGCTTTAACTGACACAATTCCATTTCATTTTTCCAACAGCATTGTGAGGAAAGATTTCTTACCCTTCCTTTATAGAAGGGGAAACTAAGGCCCTACAGAAACTAAGGAAAGCTAAATAACTTACTCAAGGTCATCTCACTACCAGTGGCAGAGTCATGATTCAAACCCAGTTGTCCAGGACTCCAAGTCCATGACTTTACCCATTACATTACAAGGCCTGTGTCTGCATTTTTTAGACTATAAGCTCCTTGAAGACAAGGATGATACACAATTCTTTGCATCTACTACAATGCTATACAGATTATTTGATGTCAAAAATATTTCTGGTTAATAAATTTGTTTTCATTAAATGGGTATGTCATGGTGGCAGTTGCTATACAGGGCTAGAGACAAAAAAATTTGTGATTTATCTCTATACATGGTAATTGAACTATGGATATGGTAAAATCACTTCATGCTGAAATATAGGTTTGGAAGAGGAGCTTAGATGGAACATTGAGGAATGGAGATATTTAAAGCTGGGTAAAGGAGAGTCCTCTTCCAAAGGAAGAGAAGGAATCATCAGAGAGGTAGGAAGACCAGGAGATGTGTTGGTTGAGTGAAGAGAAGCTATTGCTTCAGAAAGGGATTGTTTCATAACATCCAATGCTGCTAAGAGGTCAAGATGGGGACAGGAGGACATCAATTAGATTGAGTGGCACAGAAGTTGTTGGTGAGCTGTTTTAGCGGAAAATGGGAACAAGAGCTAGATGAGAATGAGTTGGGGAATGGAAATAAGTAAAGAGATAAGGAAGATGTGGGGTAGGGAAAGTGTTTTATTTTCGCTGGTTTGGTTTTTCCTTTTTTAAAGAAATCTGAAATAATTTTACTCTTACAAAAAAAGTTGCAAAAATAGTATAGAGCATTCCAATATGCCGTTTCACCACCCTCCCTTAGTTGTAACATCTTACGTAACTATGGTACAAGTATAAACATCAAGAAGTTAATAATGGAATAGTGCTATTAATTCGTTCAACATTCATCAGTTTTTCCACTAATATCTTTTTTCTGTTTCAGGATTCAGAACGAAGCTGTCAAATCTGCTTAGTCTTCTCCCATTTGCGATAGTTCCTAAGTCTGTCTTTGTCTTTCATGATTCTGACACTTTTGAAGAGTACTGGCCAGTTTTTTGTGTAATGCCCCTTAATTTGGGTTTGTCTGTTTTCTTACGACTCAGGTTATGGACCTTTGGCGGGAATACCACAGACATGAGTACCCTTTCAGTGCACCATCTTGAGGGGAGATATCATATGCCATTACTGGTGACATAACCTTTATCCCTTAAAGGGGTACTTGCCAGGTTTTTCCAGTATAAAGTTACTATTCTCCCTTTGTAATAAGTCATTTGGAAAAGATATTTTTTGACTATGGAAATGTGTTTCTTCTCAATTGTTCATCTACTAATTTCACCATCAGTGGATCTTGCCTGCAACGACTATTACTGTAGAGTGTGGCTAAGGGTGATTTTCTATTTCCCTCATAATGCCTACATTTATCAACTGGAATTCTTCCAGGAGGAGTAGCAGCCCTTTCTTTTCCAGGTATGTATTTATTCAATTATTTATTTAAATTAGTATGGATTCATGGATATACATTTTATTTTATAGATTACAGCCTAACACTAATGTTAATTGTGTTGCTTGTCAAAATCTTCCAGTGTTAGCCATTGGAAATGCTTTCAGGTTGGTTCCTGTGACCTTCCAACATGCCCTCATCCTTTTTTGAGCACTTCCTTACTTTCTGGCTTCCCACACAGCTCAGTTGGTAAAGAATCCACCTGCATTGCAGGAGTTCCTGGTTCAATTCCTGGGTCGGGAAGATCCACTAGAGAAGGGATAGGCTAACCACTTCAGAATTCTAGGGCTTCCTTGGTGGCTCAGCTGGTAAAGAATCTGCCTGCAATGTGGGAGACCTGGGTTCGATCCCTGGGTTGGGAAGATCCCCTGGAGGAGGGAAAGGCTACCTACTCAGTATTCAGGCCTGAAGAATTCTATGGACTGTATAGTCTATGGGGTCCCAAAGAGTCAGACACCACTGAGTGACTTTCACTTTCACTTTACTTTCTGGCACCATGAGATGCTTCAGGTTCATCCTTCATTCTTCCTGCCCAGCCCTGAATCACACACTTCTCCAAGCAGCCCTGGTATATTTTCTTGGAGAATGGTATTTAGAAACCAATATCTAAGTGTTAAGTGTCTCCATCACTATTAGAGTATTATTGCTTCTACACGCTCCTAATGGACTGAGCTAGGGTGTGTGTGGGTGTATATGTGTGGGTGGGTGTGTGGGGGTATGTGGGTGGGTGTGTGGATGTGTGTGTGGGTCATCCCACCCTCTCCCTCTCCCACAGAGTCAAAAAGACTGTTCTATACATATGTGTCTCTTTTGCTGTCTCGCATACAGGGTCATCATTACCATCTTTCTAAATTCCATATATATGCATTAGTATACTGTATTGGTGTTTTTCTTTCTGACTTACTTCACTCTGTATAATAGGCTCCAGTTTCATCCACCTCATTAGAACTGATTCAAATGCCTTCTTTCTGATGGCTGAGTAATATGCCATTGTGTATATGTACCACAGCTTATTCATCCATTCGTCTGCTGATGGACATCTAGGTTGCTTCATGGTTGCATTTCTTAGCTTCCAGTTTTTAATCTGGTAGCGGCCTACCTGTGGTGCAAAGTGGGGAAACGACATAAATATCAGGACCTTACCCTGACGTTTAAGGGAAAAAGGGCAAACACCTGATCTTAAACCATGATCTGGGTGCTTAGTGCTACTTAGGTTCCCACCTTGGGCTTTCTCAGCAGACTGAGCTGGGGGTACAGCTGTACATACATTCAAACAGGTACATGTTTGTGGGCACATGTCTGTGTGTGTACATACATATCTTGCACACAATTTCACTGTTTGCACTTACATGGACACCTGGGTTCATTTTAGCAGGGTTTCTGTTGTGATCTTCAGGCCTTTTTTGCATGTTGTTTTTGTTTAGTTGCTAAGTCATGCCCGACTCTATGCAACCTCACGGACTATAGCCTGTCTTGTAGACCTTTTTCCAGGATATTACAGCAAATATCCAGATAACAGAGTTCAGTTAGCAAGGGGTGAGGAGGTACCTGGGACATAATAAGCATCAGATAACCAATTTTTATTATTTATTATAAGCATGGGTGGTGTTGATTCCCTCTTTGTCCTTTGTGTGCATACCTGCATGTGTGCTAAGTCACTTCAGTTGTGTCCGACAATTTGTGATGCTATGGACTGTAGTCAGCCAGGCTCCTCTGTCCTTGGGATTTCCCAGGCAAGAATACTGGAGTGGGTTGCCGTTCCCTTCTCCAGGGGGTCTTCCTGATCCAGGGATAGAACTCAGATGTCTTATGTTTCCTGCACTGGCACGCAGGTTCTTTCCCACTATTGCCACCTGGGGAGCCCACACATGCATACACATATCTATACTTATTTCTCCACTACTCAAACTATATTTTAACAAACTAAGAGTTCATACTGATACCTTCAATTCTACTTCAGTACCAAAGGATTCAACCCTGCCTTCACCTTTCCTTATCAGTAACTTCTTTCTCTGACAGTGAGAAACCTAGCTCTCTTTCTCTATATTTTCTTATTCTTTCAACCATAATATTGTAAAATATATTTACTTTCAGAATTTCAAACCCATATCCCTGTAAGAATCAAATTTATTTAGCAGAGTGTAGATTTCTGCTCAGTTCCTTTTGTTTCCGGCTCATGGCATCCAGTCAGGATGCCTTCTCCTCAAGTTCTTTACGTTAGTTCTTATCCTCCCATCTTCTTCAGTGTGGTCAACGGTTTGTTCCCACGGCAGAGACTTTAGTAGGTTTCAAAGCTAATATGAAGGGTTCAACTGAGAGGACAAGATTGAATAAACTGGAGAGAAATGAAGTTATACACAATTTTTCTTAATATGTTTCTATACCAATTGGTTGAGTTTTCTTTATGGATTATTTTATAAACAGAAAAAACTTTTTTTTAAGACTTATTATTGCACATGGGCCCTCCGTGGCATTAAAAGTAGTAGTGATGTGAGTAGTTTCCCAACAAAAGAACATTTAGAGTTACTGTCAACTAAGCACCCTGGCCTTCTAGCTTTTTGGGCAGCAAACTGCATTTCAGTTTCAGCTCCAAGACTTGTTCAATGCCCTTGGACAAGTTATTAAACTGCTCTGAGCCACACTTTCATCTTTGTAAAATAACTTCTCTGCCAAACTTCATTACCAAATGAGAATGTGGACATAAAAGAACTTTAAAAGAATATGAGAGAACTTATAAAACTATATTCTTCTTGTTACCAATTCTGACTACTGTAAAATACCATAAAAAATGGTGGAATATGGAGATATAAAGCTGTTTCACCACCTGGTTCGATCTACTTTAATTCAGATAATCTTAATCAAGATCCTGCTGAGCCAATCAGTGGTGCCCATAGATTTGTACTGCAATGTATTTACCCTCCCTGCTTTTTCTGCAGCTGCCCACAAGGCTCACATTCATTTGGGGGTCAGTACTGATATCCTTGGACTTCCCTGGAGGCTCAGTGGTAAAGGATCCATTGCAGGTGACAGGTTCGATCCCTAGGTACGGAAGATCCCCTGGAGAAGGAAATGGCAACCTACTCCAATATTTTTACTGGGAAATCCCATGGACAGAGGAGCCCGGCAGGTTACAGTCCACTGGGTCTCAAAAGAGCAACTAAACAATAACTATGATCAATGTCCTTCCCTCACCCTCATTGAAAGTCAATTTCCCTTTGCATGATTTATACCCCAATGCATGGGCTTTGGCAAGTTCCACAGAGCGGTCACTTGGCAGCCACACAACACTTACCCACAAGGCTATCGACCTGCACGTCTGCTGTGTTAGAAGCAGCCCCTCGATGATCCAAGAGGGATTCGGTCCTCTCTGCTGCTGGCACACAGGGCTGCTGTGGAGAAAAACACACACGAGTCACAATCTAATAGGAGGCTGCTTCCGAACTAACTGCAAAAAGGCTCAAAGTTCCACTCACTGCTTAGGTTTAGAGAAGCAGTAATAGGAGCTAGACACAAGGAGGGATGGAAGAAGGATCAAGGTCACATTATTTAAAAAAAGGCCAGAGATTCACTAACTTGGGGCTGTTTTTCCTCAGGGATAGCAAAGTGTTATGATTTTGCCTTTGACTATTAAAAACCTATTGTTTGTTTTGTTTCAAATCACGTTTTGCTCAAAACCTGAAAATGTACACAAGCCTATCACAAAACAGCTCAGAGACGGAAGGTGGTGGTCCTGGGCAGATACTGCGGCACTACATAATGTGCTCATGATTCCAGCAGGCCGGCCAGGACAGACATGGGCCAGAGTCCTTGAGGACAGAGGGCTGAAGCCAGCCCACTAAGCTCATTCAGGACCAAGGGCCTTCCTCAGATTGGACAGCACACAGGAAGTACTTAAAAGAACCATTAATTTTATTTTATATTTGAACATCTGGGGGGAAACTTCAGCCTCAGGGGAATTCTAGCATGCTTTTAAAAGCACTCTAGCAAAAACACATGGAACAGCCCAAATTGTAAACATCCTGAAAGGGCTTACTGCTTTAATACCAACCTAGCCTGCTCTTAACAGACAGCAGGCTCCTTGTACATATTCCTGATATTTTCTACCACTTCTTAAATGAAAGGAAAAAACGATGAATGGTGTAGAGATTCATAACGATAAGTAGAAAGAAAAGCCAAAGCAGAGAAAAGATCCAGGAAAAATCTTTACCTCTGAGTGGCAGGTCTCTGCTGATCCAACGCTATGGTTTGCTCCAGTCAATGAGCTGAGAAGGTTAAGGCCTTGGTTCCTCTCTGAAGAGAAAAAGTACAATCAGTGAAATGTTTTGTCTGCATTTAAAGCTGTTAAAATGACTGTGATGATGATATAATAGCTATTTCCTCATTACAAAAGTTTTAGCTATAAAAAAGTTACTATTAATACAAACTCCTCTAAATTCTGAATAACTCTGAAATCAAGGCGTATTAGTCCAGATCAAATATATGGCAGAGCCATTAAAACAAAAGGCTGCTCAGTAGTTCTGTTTGCAAAGATTAATGACACTGATGTTTTAATAGCTACTATGAACTAATATTTCAGTGTCTAAACAATTAAAAACATTAAAAAGAATCAACGTCAAGGAATCATTACCAGATGAAAATGAACATTCATGCTTTCTTGAAATTAAGCTCTGTTTAATTCAGTTAAGGTTCCCAATACTTTCAGTATTTACATTTCCTTGAGTCCCTTGGACTGCAAGGAGATCCAACCAGTCCATTCTGAAGGAGATCAGCCCTGGGTGTTCTTTGGAAGGAATGATGCTAAAGCTGAAACTCCAGTACTTTGGCCATCTCATGCAAAGAGCTGACTCACTGGAAAGACTCTGATGCTGGGGAGGGATTGGGGGCAGGAGAAGAAGGGGACGACCGAGGATGAGATGGCTGGATGGCATCACCGACCCAATGGACGTGAGTTTGAGTGAACTCCCGGAGACGGTGATGGACAGGGAGGCCTGGTGTGCTGCAATTCATGGGGTCGCAGAGTGGGACATGACTGAGCGACTGAACTGAACTGAACTGAGGTAGTGTCAGTCACTCAGTGGTGCCTGACTTTGCGACCCCATGGACCGCAGCCCACCAGGCTCCTCTGTCCATGGAGTTCTCAGGCAAGAATACTGGAGAGGATAGCCATCCTCTTCTCCAGAGGATCTTCTCGACCCAGAGATCAAAACAGCACCTCCTCCTGCATTGGCAGGCGTATTCTTTATCACCGAGCCATCAGGGAAGCCCAGGAATATCCTTAGGATCAGGAAAACTGGAGGGAAAACCAAACAACAACAACAACAACAAAAAGCCCCCAAAACAAAAAATCACTGCCTGAGAGCAGAATGTGAAACCCATAATTTAAGAGGCTAGCAGCACAGAAGTCACAGAACTGCTCTCCCAAAAAGATAACTTCCTCCTACATCACTTTTCCTCTGGCTCCATTCTCACCTCTCTACAAACTTTCGAGGCCTTCTCCCCTACTGGGTGAAACCTGTCGTAAGTCACACTTGCAGGCTACTCGTTCCCCTTTTCACCTGGGGAGGTCTGCCTTGGAAACTGGGATGGAGCCCGACTGGGGCACGTGGAGTGTAGACCTGCAGCTTTTTCCAGGCTGACCTCTTACTACGTGGGCAGTCACCTACTTACTGCAGGCAGTTATCTACCCGAGTCAGCACCTATGCTTTAAGGCTACAAAGGCACTAGGCGGCACCAAGTGTCTGCTGCTGCCCTGCTGCCTTCCCTGCTCCACAACCAAAGGTGTGCACGTACTCCTGGAGCCCCCCTCACCCCTCAGCCAAACTGCCCACTTGGTGAGGAACTCTCCAGGCCCAGTGCTTGGGTGTGCCCCCCAATCCAAGGACCAGACGCTAAGGTTTCCTCAAGGCAGGCCATGGAGGCTCAGAGGCTGAGAAAAGCAGATCCGTGTGATGTCCCACACTGATGGTTTCACAGAGCCTGGGGGTGTTTGTTCAAATATCAACGTAATTCTTTCTTGTGGCCAATGTGCTACAGACTCTAAAGCAGCTGAAAGTAGCTATGCACCACTCAGGGATTTTACATGTCATGAGGATACATGCGAGTTCCTAAACATACTTCAGGCTCTTTGCACAAAAGACATAATCTGAGTAACAGAGTACTGGGTAAGGGAGCCGTCACTTCCATGACTGGAAATCACTTGGACTTTGGGTAATTTTCAAATCAGTACACAATTCTCTCCATATTCCAATTCCACAGCTTATGTTTTTCCTTTGTTGGGCATTACCTAAACTTGGCAGGCCAAACTGCAATCCGTGAAGAATAATACAATACAATGTCAGTTTAGACGTGCTATTTAGACCCAAATGGTCTATTTAAAATCCCTCATTCTTTACAGTGGCTGCCTCCAAGGAAAGGATCGGGGACGGACAGGAGAGCAAGGGAGTTGGCCTCATCCCTGCATACCGTAAACCTTTGTGTACCTTTTCATGTCTGTTTCATATTCATGTGTTTGCCTATTTAAAGATAAAACTTTTAATGATTAAATGCTATGTGTGTTTAACCACCATCACAACAAAAAAACCCTGGTTTGTCCCATTCTAATAATGAATAAAATTATGAAAAGAGTCCAAATAGGTGGGAAGAAGACAGGGCTGGTGGTCAAATAGGCCTGACCTACCAATGTGACCTTGGACAAGTCAATCATTCTGTGTCTCAATTTTCTGATCTGCTAAAAAAAAAAAAAAAAAAAAAAAGAATGTTGCTAGAATGGTCATTAAGGCCCTTTCTGCTCTAGAGGTTTGTGATTTTAAGAAGTGGCATTCTTCAGCTTCTCCTGACAGTCAACTCTAAAATAAGTATTTTAAGTTACTTCATAGAAAAATAAGAACCAAAAATTCCAAAATCCTTTTAAGATCTATAGATGGTTATGAATTTATAATCAGGTTTCAGGCTAATGAAAGCTGGAAGAACTTTGGCTCAATATTTTCTTAAACAATGGAGAATTTGGCCAACTAACATGAGTTCACTATGTTCCACTGCTTATATTTTAAGGAAGTTAGAGACAAAAATTTTCACAATTAGAAAAGCATGTTAATGTTACTCAAAAAACCTGGATGTTTTAAACACCCATGGTTTTAAAGAAACTTTCCATTTTCTCCGAGTTCAGTGTTTAGCAAAACTCTACCACGTGCACCCACTGTGAAACTACTGTTCTACCAGGTAAGAATCCCCTGAATCTTGTCTTGTTTGCCAGATTTTTCTCCCCAGGGTTCGGCGCATGGAAATGTCATCCCTGTTAAGAATCTATCTTTTAGCTGATAGCTGTTGAAACTGACTTTAGCATCTCTGGTTTTACTGACACCACAAAATACCAGACTAAGAAGGAATAAATTTGTCTACTCAATGGATGCTTCTGGGACTTCAGAGCTACAGAAAGAGAAAGTTGTTAAGTAACGTAAATTAAATTCTTCTTGAAGGAATAGTAAGTATACTAAACTCTGGTCCTAAAAACACACTAATTCAGTACTGATCATCGGCATAGAATTCCTCAAGGAAATGTCAGAAACAAAACCACAGCATCTAGAATAAAGACTAGAAATGGAAAAGTCAAGCCTTGTGGAAATATATGAAATTATTTGGATATCTCTTTATAAATCTAAAGGAACACTGTTATTTATCTTCTACAAAATTTGTTAAATTTATCTTTAACTGAAGGATAACTGCTTTACAGTACTGTGTTGGTTTCTGTCAAAAATCAACATGAATCAAGGTTTTCTCTCTTTTTTTTTTTAACAGAGTAAACTATAACTCATAGAGATTAGGTAACTTCTTCAAAGTCACACAACTAGAACCTGAACGTGAAATTCAGAACTCTTTGATTCTAATTAATTCCAATTCTAGGGCTTCCCTGGTGGCTCAGTGGAAGGCACAGTTCAATCCCTGATCCATGAAGATCCCACATGCAGGGGAAGAGTAAGCCTCTGCACCACCACTGCCGGGCCTGTGCTCTGGAGCCCAGGGGCTGCAACTACGGAGCCCATATACCCCAGCTAGGGAAAGCCTGTGTGCCCTACACCCACTGCTCCGCAGCAAGAGAAGCCACTGCAATGAGAAGCCCATGCGCTGCAACAGGAGTAGCCCCTGCTCGCTGCAACTGGAGAAAGCCCCACAGCAACGAAGAGCCAGCACAGCCAAACGTACATAAAAAAACTATTTAAAAAATCTCCATCCTAATTAATTTCCATTAAGCCCAAAGGCAGCATATAAAGAGCAAACAGGCATTAAATGCTTAACATACAAATACTAAATATGACAATACAAACACTGACTATGATGACGCAAACTTGGATCAAGTGCAAAAAGATATCCTTTTATTCACATATAGTTCTCTTTTGTCTGTAATCCTTTATTATATCCGTTGTTTAGGCTGATTTCAACTGAAATAAGATGAACAGCTGAGGACTGAATAATTAATTATATGCCGCTTAGTGCCTCTCACTAACTTATCCTAGACCAGCTCCTGTAACTCCTGGAGGCACTGGTCACATAAAACCCGTGGCAGACAGGTGGTTAGCCCCAGTGTCCCTTCACTATGCCTTCAAGGATATGTAGACAAGGGTGTCTCAAACTCACCACTTTTGACATTTGAGCGTGTATGCGGGCGTCCTATACATCCCCATCTATACTACCAAATACCTGTGGCACTGCCAAATGTCCCCAGGGTGGGGGCAAAACTACCTTGAGTTAAGAACCACGGACATAAATCTTGGAGAAGGAAATGGCAACCCACTCCAGTACTCTTGCCTGGAGAATCCCACGGAAGGAGTAGCCTGGTAGGCTACAGTCTACAGGGTCGCAAAGACTTGCTCACATCTAGTTAGGACAGGAAATTCGGGCCTAAAATGCTCAGGTTTTAAGTCATTTCTTATAAGGGTTTTTCAATGGAAAGGTAATAAAAGCACTTTGGAGTCAATCTCTATATCCTGTCAGCATCACAAACCACCTCTGCCTGCTCCGGGAAACTTCTCTAAATGGTTTCCGCTCCTCAGTCCCATCTGCCTTGTTGTCCTTACTGTGGCAGCATAAACACCTACCTTGAGTCTATCTGCTGTTCTAAACTATATCAGAAACTCTGTGCAGATAGAGACAGGAGTTCAGGGGTCTTCTACCTTGCAGAGCCCACAGCACAGCGCTAAACCTACAGGGGGGATGCAGAGATATCCGCTGAAGCCTGACATCTTGTTAGACAGAGGCTGCAAGTATGGCAGAAGGTTTTACTTCAAATTTATATGCACTGCTCACAATATCTGAATTTCTATGACTGCACGCCCAAAATGTCTTAGATGATATGTTATATATTTTCCGTGTGCATATCTTAGCTTTTATTCCTTTATTTTTTTGGCTGCATCACGTCACATGTGGGATCTTAGTTCCTTGGCCAGGGATCAAACCTGCACCTCCTGCACTGGAAGCACTGTCTTAACCACTGGACCACCAGGGAAATCCCTGGCTTTTATTTCCTTTAAGCACCAATTATTTGGCATCATCTCGTCATACAAAGTTCAGGTTTTCCTGTATTTTAAGTCTTCTTTACATCCCCTTTCTCTCCCCACAAAGTATTTTTTTTTCTACCCATATGATAAGATGATCAAATTTACCATAATCACAACTAAGATACTTCAACTTATACAGAGAAGAGGTATTTTTTTAATAATATTTTTAAAACATACCATATTATTTGCATAAAAACTGTTATGCAAATACAGTACTCCATCCAAAATGATTTCACTAGTATTAGGAAAGTAAGCGTTTTATCTCACATTCCACTTCTGTTTTGACAAATGGAAATGACATGTTCTTAAAATCACAAAAGAATCAGAATTGACTTATTCTCTTTTTCTAAACTACTGCTTAAAAAGGGTAAAATTATAAAGTATATTATTAAAGACAGCACACCTTTAGGAAAATAGGCTTAAGCACTAAATCTGGCTCCATCACCAGCTTTGAATTCAGAAAAGTCAATCTCTGACACTTTTGATACATGCTCACAAGTGAAGAACTGTCTCTGTCAATACCTGAACATGTAATAAATGTGACCAGAAAATAACCACATTGTATTTTTTTGCCTTTTTTTCCTCATTGTAAATATGTTCTTTGTAGAAAATTTGTAAAATAGAGAAAAGCATAAGGAAGAAAACTAAATAACTAAAGATGCCAGTTAACTTCAGCATATGCCCTCCTATTCTTTTTCCCTGCTTATGTATACACATAAATTCTTAATAAACTGAATTAAATATCAGAATGAATACTGTTTTTTCCAAGGTTGTAAAGGAAAGCTCTAACCCTAATTCCAAAAGTGGTTCTACTGTGAGTGCCTTCTCCAAAGCCTAAAGCACACTCTTGAAATTCCTCAAAGGAATGTTTAGAATCAACTAGAAACAAAAAAACATTCAAAACCAAGTGTGGGGATTAACAAGAGCAAATGAAACAAACAAAAAGACGACTTTTCTTATGTGGCTCATAACCAGCTCTAAAAATAATTCCAAAGAATGACTACAAAAATGTTCTGCAAGGGGGCCACAGAAGGAGGCCTGCAGTGCCTTCATGGTGACTAATCTGAAGGTATTTCCCACCATTTATTTGCCTATGGACAATTTTGGGGGTGATTTTTTAAAAACAAAATCTCATTATTTTACTCATACATTTACTGCCTTCTATCTTCTCTAATTTGTCACAATTCTTTCTTCCCCTTTTGCTCTTACAACACAATATTCTCCACCAAATTATGCATTCTACCTAAAAATCAATGTATTAATATAACACATTTTATTTTTGACCACAACATTCACAGTGAGAGTACTGACAAATTATTCAAATCATTTTTTTCAGTTCCACAATATCAGGTGCTGGAATAAAAAAAAGAGGAACAACTCATTCTGTCTCAAGGAACGCAGTTTCATAGAATATTATGTTATAATTCTATTCTATCCTAGAGGTTAGGAAAGTGGAATCCAGTAACATAATGCCATTTTCCCAAAATCACCCAGGCAGAGACAGACCCCGTTAGAATCCTCTTCATTAACCATTCTTCCATTCACTACTTTGATGTTATTTTGTTTTCTGCAACATTAAATTCAATTTTTTATTTAATCATCATTTTTTTCAACTTTTAGAAAAAAAGTTATATTAAAGGTACTAGCCATCTGCTTTCTCAGGACAGTACCCTAGGTATCAGGTAGCCAGAGAGACCTTATCTTTTGGTACTCCATTATGACACTGCTCTACATCAGCTGCAAAAGAAGCCTCAAAAATGGACTGGGATTTCTGCCATGGCATCTGGTTACCAAGTACATTCTGGAGAACATACATTAATAGATGACCAACCTTTTCATTTATAATGGGAAAATACAGAAAACCAGACGAAAGAATTGTTTCTAATGTTAAAAATTCCACTTAATCTTTACCCACTTGCACCACTGGATACTCAATATGATAATAAACTGAAAGTCAATTTTCAGAGCTTCTGAAATCCAATCTCCACAATTACTGCTTACCACTGGGAGAGCACTGTTACAACCCTGTGCTATTTACTTAGTCTAATCCCTCCTTCACTGATTAGGAACAGTAAAAGATCACAGAATTTCCCTTCCTAGCCCATCCTTCAGTGGTGGTATTTGTAAAAAACAAAAACAAACAAAAACCCATTAAACATCCAGTTCAGTTCAGTTCAGTCGCTCAGTCGTGTCCAACTCTTTGCGACCCCATGAATCACAGCACGCTAGGCCTCCCTGTCCATCACCAACTCCCGGAGTTCACCCAGACCCACGCCCATGGAGTCAGTGACGCCATCCAGCCATCTCATCCTCGGTCGTCCCCTTCTCCTCCTGCCCCCAATCCCTCCCAGCATCAGAGTCTTTTCCAATGAGTCAACTCTTCACATGAGGTGGCCAAAGTACTAGAGCTTCAGCTTCAGCATCATTCCTTCCAAAGAAATCCCAGGGCCGATCTTCAGAATGGACTGGTTGGGTCTCCTTGTAGTCCAAGGGACTCTCAAGAGTCTTCTCCACCACCACAGTTCAAAAGCATCAATTCTTTGGTGCTCAGCCTTCTTTACAGTCCAACTCTCACATCCATACATGACCACTGGAAAAACCACAGCCTTGACTAGACGGACCTTAGCCGGCAAAGTAATATCTCTGCTTTAGAACTAACACCCCCAAAAGATGTCCTTTTCATTATAGGGGACTGGAATGCAAAAGTAGGGAGTCAAGCAACACCTGGAGTAACAGGCAAATTGGCCTTGGAATGCAGAATGAAGCAGGGCAAAGACTAATAGAGTTTTGTCAAGAAAATGCACTGGTCATAGCAAACACTGAACACCCAAGAGCCAACTAAATCCTCTGTGGTCCCAGTGGTCAGGTGACAAAGCCTGCAACTGGGGGGCCAGAGCTTGGAGGTAGCATTAAACTGACACTCTAACAAGGTCACTACACATAACGCTGCATTCCTATGCAAAGCAACAAGCGACAGCTCCACCTGACACAAAACAAGACTCATGAGGCTTCTGCGAACCATCTTTTCCTTGAGTTTAAAACCAAGTCTTAACAGTAAATAATCTGCCTGCAATGCAGGAGACCCAGGTTCAATCCTTGGGCCAGGAAGATCCTCTGGAGAAGGAAATGGCAACCCACTTCAGTATTCTTGCCTGGAGAACACTATGGACAGAGGAGCCTGGTGGGCTATAGTCCACGGGGTTGCAGAGTCGGACCTGACTGAATGACTGACACTTCACTTTGCAAGATGCGTGATCACCCACAGATATCCAAGGAGACTGTCATGAGGTTTCCTGGAGCACCAGGCAAATGGAAGAGGAGACGGCTACACCGGAGACCAAAGAGGGAGGTGGGAGTGGGTGTCAACTTTAAAGACCTGTCACATTTGGCACAGAGCACTGCCCCCGCCAGTTTCTCTTTCATGATCACGAGAGGACATCATCCAGTTATGAAAAACCCCAAATGCTAAGTCTCCACAGCCACAACCTGGTGCTCACAGAAGCTGAGGGTAACTCAAGTAGGCAGCCGAGATTTTATTGACATCCCTTTTCTTAAATCAATTTTCAGGTAGAGTAAATGGAAGGCAAGACAGTACAGGGAAGACTATACAAGGTGAGCAAATTAATGTGGATAGGGACATCTAAAAAACTCTACTGAGGTATACAGGCATTTCTAACCACTTCATTTGCAGACCATTTGAAGGCTTTAATGTATACAGTGGAAACTCTGACCTCTCTAGAAGTTTGACCTTCACAGTGAACACGTGACATCTGGGAATTTCTTCCAAGGACAGCATATTAAAAAGCAGAGACATTATTTTGCCAACAAAGGTCCGTCTAGTCAAAGCTGTGGTTTTTCCAGTAGTCATGTATGGACGTGAGAGTTGGAATATAAAGAAAGCTGAGTGCCGAAGAACTGATGCTTTAGAACCGTGGTGTTGGAGAAGACTCTTGAGAGTTCTTTGGACTGTAAGCAGATCCAACCAGTCCATCTTAAAGGAGATCAGTCCTGAATATTCACTGGAAGGACTGATGCTGATGCTGAAACTCCAATACTTTGGCCACCTGATGCGAAGAACTGACTCACTGGAAAAGACCCTGATGCTGGGAAAGATAGAAAGTGGGAGGAAAGGGGGACACCAGAGGATGAGATGGTTGGATGGCATCGCTGACTCAATGGACATGAGTTTGAGTAAACTCTGGGAGTTGGTGACAGACAGGGAGGCCTGGCGTGCTACAGTCCATGGGGTCACAAAGAGTTGGGCACGACTGAGCGACTGAACTGAACTAAGAGCTTAGTATGTACCACCTGATCCTTCAGCTCGCTGTTCCTCAGCTGTTTTCATCATGGCCCCTAAGGGAAAAGCTTGTTTCCTTCTCTACTTATATCCATCACTTCTGACACCAGATGTGTGGTTTTTTCCCACACCAAGCAATTCTCCAGTTCTTGGGAGGACACCAACTACATATCCTACAATTTAATGCAATTCTGACAATACTCTCCATAGATCCTGCAGAACTCCCTGCTCCAAGGGCTCAGTTCCTCATGAAGCCCTCCTCAGCTTTGATAATTTGCTAGAATGCCTCACAGAACTCAGGAAAACAGTTTACCTACTAGATTACCAATTCATTATAAAAGAATATAGCTCAGGAACACCCAGATGGAAGAGATGCACAGAGCAAGGTATCCAGGCATGCCACCCTCCCAGCACCTCATTGTGTTAACCAATCTGGAAACTCCAAATTGCATTGCTTGGAATTTGACTGGAAGTAAATGACTGATTAATCATCGACCATTGCTGATTAACAACCTCTAGCCCTCCTCCCCAACTCAGAGGTTGGGGGTGGGATCACAAGTTCCAACCATCTAATCATGTGGTTGGTTCCCCTGATAACCAATCTCCCATTCTCAGGGGCTTTCCAAAAGTCATTCTATTAACATAAACTCCAGTGTGGTTTAAAGGGTCTGTTACTGAATTCACAGAAGATACTATTTTCACCTTGACTGCTCTGGAGTTATTTCAGAAGCCAGGAAAAAACCCAAATATTAATTTATTGTATTATTTGGAGCTCTGTGCCAGGAATTGGTTACAAAGACATGCCCCCTCAGGGCCTTTATAGACATTTGTTTCCTAATTATGATATACCCTCCCCACTGAACTGTTGATATCACAGATGCACTATGTTTATACAATGTGTGCTTTATACATAGAAAATAAATTATATACACTATCACATGTAAAATAGATAGCCAATGGGAATTTGTCGTATGACTCAGGAAACTCAAACTGGGGCTCTGTAACAACGTGGCAGGGGCGTAGGGGATGGAGGGGTGGAAGTGAGGTTCAAGAGAGAGGGGACATATGTATCCCTATGGCTGATTCATGTTGATGTATGGCAGAAGTCAACACAACTGACCAGTTGTAAAGCAATTATCCTTCAATTTAAAACAAATAAAAAATTCTTTTAAAGTATGAAGTTTTCACTTATGAAACAAGACATTGGTAGGGCCAAGAATATGAAACCAGGTTATTATAAGTTAACGCAGAAATTTTACCTCTATATCAAGAAGATTTATAAATCTCTCTCTAGAATAACAATTTGTCTACAACTGTAGTATTATAATTTAACCTGTTTTCTTTTACAATGTGAAATTAAGTAACAAATTACATTAACTGAGCACCTATTATGTACAAATAAACCTTAACTCAAACTAAAGAGAATAATCCATGGTGACTCTGAAGTGAAATAATTTAAAATAAACTATCTTTCATTAGGCATAACAGGATAGTTATTACAGTAACTATCAGAAGCCTTACTGGAATTTTGGATTAAGTGCAGAACAATGGGATAAAGTTAGTATCAACACCACATCAGACAACCTTTCTAAAAGGATTTATTTAAAATGCAGTCAGTAAAAGAGGTCCAAAAACTCAGGTATGATCATTACCTCCTGCCTGTCTCATTAAAAATCTTACTCATGGCAGCAGAACGTCTCGGCTTGAGAGAATTCTGTGGGGAATGAACTCATCTGACTCTGCCAATAATTTCCCATGCAGCCTGGGTAAATTATTTAACTCCTCTGTGTTCATTTCTCTCACCAGCCAATAATGTAGATCCATACACTGTAACCCCCTGGAGAAGGAAATGGAAACCCACTCCAGTGCTCTTGCCTGGAGAATTCCCAACCTGGTGGGCGACATCCCATGGGTTGCAAAGAGTCGGACACGACTGAGCAAATAACACACATGGAGACACATACACACACTGTAATGGAAAAACACACAACACTCCTGGGTCGGGAGACCTGCCCTCTTGTCGCACCTTAGCTACTGATTCACTGTGTGGATGTGGGCAAGTCACCTCTCTTCCCTGGGGCCTCATTTTTCTGCATCTATGAAAGGAACATATCACGCCAGAGGCATGTATAGCGAGTCTATGTTCTAAATGCTTCCCCTGGCTAATTCATATACACTAGCATACCAAACAAAACAACGTCCCTTATTAAATTTTATAAAATTCAACAATATGCAATCTGTACAGCCAGTACAAGACTTGATAGAAAAAAAATACTGCATAGAAAAATATTGGGAAGTAAATGATTGTTCTCCAAAAGAAAAGTCTTAAAAGTTTAGGCCAAGTGCCTCCCTAACTTGAATCAGGCACAACTGTCATTCAAAAGAACTCACTGCAGTCCTTTCTGAATAATTTCTCTTTTCTGCCTGGATCATCTCTTAGTGGAATGTAATCCACAAATTACCTCCTAGGCTTTGGGAAATCAAGTCCATATGTACCCTAGGCATACCCTATACTACATATTCCAATTAAATCCTTCCCAGCTTTGGTTTTTCCAAACTCATTACTTTAGACAATCTCCATTCTTCCCATCCCCTTGATCATTTCAACAGCTCGGAGCTAAATCATTTTCATCATAACTTTCTTCACCTGCGAGGAGGACAAGGAAGAAGAGTGATAAAAATGAAAGCCAGTAAATAGGGAGATGTGGGGAAAATACATTAGAGAGAAAATTTTCACCACTGTTCTCAGCTCTATGTCACAAAGTAAAATGTCCTTTCCCCAAACTACCAGACTAAGATATTCTATCTTCTGAGAATTAACAGGCCTGTTCTCTGACTTCTCTATGCAATTTACTGCTTCTAGGAATACTGCTTCATAAAATACTGAAGTACCTATTACTAGAAGCATTCAACCAAAAATGGGGGACAATCATCTGGCAGGGATGCTATAGAAACCATACCTATAGTGGATAGAACAGACTAGCTCAAACGTTCCTATCAGTTTTTTATCTAAATGCATTTGAGAGATATGTCACCTGTCAATCAACTGGGTAATACTGGCTTACTAGTTAAAATGATTATCAGTGGGAGAAAGGGAAACACCTCGAGAAGATGTGTGTCATATCTAGTATACAGTCCCCCACTCCCACTGGATTAAATTACTTCTAAAACTGCCTCTGAACATAAAACCCTACTAATACTCTCACACAGTCTATATTTGAAGGCCAAGCATCTGATACTTTGCTACCATCATCCAACGTATTATCCAACCATTCCCCTTATTTCATCACAATTTTAATTACTGGCGCACTGTCCTCTTCTCCAATACTATTTCTGTCTCATTCTCAGAAAGTTCAATATACATACTGACAGTCCTTCTAAGAACTTGACTCTTGGTCATTAAAGTTCCGTTTTACAGATGTTGTCCTCGACCTATTTCAGTCAAATAGTCACCTGGTCATAGCCTAAGATCTTATTGTTATCAACTACAACCCCTCTGTCATCTCAATTTCATCCATCTCATTCACTGACCACTGCTTATTTTCCCAGCTTATACCCCCACTCCCTTATAGTAGCCCAAGCCAATTATCCTTCAGCTTCATTGGGACCTCAAAACTATCACCTTTTCCCTGACCCTCCCCCCACTGATTTTCTCTCTCCTTTTCTTACCCAAGTTAAATTCCATGATCAATCATTATACTCATTCTCTTATGGACACAACCTAATTGCTTTCTTCTCTCTTACCATGATAACCTTGCTTGGTAAAAGCTCAACTGATGATTCCACGGCTGCATCTGTGTACCTTAAGGCGGCCAGGGAAAAGACCCACCCCTCGATTCCACCCCCACAGGCACATACACACACTCATGCCACCTGTGCCTGTCTTCACTTTAAACATATCACACCAAATGACTGCCTGGCAGTCATTTATTTTTAGCATTTTATCTTACATCCCTAGAATCATCTCCCCTCTCATTTTCCTAGATAACTTTCACATTTTCTTGTCTCTCCTCAATTCCTAATACAACCTCCTTCTGTCCTCAGATGATAACCTGGCTTCTTACTTCACTGAGAAAACAGAGGCAATCAGAAGAAACTTCCACAGATCTCCATGCCACATCTCCCCACCCGTGTGCGCACATACTCCATTCTGCCTCGGCACAGATCTGCTTTCCCCTCCCATCCACGGCCAACCTCTTCACTCCCCGACTAGGGCCCGCCCTCTCTCACCTACTCAAGGACAGCCTTCTAGCACTCCTCCCTTCTCCTCCTTCAACAGTTTTCCCACTTTTTACAAGCTCGTTCCCTTCAGCCTATGAACATGCTTGACCTCATTCTCAAAAAAAAAATAATAAAAGAAAACCACACTCTTCTCACTAGCACCCACCTATTTCTTTGTTCCTTTTTCCTGCAAAAAAAAAAAAAGAGCGGTTTTCAGTCACCATTTCCAATTCCTCTCCTCCCAATCTCTCCTAAAACTACTTCACCAAAACTGTTCTCCTCAAGGCCGCTGATGATCTCCACATTGCTAAATCTGAAGGTCAGTTCTCATCTTCCTTGACCCGTGAGCGACCTCGGCACGGCTGACCACCCCTCCACCTTGACAGCCCTCCACTGTGCTTCCAGGCCCCTGTCACTCTCTCTCTGTGTCCCTGGCTGGTTCTTTCTCTTCTCCCCATCCTCCTCCTGTTGGAATGTCCCTGCGCTGAGTCCTTGGTCCTCTTTATTTACTACACTTACTCGCTTGAGATCTCATGTAGGCTCAAGGTTTTAAAAGCCATGCATGTGCCTCTCCATGCATCCAGCCAACTGGCTGCTTGATAACTCCACTTGGAAGTCAAGCGTCCATTTCAAAAGTCAACACGTCCAGAAGGAAACCACTGATATGCCCCTTGCCCCTCAAAGTCGGCTTCACCCGCAGCCTGCTCACTGCTGCTGACAGCATCCCCTTCCTATGACTGCTCAGGTCCGCACCCTGCGGCCCTCCTTGATTGTCCTCTCTCGCTCATCCCTCACCTCCAAACCATCAGGAAAAGCTGGCATGACCACAAAACAGATGCGGAGCCTGACCTTTCCTCACCCCTTCCATTGCTACCACTCTGGTCTGTGTCACCGCTCTCTCTCTCCTGGAATACTGCAATCACCTCCTATGAGATCACCTTGGTTCCGCCTCGCCTCCACTGTCTCTTCTCCACAAAGCAGCCCGAGAGCTCTTTTCAGACCTCACGTCAGATCATGTTACTCTTCTACTCAGCAAAAGCCCTGCCAGAGTTCCTGGGTGACTCTGAGCAAATACGAAAGTTACCATGATGGCCTGTGAGACCCTGAATAATTGGTCCTTCATTACCCCCCGACTGTGCTCCCTCCTCAGCCCCCGTGCAGTCCTTGATTCTCTTCACACACACCAGGCGTGGATTCTCTTCAGGGCCTCTGCTGTAGCTATCCACTCTGCCTGCTAAGCTATTCTCCCAGATGCCACATGGCAAATACCTCATCTCCATCCTCAGATCTCAAGCTCTTAAGATCAATCTTAAGACCTACACCGATTTAATACTGCAATCTACCCAACTATCTCAACATCCTGAATCCTGCTTTATTTTTTCATTATCACTTATCATCTTCTAGTATATTGTACAACTTACAAATTAGGTGTATTGTCTACTGGCTAATGTGTCCCACTAGAATGAAAACTCCACAAGGACAGAAATTTGTGTCTGTTTTGTTCACTGATGTATCCCAACCACAGAGATGAATGCCTGGCACATAGTAACCACTTGATAAATTTATTATTTGGACTTGCCTGGTGGTTCAGTGGATAAGAATCTGCTTGCCAGTAAAGGGGACATTTGATCTCTGGTCCAGGAAGATTCCACATGCTGGGAGCAACTAAGCCCATGTACCACAATACTGAGCCCGTGCTCTTGAGTCAATGAGCAGCAACTACGAAAGCCACATGCCTAGACTGTGCTAAACAACAAGAGAAGCCACTACAACAGAAGCTTGCGCACCACAATGAAGCGTAGCCCTTACCTGCCACAACTAGAGAAAGTCTGTGTGAAGCAATGAAGACTCAGCCCAGCCAGAAAACAAAAAAAGTGTTTTTCTGAATGAATGAACAGACACTTGAAACTGGGTCTTAAAATTATGAAACAGTGAGAAATCTGAGCTTGACAAAAGACAAACTCATGTGATCTAGCCACACCTAAGGTCTCAACTGTGCCCTGGACAGGTAGCTACTTATAAAGGCTGTGTTATTTCTTCCTGGTCTCAAGGAGATCTTGTCATACTAGAAATAGGTACCAAGGAAGTAGAGAGGACAGGGCCCACTATTTCCACCTTTGCCTCCAGGTGACTCTACCCTGGGCAGAGTCCTATCTCTCCCCTGGCTTTGTAAGTCAGAGGATTGACCTGTGAACATTACACAATTCATGAATGGGAGAAAGCAAACCAGTCAGAGGGCTAATAGCTTTCAAAATGCCAAGTTTACACCTGTGGATTAAGCACAGACTCTTACAAATTAGAATTAGAGGACTATCATCTACGTCAGTGGTTCTCAACCAAATTGCATATCTGAATTCTTGAGGCACTTAAAAGACACTGAAGCCACCCTGCCCTTCTAAATAAATGGTCTGGGTGAGACCCAGACAGCACAGGTCATAAAAGCTTCCCAGGTGATCTCACTGTACAGCCAGAGCCATGGACGGAGACCAACCTCCTTTTGCAGATTAAAAATAAAGCCTAGACAGAACGAGATCCACATAAGGTCACACAGCTACGTAGAAATGTTGGGACAGGACACTGTCACCAGACTCTTCGGAAAAATTTCATTACAATACAGTAATTTATAAGGCTGCATGTTACAGTAGTTAAATGCATGAGACTTCAAAATTATAAAGATCTAAGTTCAAATCAGAGGCTTTGCTATTTCACAGCTAATATTAGTGGTTCTCACACTTTACTGCATATTATAATTACCTGGGGATAATTACCTGGAGAAGATGTTTTAAATCTCTATGTGGAGGCCACACAGTTAATGCAGAATCTCCAAGAATGAGATTCAGGCATCAGTACTTCTTAGAGTTCCCCAAGTGATTCCAGTGTGCACATAAGTTTGAGAACTGATGACTTATATGACCTTGGGGAAATTACTTGACCTCTTTAAGCCTCTCTTGAATACTGTGATTAAATAAGATAATGCATGTACAGCAGCAGCTCATTAGTATGGTTGCCATCTCATTGCCTTCTCCTACCAACAACTCCTTCTAACAGTACTATCATCATGAACAGTACTATTTCCTTCCTTCCTTCCTTCCTTTTTTCCTTTCTCCTTCCAGCCTTCCCTTTCCTCTTTCTTACTGAGGTATTATTTACATATACATAACATCAACTTCTTTAAAGTACAGAATTTGGTGGGTTTTAGTATATTTACAAAGTTGCATAGCCACCATCACTATATAATTCTAAAACACTTTTATCACTCCAAAAAAGAAATCTCATACCCCAAACCAACCCTCCCTGCCCCTGGGAGCCACTAACCTACTTTCTATCTCTATGAATTTAACTATTCTGAACACTTCACTTAAGTGGAATCGTTAAAATATGTGGCCTTTGTGTCTGGCTTTTTCCATTTAGTATAATGTTTTGAGGTTCATCCACGTTGTAGCATGCATCCATGCTTCATTTCTTTTTATGGTTGAATAATATTCTATCATATGGATGCTGTTTTCAGCAGTTATTTCCAATTCAGCATTTGTTTCCACTTTTTTTTGCAATTATGAATAATGCTTCTAGAAACATCTGTGTACAAGTTATTTGTGGACATATGTTTTCAATTCTCTTGGGTAAAATACCTATGAGTGGAATTTCTGGGTCATATGGCTTACTTTTCTGAGAAACTACTACCGTTTCAAAGTGGCTATAGCACCATTTTACATTCTCATCATCAGTGTATAAGGGTTCTAATTTCTTCACATCCTCACTAATGCTTCTTAATGTCTCTTTGGATTATCGCTAACCTGGTGGGAAAGAAGTTGTATCTCACGTGGTTGTGACTTCCCTGATGATTAATAATGTTAAGCATCTTTTCACGTGCTTACTGGCCATTTGTGTACCTCCTCTGGAAAAATATCTATACAACTCCTTCACCATTTTAAAAATCGCATTGCCTTTTTACTATTAAGCTATAAGGGTTCTTTATACATTCTAAGTACTACATTCCATGCAAAGATGGGCACAATAAGGACAGAAAGGCTATGGACCTAAAAAAAGTGGCAAGAATACACAGAAGAACTGTACAAAAAAGGTCTCAGTGACCCAGATAACCACGATGGTGTGGTCACTCACCTAGAGCTAGACATCTTGGAGTGTGAAGTCAAGTGGGCCTCAGGAAGCATTACTATGAACAAAGCTAGTGGAAGTGATCAAATCCCAGCTATTTCAAATCCTAAAAGATGATGCTGTGAAAGTGCTGCACTCAATAGGCCAGCAAATTTGGAAAACTCAGCAGTGGCCATAAGACTGGAAATGGTCAGTTTTCATTCTAATTCCAAAGAAGGGCAATGCCAAAGAATACTCAAACTATGGCACAGCTACACTTATTTCACCATGCAAGCAAGGTAGTGCTCAAAATCCTTCATGACAGGCTTCAACAACACATGAACCAAGACCTTCAGATGTACAAGGTAGATTTAGAAAAGGCAGAGGGACCAGAGGTCAAACTGCCAACATCCGCTGGACCACAGAAAAAGCAAGGGACTTCCAGAAAAACATCTCCTTCACTGACTATGCTGAAGCCTTTGTGTGGATTACAACAAACTGTGGAAAATTTTTGAAGATTCTGCATTAACTGTTGTGGGGTGAGGCCTAGGCATAGAGATTTAAAACATCTTCTCCAGGTAATTATCCCTAGGTAATTATAATATGCAGCAAAGTTTGAGAACTACTAACATTAGCTGTTAAAAGAGATTAGAACACCAGACCACTTTACCTGCCTCCTGAGAAACCTGTATGCAGGTCAAGAAGCAAAAGTCAGAACCAGACATGGAACAAAGGACTGGTTCAAAACTGGGAAAGGAATACATCAAGACTGTATACTGTCACCTGTTTATTCAACTTATATGCAGAGTACATTATGCAAAATGCTGGGCTGGATGAATTATAAGCTGGAATCAAGACTGCTGGTAGAAATACCAATAACCTCGAGATATGCAGATGACACTACCCCAATGGCAAAATGAGAGGGGGAACTAAAAGCCTCTTGATGGAAGGTGAAGGAGGGTGAAAAAGCTGGCTTAAAACTCAACATTCAAAACACTTAAGATCATGGCATCTGGTCCCATCACTTCATGGCAAATAGATGAGGAAAAAATGGAAACAGTGACAGAATCTTGGGCTCCAAAATCACTGTAGATGGTGACTGCAGCCATGAAATTAAAGGTGCTTGCTCCTTGGAAGAAAACCTATGACAAACTTAGACAATGTATTAAAAGCAAAGACACTATTTTGCCAAGAAAGGTCCATATAGTTAAAGCTGTGGTCTTTCCAGTAATCATGTAGAGATGTGAGAGCTGAACCATAAAGAAGGCTGAGCACCAAAGAATTGATGATTTCGAACTGTGGTGCTGGAGAAGACTCTTCAGAGTCCCTTGGGTAGGAAGGAGAGCTAACCAGTCAATCCTAAAGGAAATAACCCTGAATATTCACTGGAAGGACTGATACCGAAGCTCCAAATCTTTGATCACCTGATGCAAAGAGCCAACTCACTGGAAAAGACACTGATGCTGGGAAAGATTGAGGGCAGGAAGAGAAGGGGACAACAGAGGATGAGATAAGTTAGGTGGCATCATCAACTTAATAGACATGAGTCTGACCAAACTCCAGGAGATAGTGAAGGGCAGAGAAGCCTGACATGCTGCAGTCCATGGAGTCGCAGAGTCAGAGACGACTGACTGAACAACTGGATCCTTATTAGATAAATGTATGGTTTACAGATACTTTCCACCACTCAGAGGACACTTTCCTAAGTGTACTTTGAATTACAAAAGTTTTTAAATTTTGATGAAGTTTTTTATCTTTTCTTTGGTTCATTCTTTATCATTAATGTGTGTGTGTGTGTTTGTGTTTCCAGCTGCACAATATATCCCTCTTTTTTTTTTTGGTAGTTAAAGTATAATTGATTTCCCTGATAGCTCAGTTGGTAAAGAATCTGCTTGCAATGCAGGAGACCCCGGTTTGATTCCTGGGTTGGGAAGATCTTCTGGAGAAGGGACAGGCTACCCACTCCAGTATTCTTGGGCTTCTCTTGTGGCTCAGCTGGTAAAGAATCCGCCTGCAATGTGGGAGACCCCGGTTCGATTCCTGGGTTGGGAAGATCTGCTGGAGAAGGGACAGCCTACCCACTCCAGTATTCTTGGGCTTCTCTTGTGGCTCAGCTGGTAAAGAATCCGCCTGCAATGTGGGAGACCTGGGTTCGATCCCTGGGTTGGGAAGATCCCCTGGAGAAGGGAATGGCTACTCATTTCAGTATTCTGGCCTGGAGAATTCCATGGGTCACAAACAGTTGGACATGACTGAGCAACTTTCACTTCACATAACTGATTTATAATACTGTGTTAGTTTCTAGTATATAGCAAAGTGATTCAGTTTTACATATATATATATATATATATTCAGATTATTTTCCATTATAGACTAATATATGGAATATAGCCCCTTTGCTATACAGTAAATCCTTATTGTTTTATGTGGTTCGTATCTGTTAATTTCATACTTCTAAGTTATCAACTTTATTTTTTCTATTTACCCTATTGTACAGAGTCCATCAGCTTCCAGATGTCAGTTTCAGGCTTCAACTGCCAAGCCCGGTGGCAGATAGTGTTGCTTTGGGGAATTCTGAAGGGGAAATTCTCAGGACAAGTGGTCCTGGAAGCTGTTAGGGCCTTACCTGAAAATTCCTCAACCCATGCCAGCTGTCTATGAGGCCCAAAGTTCCACGCTGGCAGGCCAAAACTTTTTACCAAGTCCAAGCTCATAATGCTCATGGCATGACAGATGAACAAATCAAGAGACAAGTTGCTGAGGCAAGGAATAACGACCTTATTTGCAAAACCAGCAGGCCACAAAGGTGGTGAAACTAGAGTCCCAAGGAACCATCTTCTATAGTATTAACTTTTAAGGAAAAGATTACGGGCAAAAACTTACGAGGCTACCTACTATAGGAGGGTAAGTTGTTCAGACTTGCAATAAGCAAAGAATTGAGCTTGCCATTCATTTCAATCAGGAAGTCCCATTAAGGAAAACACATTCACTTTATCTTGGTGGAAGGCAGGAAAAAAGTTATTCATGTCTAAGTTTTTAATTAAGTGGATTTTCAGATTGAATATTTGACTTTTGAATGCCTAGTGGCCAATAAACTGCAAATAAATGAAACCCTAGTCAGATCTGTACGTTTTCAGGGATATTTGCCATAACAGCTAAATTTTCACAGTCCTTATTAGAACTGGAAATGTTTTTCCCAAGCTGAGCACATTTAAAATGCATTTTTAAAAGATTTTCATACTGATACTTTTCTGAATCAAAATTAAAGACCAATATGACATAACCTGAATGATCCATTACTGCTTGACAAATAAATAGATAATACATATTTCAAAATAATTAACTGAGATCATATAACTGGCAATGTAATAATCCCAAAGAATCAACTGTGATTACAGTAATTTTTCTAATTGAAACAACAGAAAAACTAGTCATTAGTGTCCTGAAAGTGAGAAGTGGCACCACTCCACCTCTCCCTGTTTTACATTCAGTGTGGTATATACTATATTACATATTGTCAATTTCTACCACAAGAGTCCACTTCTGATTTGTTCATAGTTTATTTCCTCCTGCTGTACAAATGTTGAAAATTTTAAATGCATTTTTCACTAACTGCCATAATGATATGATCCCCCATAACCTGTTCATGTGGTGATTTAAGTAGTTTTTTCTTATATTGGAGAAGGAAATGACAATCCACTCCAATATTCTTGCCTGGAGAATCCCATGGACAGAGGAGCTTGGTGGGCTACAGTCCATGGGTCGCAAAGAGTCAGATACGACCGAGCGACTTCACTTTCACTTTCTTATATTAAAGAATGTTAGGTTCTTGGAATAACTCAACTAGGTCATGTTATAGTCTTTCTATGTATTTCAGGACTAGGGTTGCTAGTATTTCGGTTAAAATCATGGCATCTATGTTCATGGAGGAGATGGCCTCTAATGATTTTCTTTACTGGTACTATCTTTAGGGATTTGGATCATTTTAACCTGGCCTTAGAATGGATTAGGTATGCTACCTCTCTTACTGTTCTCTAAAATCCTGTGTAAAAGATGTATAGAACAGTCTTTTGGACTCTGTGGGAGAGGGCGAGGGTGGGATGATCTGAGAGAATAGCATTGAAACATGTATATTATCATATGTGAAACAGATTGCCAGTCCAGGTTCGACGCATGAGACAGGGTGCTCAGGGCCAGTGCACTGGGATGACCCAGAGGGATGGGATGGGCAGGGAGGTAGGAGGGGGATTCAGGATGGGCAACACATGTACACCCACGGCTGATTCATGTCCATGTATGGCAAAAACCACTACAATACTGTAAAGTAATTAGCCTCCAATTAAAATAAATAAATAAATAAAACCCTGTGTAAAAAACCTTGGTTGAAGTTCCAGCAGAAAAACAAACAAAAAAGAACACCGCCAATACTTTACTTTGTCAACTAACTTCCTGATTTAAAATTCTGGGAGATTTAAAAAGCTTTGAGTAGTGATGGCCGCACAACAAAGTGAACATATTTAATGCCTCTGAAAGTGAAAGTGAAGTCGCTCAGTCGTGTCCGAGTCTCTGCGACCCCGTGGACTGTAGCCCACCAAGCTCCTCTGTCCATGGGATTCTCCAGGCAAGAGTACTAGAGTGGGTTGCCATTTCCTTCTCCAGGGGATCTTCCCGACCCAGGAATCAAACCCAGGTCTCCTGTATTGCAGGCAGACGCTTTAACCTCTGAGCCACCAGGGAAGCCTCTGAAAGGTATACTTAAAAACGGTTACAGTGGTAACTCTTAATGCTATGTACATTTAACCACAATTTTTAAAAGAAAGAGAAAAATAAAAGGAGAGAAAGAGGAAAGGGGAGAAATGAAAGAGAAAAAAGAAGTAGAAAAGACGGGCACCTGCAAATAAACAAAGCAGTCTGAGGGCCTGCTAGCAGGCAACATTCAAGAGCAGCCTTCCGGGAGGCAGGCACGGCTCACTCAGCCCACCAGCAAGGCAAGGGCCTGCAGAGAGCACAGGAGGCAGGGCAACCCTGGAACAGGAACACGACCCCCACCATACACTCATACCGAGTTTTGTCTCTAATCTAAGATGTGGGGTTACACAAGGACGTCCTCCATGCCTCCTAAAACTTGGGTCGCATCTAAATGTCACTGTATTTCCATACCTAGGGCTCCTTTGAGAAAGAAGAGAATTAAGTTTCCTTCATACCATGTAGGTCAAGATCCTCTTAAAAATGGAATTAAGCTAACAGCAATATTTGAGATTTGGTTAACAGCAAACAAATATATCAGTTACTGCAGAGAAGGAAAAAAAAAAGATGCTTCAAGGCAAAGACCGTGAGAAATCCAGTATGCCTCTTGGCTTTGCAGTTCTCTTAAGAGTACTGGTTAATGTCTGAAAAGCATATTTTGTTTTCCAGAAAATACCTTTGACCATAATTCCAAAGTAATAAAGTGTGTTCAGTCCAGCTTCTAAATTTATAGCTATAAATGTAAGTTATAAGATGTGCGTACTTGCTAAGTTACTTCAGTCATGTCCGACTCTGCAACCCCATATAGCCTGCCAGGCTCCTCTGTCCATGGGATTCACCAGGCAAGAATACTGGAATGGGTTGCCATGACCTTCTCCAGGGGATCTTCCTGATCCAGGGATTGAACCTGTGTCTCTTAAGTCTCCTGCATTGGTAGCTGGGTTTGTTACCACTAGCACCACCTGGGAAGCCCACAGTAACTTATTTAATGTGTAAACTTGGGGGACAGATTTTTCAAAAAGTGATTGAAACCAAATAAGCTCCCCTGAAAATATTTCTCATGAATATACTGTATTCCACACTGATCAGTTTATGTACCATACCTTAAGCGTATTTTCATAGTGATGATAGTCTATAGCAATGGTTCACCATGATAAATTTTCAACAAGGATTTGCTGAATGAATGAATGAGAACCAAGCCTTGACTGCAGTCTGTTTTGGTAACAGATGACAACATAGGCTGAAATCTATTTTTTTTTTTAGAACTATCATGGCCTTAACTGGATTACTTCTGCAACAGAATAAAGCCTAATATCTTTGGAATTCAACATAACAGACCCATTAGATTTTCCCCCAGAAAAAAAATTAAGTGAAACGGAGGAAGAAGAAGGGAAGGGGAGGAAGAAATACCTTTCTATGTCAGAAGCAAATTCTCTTATGATGTATGGCTTAAATTAGATCTCAGGCAAGCTCAAAAGCCCCCACCACACTTTACTCTCAAGTGTCAACAGAAAACTGAGATGAAATATCTCTATTTTTATAAAACCGATTTTCCTTTATCTCAGGGAATATGGGATAAGATCACTTAAACATGATTTTTCTCATTCTTTTCTGCAGTGTTTTACCTAGCATAATGTTACTTGTTGGGGCAGCCAAGAGCTACAAAAAAGAAAAACACTACACAGGCAGTGATTCCTACAGAAATATGTTTATTTCTATAGGTTGAACTACACCCTCCTACAAATTATATGGTGAAGTTCTAACCTCTCATACTTCCGATTGTTACCTTATTTGCAAATATAATTAGTAAAGATGAAGTCATGTTGGCGTAAGGTGGGCTCTTAATTCATTATGACTATTATCCTTATATAAAGAAGACAGGGACAGAGACCAGCACACAGGGGGAATACATGTGCAGACTGGAATTACGCTACCAGAAGCCAGAAGAGACGGCGGGGCAGATACTTCCCTAGCACCTTCAAAGGGAACACGGCCCCTGCTGACACCTTGATTTTGGACCTCTGGCATCTAGAACTGTGAGACAATAAATACCTGTTGTTCTAAGACTCCAGCTGGCTGTACTTTGTTATTGCAGCCTTGAGCAAACTATACAGACAATAAGAGGCTAATGTGTACCAACTAGCCTGTTGGCTTCAAATTGCACTTCAGATTCAGCTTCTTGCCCTATGGCTACTGAGCTGCAGCCACAAGGGCCTGGTCTCCTGACTTCAGGCTCTACCTCTACCTGCTTCAGCTGCCAAACCCACAACATCAACCTTTCAAAGGTGCCAACTTCTCTGCACCACTTGTTAAGAAGTCTCATAATGACTCACCACTTCCTATAGGAAAAAGCTCAGATTCTCCTGCCTCAAATGCAGGCCTCTCTCCCCTAAGCTAGGTCCAACTGGTAGGCAAGAGTTTCTGAGAAAACCTAAAAGATACAACCATTATTCTTGAAGACATGCTCCCTCCACTGTTTGCCACTCTCTCGCTTCACCAACCCAAATCTTGACCATCCCGTGAAGACAACTGTTAAGACCTGTTGAAACTCTCTGTACTCAGGCCCACAATAAATAAAGGCCACGTCTCTGGCCCCTCTGCCTCCGCTGCTTGTATCAGGCATTCTGTACTCATCAAAGACTGCCTTGCACGGTTACCTAGCATTTTAGAAGTACACAGTTTGATTCCTCTGCTGGACTATGAGCTCTGTAAGGATAGAATTCATGCTTTACCACTTTGGGGCTATTTCTCAAAGCCAAAGACAAGGCCAAGCATATTAAACATAAGTTCCAAATTCTTGTTAACGATTAAACATATATTTTAAATTCTTAGAAATGTTTATTTTGGCTTTCCCTTCAACTGGGGACTTTAAAATGGAATAAATATACAGATTTTATATAATCCTAATGCTTCCACATATATCTGAATAATTTAAAACTTAGCAAGAACAGGAGGAAAAAAATCCCTAGGACATTTAGTCCCAAGTTACTTACCATTCTTCATCACTACATTGGACCAGACGTTGGCATTCAAGGCTTGAACAATTCGCTTTACTCCTGTAGATTCTGGGAAGTCATCTAATCAGGGAGGGCAAAAAAAAATATATATATATATATACATACACACACACAACACACACACACACACACTTACACATACTCACACACACATAAATATTTATATATATTCATCCCTCCGTATTCATAGAGGACTGGCTCCAGGACTCTCTCTCTACCATTGATACCAAAATCTGCAGATACTGAAGTTCCTTATATAAAATGGCTTAGTGTTTACATATAATCTACCCATTGATCAATCCCTGGGTGCAGAAGAACCCCTGGAGAAGGGCACAGCAACCCACTCCAATATTCCTGCCTGGAAAATCCCATGGACAGAGGAGCCTGGCAGGCTGCAGTCCATAGTGTTACGCAGAGTTGGACACGACTAAAGTAACCTAGCACATAATCTACCTACATCATCCCATATACCTTTTTTCCTCCCATATACTTTAAATCATCCCTTGACTACTTTTAGTACCTAATACTATGTAAACTTAAAAAAAAAAAAGTTTGAAAAACAACCCTAAGAAAATACAAAGCTTAGAGCTCCTGATAAGAAAATTCTAGAAACGGGACAGTGAACAAGATGAGAGAGGAGAAGGATATAGAGCTCATCTCCTTCAACAAATAATGTCAAAAATACATCTACACATGCAACAATTCTCACAGAATACCTACTGAACACTGGCAGAAGAACTCAAGACTTCTGAAAGGGGAAGAAAATTTCCACATAACCAGGTAGGACAAAGCAAAAGGAAAAAAGGAAGAGAAAGGAGTCAGGACAGGACCTGCATCCCTGGAAGAGAGCTATGAAAGAGCAAAGGTTCCAATATCCTGGAAAGTCCCCACACCAGCAGACACCAGCCAGGACCGAGTGGGAGCTCTGGAGCCTCAAAGGAGAGTGCAGCAACTGGCTGGAGAAGGCAAAACGGAGACCTACACAGACAGTAGGCGTGGCCGCCCTGCCCTGCCCAGCCCAGTCTGAGACATGTGTCTGCCAGTGCAGGTGGGGGCTGGGTGTTGCACCTCAGGCTTTGGATGTCAAACTCAGGGGGAGTGCTGGGGTTGGCTGTGCAGAGAGGGCCTGAAGGGTTGACTATGGTACGCCCACAATCAAAGGTGCATGAGGAAGAAGGCTGGACCTGCCACAGAGGCAAGGTGCCACTCTAGGGGCCTCGCAAGGGGAAAGGCAGAACTGCTTTAAGAGCCTCTTTCCCTGCACATGCGGTCTCAGACTTCAGGACGCTGCCTATGCAAGCTCTGGGGGCAACACAAACCACTACAGGCACAGAGAGACCCAAGATCGGGCGCCAGTCCCTGCCCCTGCCGCTGGGGAGCCCACGAGTGCACAGGAGCGGCTGCCATGGGCCCTGGGAGTGGGTATCAGCCAGTGCTGCCATCGGCCTGGGAGAGCACGGGTTACAGCATGTGTGCCCCCTATCAAGGGGATAACAGCTGGCACATGCTGAGGAGAGGAGGCAGGCATCCACAAAAAGCAGCCCTTGCACTGAAAACAGTAAACCCACACAAGCTACACAGAGACACTCCCACAAATAAACAGTCTTCCAAGACCACAGTATGTAAGTTTCTCCTAAACTCAGAGTGAGAGAAATATATGGAAAATGAAGATGCGGAGGAGCCAATACCAGTTAAAAGACCAAGAGAATTCCCCTAAAAGAACAATTGAACAGACCTCTCCAGTGTAATAGACTTCAAGTTCAGAAAAGAGGTAATGAAGATAACACAGGAATTAAGAAAGGCTATCGACAGAAATGCATATTACTGTAAAACAAACAAATCACTAGAAACTATGAGGAGGTGGCAAGAAAATTAGAAAATTCATTTGCCAAGATTAAAACTAAGATAAAGGCAATGACTAGCAAAATGAAAAAGTGATCTGGAAAAAAGAATAATGAAAATCACCCAGTCAGAACACAGTAACTGCTGCTGCTGCTAAGGCACGTCAGTCATGTCCGACTCTGTGCAACCCCATAGACAGCAGCCCACCAGGCTCCCATCCCTGGGATTCTCCAGGCAAGAACAATGGAGTCAGTTGCCATTTCCTTCTCCAATGCATGAAAGTGAAAAGTGAAAGTGAAGTCGCTCAGTCATGTTTACTCTTCACAACCCCGTGGACTGTAGCCCACCAGACTCCTCCATCCATGGGATTTCCCAGGCAAGAGTACTGGACTGGGTTGCCACTGCCTTTTCCACGAACACAGTAGACAGAAAGCCAAATGAAAAAAAAAAAGTGAAAATAATATAAAATACCTATGGGATAACATGGGCTTCCCCGGTGGCTCAGTGGTAAATTCTCCTGCGATGCAGGAGACACAGAAAACGTGGGTTCAATTCCTGGGTCGGGAAAATTCCCTTTAGAAGGGCTGCTACCCACTGCAGTACTCCTGCAGGGAAAATCCCAGGGACAGAGGTGCCTGGCAGGCTGTGGTTCATGGGGTTGCAAAGAGCTGAACATGACTAAAGCAACTGAGCATGCAGGCATGGGATAACATAAAGGGTGCCCCTCTATGACGACAGGGACTCCAGAAGGAGAAGAGAAAAGGGGATTGAAAATGTGTTTGAAGAAATTATGGCCGAAAACTTTACAAACCTAAAGAAGGAAACAGATATCCAGATACAGAAAGCACAGAAGTTCCTGAACAAGATGAACCCAAATAGACCAACACAAAGACATATTATAATCGAAATGGCAAAAGCGAAAGACAAAGAGAAGATCCCAAATGCACTAAAAGAAAAACAAAGAGTTAATTATAAGGGAATACCCATAAGGCTATAAGCTGATTTCTCTACAGAAATAGTGCAGACTAGAAGGGAGTGGATAAACATATTTAAAGTCTTAAAAGGGAAAAATCTGCAACCTAGAATGCTCTAACCAGCAAGAATAACATTTAGAAGAGGAGATAAAGAATTTCTCAAATAAGGAAAAACTAAAAGAAAAGAGCAATACTAGATCTATTCTAAAATATTCTAAAAGAAATATTAAGGTTTTCTCTTATTAAAAAAGAATCAAGAAAATGTAGGAAAGAGAAAATCACAATCGTAAAGTAAATCATCTAAATAAGCCAGTATACAGACCAAAAAGAAAAAAAAAAAAGCTTTAAATCTTCTTATGAAAGCATGATAAACATGAAGATGTAACTGAGGACATCAAAATGATAAAATGTAGGGGAGGAGAGTAAGAAAACACAGATTCTTTCATTTGAGCCTATGTGACTACCAGTCTAAAAGCAAGCAGATACAGGAAGGGGTTAACATACTTGAAAAACAGGGTAACCACAAATCAAAAACATACAAAAGGATTCACAAAAACCAAACAGAAAACACAAGGATAAAATAAAGAGAAATCATCAAACCACAAAATGAAAAACAAAGAGACAAAGAAGAAATACAGAATCAACTGGAAAACAAGGCTTAAAGTGATATTAAATACATATTTACCAATAATTTCCTCAAATGTAAACAGACTGTTCCAATCAAAAGACACGGGGTGGCAGACTGGATTAAAAAACAAGAGACTATGCCACCTACGAGGCACCCTTGTAGGTGCTACAAGGCACTGTGCACTTTAGGGCAAAGAACACACAGACTGGAAGCGAGGGGACGGAAAAAAACGTATCATGCAAATGAAGATCACAGGAAAGCAAGAGTTGGCGATCCTCAGGTCAGATGAAATAGACTTTAAAGCAAAAGGCAAGAAAAATAAAGGAGGACACTATACACACCCAATACAGGAAAACCCAAATACATAAAACAAAACAAATAACGACAGACATAAAGTGAGAAATTGATGGGAATACAGTAATACTAGGTTGGCCAAAAAGTTCCTTTGGTTTTAAAGTAAAAATAACAGACCCATTTTCATTTTCACCAAGAACTTAACTGAACAACATATTCACTATTTTGTTCTACTATCTTTCTGCCATTTTTCAGGAAACCTCATAATTCCACCTCCCCAAAACTTTGTATCTTTTTGAGCAAAGAACTCTTCCAGGTGTCTTTTACAATCATCCAGGGAATTGACATTTGTTTCATTAAGAGAATTTTATAAAGACTGAAATAAATGTACATCCGAAGGTGCAGTATCTGGTGAACATGACAATGAATCAGAACTTTCCAGTCAAGTTGTAACACTTTTTGCCAGTCATCAAAGAAACCTGTAGTCTTGAGTTGTCCTGATGGAAGATTACACATCTTCTGTTGACTAATTCCAGACACTTTTTGTCTAGTGCTGCTCTCACTTGGTCTAGGCGGGAGCAGTATTTATTGGAATTAATTGAGCTCCAAAAGGAGCTCATAGTAGAGGACTCACTTCCAATCCCACACATACACAATATCACCTTCTCTGGATGCAGACCAACCTTTGCTGTGGTTCATAGTGGTTCCACGATCTCTTCCTCTCTGTTCTCCTTCATTCCACATTATTGTACAGTATCTACCTTTCATTGCTTGTTTTTAAAAACAAGAAATTATTTTTAAAACGGGACGTTTTCATTACGTGTAAGTAGTTACATGTGAAAATATGATCGACATTTTTTTCACTTATGTGGAATCCAAACATGAAAACCGTAAGAGAATACTATGAACAATTTTATGGCAACAAATTCAACAACAGAGAAGAAATGAACAAGTTTCCAGAAAAATACATCCCATTAAAACTGAATCAAGAAGAAAATTTGAAAAGATGGGTCACTGGTAGTGAAAGAGAATCTGTAGTTAAAAAAAAACAAAAAATTCCCTATAAATGCAAGTCCAGGTCCAGGTGGCTTCACAGGTGAATACTACCAAACATACAAAGAACTTTTATCGATCCTTCTCAAACTCTTCCAAAAGACTGAAGAGAAGGGAACACTACCAAAGACACACTATGAAGCCACCGTCACCCTGATGCCAAGCTAAACAAAGATACCACCAAAAAAGAAAATCACAGGCCAGTATCTTTGATGATGTTATGAAGTACAAAATGAAGCAGGGCAAAGGCTAATACACAGTTATCCCAAGAGAATGCCCTGGTCATAGCAAACACCCTCTTCCAACAACACAACAGACGACTCTACAAATGGACAGCACCAGATAGTCAATAGCGAAATGAGACTGATTCTAACCTTTGCAGCCTAAGATGGAGAAGCTCTATACAGTCAGCAAAAAGAAGATCAGGGGCTGATGTGGCTTAGATCATCAGCAACTTATTGCAAAATTCAGGCTTAAAATGAGGACAGTAGGGAAACCATTAGGCCATTCAGACATGACCTAAATAAAATTCCTTATGATTATGCTGTGGAGGTGACGAATAGATTTAAGGGATTAGATCTGGCAGACGGAATGCCTGAAGAACTACGGACAGAGGTTTTTAACATCGTACAGGAGGAAGTGATCAAACCATTTCCAAGGGAAAAAAAATGCAAAAAGGCAAAATGGTTGTCTGAGGAGGCCTTACAAATAGCTGAGAAAAGAAGAGAAGTGAAAGGAAAAGGAGAAAGGGAACAATATACCCAACTGAATGCAGAGTTCCAGAGAATAGCTAGGAGAGATAAGAAAGCCTTCTTAAGTGAATAATGCTAAGAAATAGAGGAAAACAACAGAATGGCAAAGACGAGAGCTCTTCAAAAACCCAGAGTTATCAAGAGAACATTTTATGCAAAGATGAGCACAATAAAGGACAAAAATGGCAAAGACTTAACAGAAACAGAGAGATTAAGAAGAGGTGGCAAAAATACACAGAAGAACTACACAAAAAAGATCTTAATGACTCGGATAATCACAATGATGTGTTCATTTACCCAGAGTTAGACATCCTTGAGTGTGAAGTCAAGTTGGCCTTAGGAAGCATTATTACAAACAAAGCTAGTGGAGGTTACAGAATTCCAACTGAGCTATTTCAAATTCTAAAAGATTATGCTGATAACGTGCTGCACTCAATATGCCAGCAAATTTGGAAAACTCAGCAATGGCCACAGGACTGGAAAAGGTCAGTTCTCATTCCAATTCAAAAGAAGGACAATGCCAAAGAACGCTGAAACTATCGCACAATTGTACTCATTTCACATGCTGGCAAGAATGCTAAAAATCCTTCAAGCTAGGCTTCAGCAGTACGTGAACCAAGATCTTCCATATGTACAAGCTAGATTTAGAAAAGGCAGAGGAAACAGAGAACAAATTGCCAACATCTGCTGGATCACAGAAAAACAAGGGAATTCCAGAAAAACATCTATTTTTGCTTCATTGACTATGCTAAAGCCTTTGACTGTGTGGATCATGATAAACTGGAAAACTCTTAGATGGGAATACCAGACCACCCTACCTGCCTCCTGAGAAACCTGTATGCAGGTCAAGAAGCAACAGTTAGAACCAGACATGGAACAACGGACTAGATCAAAATTGGGAAAGAAGTACGTCAAGGCTGTATATTGTCACCTTGATTATTTAACTTATATGCAGAGTATATCATGAAAATGCCAGGCTGGATAAGTCACAAGCTGGAATCAAGATTGCCAGGAAAAATGTCAACAACCTCAGATATGCAAATGATACCATTCTAATGGGAGAAGTGAAGAGGAACCAAGGAGCCTCGTGATGAGGGTGAAAGAGGAGAGTGAAAAAGATAGCTTAAAACTCAACATTTAAAAAACTAAGATTATGGCACCTGGTCCCATCACTTCATGGCAAATAGAGGGGCAAATGTGGAAACAGTGACAGATTTTACTACCTCTGATTCCAAAATCACTGTGGATGGTGACTGCAGCCATGAAATGAAAAGACGGTTGGTTGCTCCTTGGAAGAAAAGCTATGACAAACCTAGACAGTATATTAAAAAGCAGAGACATCACTTTGCTGGGAAAGGTCCATATAGTCAAAGCTATGGTTTTTTCAGTAATCACATACAGATGTGAGAGCTGGACCATAAAGAAGGCAGAGAGCTTAAGGACTGATGGTTTTGACCTGTGGTCCTGGAAAAGACTCTTGAGATTCCCATGGACAGCAAAGAGATCAAACTAGTCAATCAATCCTAAAGGAAATTAACCCTAAATATTCACTGGAAGGACTGATATTCAATCTAATACCTTGGCCACTTGATGTGAAGAGACTACTTATTGGAAAAGACTCTGATGCTGGGAAAGATGGAGGGCAAGAGGAGAAGCGGGCAACAGAGGATGAGATGGTTGGATGGCATTACCGACTCAATGGACCTGAGTTTAAGTAAACTCTGGAGATACTGAAGGACAGGGAAGCCTGGCATGCTGCAGGTCATGGGGTCACAAACAGTCAAACACAACTTAGCGACTGAACAACAACAATAATCTTTGATGAACACAGACGTAAAAATTTTCAAAAAATATTAGCAAACTGAATCCAACATCACTTCCTGGCAAATAGATGGGAAAACAGTGGAAACAGTGGCTGACTTTATTTTTCTGGGCTCCGAAATCACTGCAGATTGCAGCCATGAAATTAAAAAACGCTTGCTTACTCCTTGAAAGGAAAGTTATGACCAATCTAGACAGCATATTAAAAAGCAGACACATTATTTTGTCAACAAAGGTCCATCTAGTCAAGGCTATGGTTTTTTCAGTGGTCATGTATGGATGTGAGAGTTGGACTATAAAGAAAACTGAGCACCGAAGAATTGATGCTTTTGAACTGTGGTGTTGAAGAAGACGCTTGAGAGTCCTTGGACTGCAAGGAGATCCAATCATTCCATCCTAAAGGAGATCAGCCCTGGGTGTTCATTGGAAGGACTGACGTTGAAGCTGAAACTCCAATACTTTGGCCACCTGATGCAAAGACCTGACTCACTGGAAAAGACCCTGACACTGGGAAAGATTGAGGGCAGGAGGAGAAAGGGACAACAGAGGATAAGATGGTTGGATGGCATCACCGACTCAATGGACACAGGTTTGGGTGGACTCTGGGAGTTGATGATGGACAGGGAGGGCTGGCGTGCTGTGGTTCATCGGGTCACAAAGAGTCGGACACAATTGAGTGACTGAACTGAACTGAATCCAACAACACATAAAAAAGATCATTTACCGTGACCAAGGAGGATTCATCCTAAGTTCACAAGGATGGTTCAACACATGCAAATCAGTCAGTGTGATACACTGCATGATCATCTCGATAGATGCAGAAAAACCACCTAACCAAATACAACATCCATTCATGATAAAAACTCTTACCAAAGTGGGTATAAAAGGAACATATTTCAATATTATAAAAGTTATTTACGACAAACCACAGTCAATATAATACTCAACAGTGAAAGGCTGATAGCCTTCTCTCTAAAATCCAGAACAAGGAGGCCCATTATCATCATTTCTATTCAACACAGCAATGAAAGTCCTAGCCACAACAAACAGATAAGAAATAAAAGGTATCAAATTACAAAGGAAGAGGTAAAAATGTCATTATTTGTAGATGACATGATATTGTATCAGAAAATCCTAAAGACTCCACACAAAAATTACTAGAATTGATAAACAAATTCAGCAACTTAGCAAGATACAAGATTAACTATAGAAATTAGTTGCATTTCTTTACACTAACAATGAAAGATGAGAAAGGGAATGTAAACAAACAATCCCATTTAAAATCACATCCAAAAAATTACTTAGGAATAAATCTCACCGAGGAAGTAAAAGACGTACTTATATGCTAGAAACTACAAAATATTAATAAAGGAAATTAAAGATGCAACCTAAATATCCATAGACAGAAGAATGGATAAAGATGTGGCCGACATACACAATGGAATATCACTCTGCTACTAAAAGGAATGAAATAATGACATTTGTAGCAACATGGTGGACCCATGTTGGTTTGTATTGCATTTTAGATTCCACATATAAGTGATATCATATGATATTTGCCTTTCTCTTTATGACTTACTTTGCTTAGCATGTTGTATTATTTGAAGCCTGGGAGGGTTATGTGTGATACACACACATCCTTTTTAAATGTTCTTTAATGATGATTCAAAGAAATGGAAAGATGTCCCATGCTCTTGGATTGGAAGATTTAATATTGCTAAAATATCCATACTAAATTGGGAGACTGGGACTGATGTATAAGCTCTGCCATGTGTAAAAGAGAGAGCTACTGGGAGTTCAGCTCAATGTTCTGTGATGCTCTAGATGGAATGGGGAAAGGTGGGAGGGGAGAGAGGTCCAAGAGGAAGAAGATACATAGCTGATACATAGAGCTGATTCACTCCATTGTACAGCAGAAATTAACACAACATTATAGAGCAACCATACCAAAAATAAAGGCCATACTACCCAAAGCAATCTACAAATTTAATGCAATTCCTATTAAATTACCCATGGCATTTTTCACAGAACCAGAATAATCCTAAAATGTATATGAAACCATAAAAGACCAGGATTGCGGAAGCAACTCTGAAGGAAAAGAACAAAGCAGGAGGCATAACGTATCTACAAAACAAAAACACAGAGAACGGACCTGTGGCTGCCAAGGCGGTGGGAGGGGTTGCAGTGGGAGGCTGGGGTCAGTGGCAGCAAAGCACTGCACGCAGAATGGGAAGCATCAAGGCCCCTCAGTACAGCACAGGGAGCTAAATGCAGAATCCCAAGATATCTTCCACCACAATTTAGAGGGATATAAAACAGCATGTATTGGCACAGAAACAGAAATATGCATCAGTGGAACAAAATAGAGACCAGAAATAAACCCACACACCTATGGTCAATTAATCTTCAACAAAAGAGGCAAGAATATACAATGGGGAAAGACAGTTTCTTCAGCAAGTGGTGCTGGGAAAGCTGGACAGCCTCACGTAAACAATAAAGCTAAAATATACCTGACCAACATACACAAAAATAAATTCAAAATGGCTTAAAGATCTAAATTATAAGACAAGACCCCATAAAACTCCTAGAAGAGACCACAGGCAAAACATTCTCTGAGATAAATCATTTTATGTCATAAATCTCTGACATAAAACCGATGTTTTCTTAGGTCAGTCTCCCAAGGCAATAGAAATAAAAGCAAAAATAAACAAATGGGACCTAATTAAACTTATAAGCTTTTCCAAAGCAAAGGAAACAAAACAAAAAGACAACCTACAGAATGGGAGAAAATATTTGCATATGATGTAACTGACAAGGGCTTCATTTCCAAAACACATATACAGTTCATACAACACAACAGCAACAAAAAAACAAAAAATCAAAAAACAGGCAGAAGACCTAAACAGACTTTTCTCCAAAGAAAACATACAGATAGCTAACAGGCACATGAAAAGATGCTCAACGTCATTATTATTAGAGAAATGCAAATCAAAACTACAACAAAGTGGTACCTCACACAAATCAGAATGGCCATCATTAAAAAGTCTTCAAATAGCAATTACTGCTATTGAGGGTGTGGAGAGAAGGGAACCCTCCTCCACTGTTGCTGGGAATGCAAATTGGTATAGCCACCATGAAAAACAGAATGAAGGTTCCTCTAAAAACTAAAAATAGACTCATAATCCATCAATCCCACTCCTGGGCATATACTCAGACAAAACTATAATTCAAAAAGATACATGCAAAATCTATGTTCACAGCAGCACTATATACAATTGCAAACACATGGAAACAAACTAAATGTCCACTATATACAATTGCAAACACATGGAAACAAACTAAATGTCCACAGAGAGATGAATGGATAAAGATGTGGTCTGTATACACAATGGAATATCACTCAGCCACCAAAAAGAAGGAAAGAATGCCATTTGCAGCAACATGGATGGACCCAAAGATTATCATACTAAGCAAAGTCAGAAAGAAAAAGACAAATACCATATAACATCACTTTTATGTGGAACCTAAAATATGACACAAGTCAACATATCTACATAACAGAAACAGACTTGTGGTTGCCAAGGGGGTGCGGGTGGGGGAAGAGATGGAGGAGGAGGCTGGGGTTAGCAGGAGCAAACCATTACATATAGAATGAATAGAGTAGGACTTTGTGGTCCCTACTGTATAGCACAGGGGACTATATTCAATATCCTGAGATATTTTCCACCATGATGGAAAATAATATAAAAAAGAATATACATATATATACTCATATATATTCTTATACACACACACACACAGAACTTCCCTGGTAGCTCAGCTGGTAAAGAATCTGCCTGCAATGCAGGAGACCCTGGGTTCAATTCATGGGTTGTGAAGTTCCCCTGGAGAAGGGATAGGCTACCCACTCCAGTATTCTTCGGCTTCCCTGGTGGCTCAGACTGTAAAGAATCCACCTGCAATCTGGGAGACCTGGGTTTGATCCCTGGGTTGAAAGATCCCCTCAAGGAGGGCATGGCAAACCACTCCAGTATTATTGTCTGGGGAATCCCTATAGACAGAGGAGCTGGCAGGCTATAGTCCACGGGGTCGCAAAGGGTCAAACACAACCGAGCAACTAAGCACAGCACATACATATACACACACAACTGAATCACTCTGTTGTGCAGCATAAAGTAATACAACATTGTAAATCAACTATGAAAACTGTAGTTGCTCAGTTGTGTCTGACTCTTTGTTACCCTGTGGACTGTAGCCCCTATCCATGGGATTCTCCAGGCAAGAATACTGGAGTGGGTTGCCATTCCCTTCTCCAGGGGATCTTCCCAACCCAGGGCTCAAACCTGGGTCTTCTGCATTGCAAGTAGATTCCTTACTGTCTGAGCCACGACTTGAATTAAAAATATATTCTAGAAACTAAATTAAATAAACATACAGTATAAAGGTTTATATAGTAAAGTCAACCTTATTACCTCACTGATGGAATCCACTCATATTCCTCTGAAAATGTTAGTTTCCATCAATTACACAATCCTGGGATTGTACTAGAAATACCAAACTTGGCTATTCATAAACAATGAGTTTCCCAAGGGCAGGAAAGGTCCTCTTAATATGCTATAAAATTCAGTAAATGCCCCAACTTTTCCTCATTGGGAACCATACAGTGATAATTACTATTTATAATAGATATCCAGATAACAACTTCTTGATGAGAAATAGACAGCTTAAGAGTGAGAGGTGAAATTACTATAACCATAAGAGGCAGGCAAGGGGTCATTTAAAAAAAGAGAAAACCACAAACACTGACAACTTAGTGTAATTAGTTCAGTATCGGTACTATCTTGCTTCTGGAATTTGACACAAAAAAATAACAGGGCAGTAATCCTAGTCAGCATACCAATAATAAGGCAGTACTCTTATCTACACTGTAGATATGAGTGTGCACCAAGGAAATGAAAATCCTTCAGCTGAGTCTTACAATACTCATGTGGAAAATAGCAGCAGAATCTAAAAGTTTCATGTGGTTTAAAAAGTTTTTTAAGAGTTTACAGAGCACAGTCTGTACAGAACCTGTCTCTAGTGGCCTGGCCCAGTCCTGGGTGGCTTAATGGGAACAGCACAGAAGCAGAAGTCATAAGATCTGAATGTGAAGCCAGGCTCTGTAACTTATTAGCCATTTGATTAAGGGCAAATCACTCATGCTCTTCTCAAAGAAAAGTGGGGATGACATCACTCTGTCATTACTCACTGGTGTAACCTTTTCCTCTAAACTGGAAACTCCTTGAAGGCAGGAGTCATGTCTTACTGAATTCATTATTCTCACTACTTAAACTAACATAGGGCCTGAAAGACAAGAGGCTTTTAGTAAATGATGAAATAATGAATCGTTTAAACACCATCCTACCAACCTAACAGAAATATAGGAAGGATTAAACAGAAAATACTTGACAAAGACAAGTTTATCATCATCAGTGTTTAAATGAAGAAATAAAAGCTATGTTTATCTTAACTTTCAGTGATTCAAGTCTTGAAAGAATAACTAATACTTCAGATGATATGTAACCAGGAGCCAAAAATATAAGCAGAATCAGTAAGATTAATTTAATACAAACAAAGATAAAGTCTCATATTGATGTTTGAATAACACATGCCAATAAACGAGAGGGTATATGTGGGAAATGATGAGGGTATATGGGATGAGGATACACGGGAAAAAACGATGAAGGTGAATGGGAACAATACATGCCAATAAACAATGAGAGTATATGGAATAATACATGCCAATAAATGATGAGAGTATATGCAAACAATTGGCGTTGAAACATTCTAGGAAGGTTTTAGTTAATTTACCTAGACAATATGTTGAAATCTACTTTTAAGCTCAGTTAGGGAATTCCCTGGCACTCCAGTGGTTAGGACTCCACATTCTCACTGCCACAGGCCAGGGTTCAATCCCTGGTCAGGGAACTAAGATCCTGCAAGCCGCGCGGCACAACCATTAAAAAAAAAAAAAAGAGTCTATATACAAGACACAAATCATCATAAAGGAACAAAATTGAATAATTAAAAAAAAGATTATGCTGAATACAAGAACATTATTCACTATGGTTACTTTATGTTGATGTAGAGCAGAAACCAGGCTTCACTAGTGGCTCAGATGGTAAAGAATCCACCTGCAATGAGGGACACCTGGGTTCGGTCCTGGGTTGGAAAGATCTCCTGGAGGAGGGCATGGCAACTCACTCCAGTATTCTTGCCTGGAGAACCCCCATGGACAGGGGAGCCTGGTGGGCTACAGTCCGTGGGGTCGCAAAGAGCTGGACATGACTAAGTGACTACGCACGCACACACACCTAGCAGAAACCAACACAATACTGTAAAGCAATTATCCTCTAATTAAAAATAATAAATGTTTTTTAAAAAAAGGAACATTATCCAGACGAGGGGTAGGGGAGCAGCATAGCAAGATAAAGGAGCAGAGATTCCAAAATGAAAACAGGTAAAGAAAATGACTCAAATGTTGATTCTCAAGGACAATAGGAAAAAGAGAACGTTCTTGTGCCAGAAATAAGCAATCACACACATGCTAGCATGCAAAACAGGGCACAAGTTTCAAGAATTCTAGAAAAACATGGAAGAGAAATTATACTTAATAATTTTCCATATTCTAAAAAATGTACAGGGAGAAAAATCAGCCTTTTTGTTTCATTTTTGTCCTCTTCTTCTCTGGTGGGGCTTTATTCCTGAAGGTAACAACACTTTGGAAAAAATTCTAAGTCAGAATATAGAGAAGTGTTTCTTAATTTCTTTTTTTAAAAAATAGGTTTCACATAATGATTACTTTTAGCCTCTCTATGCACTTTAATTCAAGTCGGCTGCCCTACTTAGAATGTCTTTTGCAACAACTAGCATCTCCCCACCAGTCCCCTAGCTCTCCATCCAGTACCTTCTCTGTTTCTTCCCATGGAGCAGCTTACAAGTGCGAGTTCACAGTGCCAATGCATTCTTTGAACTTCTGAAGCGAAATAACCTCTTTGATCTCTGAAACACCATAGCACATGATTTATATTTTTTATAATACTTAGGAAGTTCCATGTATTCAGTAATTTGTATACAAGTTTCATCTCTTGTACCAGATTATAAGGTGTTGGAGGCCCAAACTGTCTCATCTTGGTAGACTCCACAGTAGCTAGCACAGTTGTCCTTGGAAGGAAAAATATGAGAAGAATGGGGGAAGGGGAAAAAAGAGGGGAAAGAAATAGAAGGTCCAAAATATAGTAGAAGGAAGGTAAGTACAGAGTTACCCTCCTCCCTCCAGGGGCAGGGGGACATACTGCATCTATTTGTGGTTTCAAATGTCCAAAAAACGTACAAATAGTACTGATAGGGTCCCTAGGAATTCAGCCTCAGGTTACTAGAAATTCAAAATAAGAAACATAAACTTTATAACTATTTATGAATTAGGTCAAACCCTCCTTTTTGGCAGCAAAGAAAGGATACGAGATTGGGGAAATGACTAAGATTTAAGGTAGAGATCTCTATCTATAAGAAAAACAAACATGTCAAAAGTCCCAAAGTGGGTGGTAAAACCAAATAAATGGATTATTCGATTAATAGTCAGACTGTATCAATGGATTCTGCATAAATCGTTTCAAAAAGCTAGGGAAAAATAATGTGTTTTGAATATCACTTTGATTCTTCTTCCTTGAATTAAAATAATCTCTCATCTCTTAATACAAAATCTATGTTTTCTCCAGACATAAAAACACTTACCATCTTCCTCAGGCAACTCTTCTGGACTAAGTTCTACCAGTTCAAAGCCATGTTTGATACACCACTCTTGAGCTTTCTGTCGGTTTACACCTAAAATAGCATGCAAGAGAGTCTTCATAAGCAAAAAATAAACAAATAAAACATGAATATTGCTGCAACACTCTCCACAAAGTGTTAATCTTTAATGTCAATGTTATTCTAAAGGCATTCAAAATAAATGAATAAAAAGAAGATGACGTTTCAAACCCCAAGTGTCCATTCTTAAAAAATTAAATACTGCAAGAGAAAAAGCTGAAGATATTTTTGTAGGTAGTAAAATCATACAAGGCATTCGGCTCTGAGCTAAGGAAACCAATGTTTTGTTGACCAAGGAATGGCAAACACACGAGCCACCTACTGCTGCGCCTTACCGTCCTCAGATACTCTATCGCAAACCAAGATCATCACCTCAGGTAACCATGACTCTGCCAGAGGAAGCCAGGAGGAAACACCATCAAGACCAGATTTCTAGAGGGATAAAAAATAGACAAACAAAAACAGAAAAAGAGACATTAAGAGAACTCACAGAAAATGCAAAGGGGAAAGAAAAAGCACAAAATAATTTTTTTATTCAAGGTCCAAGGAAAACAAAATCTTACTTGTGTGCTGTCAAAGTAAACCACAAATGCTTGGACAGACTCTGCAATCTCTGCGGTGACGAGAAATTTATTTGGCACCACACACAGATTGATATCTGCTGAGTAGTATTTATTGTCGATGGTCCAGGGATAAAACCTCACAGCATCATTGGCAGTCACTTCCACAACAACATCTTCTGTTCCAAGAATATCTAAATAAATGACACAACATCACCATGGAAAGTGCAAAATCAATATACACTGGTCAAGCTTCTCAGTAAAATACCATATTAAAAAGGCATTTACTTCCGCTGCTTCTCTTTATGCAAGGATTTCGAAGTTTTCAAAGGGGATCCCATTTATTATGCTACTTTCTTCTTTGATAATTTGACTGTAATAGTGACAATAATTTAATTCAATTAATTGGCATTTTTCTTTAGGAATATAAAAGCCAGGGAATTCCCTGAAGGTCCAGTGGTTAGGACCCTATGCTTCCGATGCAGGGGACATGGGTTCAATCCCTGGTCAGGGAGTTAAGATACTACATGGCACCTGGCGCAGCCAAAAGAAAATGTGAAAACTACTGTGACTAGATTAGACAATACTAGAGCAGTCACCTAACGAAACACCCACTAAAGGGCATATGGAAGAGAAAATCTAACAGGTACATTTATTTTATTGCTTACGTACTTCATGGCAGCTCAACTATCCTTACTTACTGCAAGCTAGAAGGAAGATGGCAGCAAGGCTAACCATTAACAAAATGGAAGAGCTACACACAGTCCCTACACCAACCGCTGACACATTAATTCAACTAATAAAATGAAAGAATGGATACTGATAAATGACCCCATTCCATTTATATTCAGCCTCGTTGGATTCTTTGAAAGCCAATTCAAATTCTTGTTGACAAAGACACTTTGGCAAATGTTAATATAAAAGAGCCAAGATTATTAAATGATTTAAGAGAGAACCAAATCTTTCAGAAATCCATGTATAGTAAGGGTATAACTTTCAAAATTCTTAGAGTAAAAGCCAAGTCAGTGATGAACAAATACAGCTGTGGTCATGGGACCACTGGAGCATTCTGCCATAAAGAATAAAGTCATACAATATTTAGAACTGGAAGAGACATCAGAAATTGTTCTAACCCAAACTCCCATCTCTCATACCCAAATCCACAATCTTCATTCTACACAGATGTAGAAAATGAACTTAGAGGTGTAAAATGACATGGCACTAACTGGGTTATTTAAAGTATATACAGCAAAATGGCCACAAACTCCTTTTTAATACATGCTAAGATGAACATACATATGAGCCTCCAGGTGGCTCAGTGATAAAAAATCTGCATGAAACGCAGGAGATGGAGGTTTGATCTCTGGGTCAGGAAAATCCCCTGGAGAAAGAAATGGCAACCCACTCTAGCATTCGCGCCTGGAAAATTTCAAGAACAGAGGAGCCTGGTAGGCTATATAGTCCACGGAGTGGCAAAAAGAGTCAGATATGACTTAGTCACTAAAACAACAAGATGAAGGTATAAAGTATTCCTCGAGGAAAAGAACAAAGCAGGAGGCATAACCCTCCTAGACTTCAGACAATATTACAAAGCTACAGCAACCAAAAGGGCAAGGCGCTGCCATAAAAACAGGCATATGGATCAGTGGAACAGAATAAAGAGCCCAGAAATAAATCCACACAACTACGGTTAATTAATCTTTGACAGAAAGCAAGGTGTACAATGGAGAAAAGACAGTCTCTTCAGCAAGTGGCACTAGGAAAGCTGGACAGTCACATGTAAATCAATGAAGTTAAAACACACCCACACACCATTCACAAAAATAAACTCAGTGACTTACAGGTGCAAATATAAGACACCATAAAACTCGTAGAACAGAACACAAGCAAAACACTCTCTGACATAAACCATAACAGTGTTTTCTTAGATCAGCCTCAGTTCAGTTCAGTCACTCAGTCGTGCCCGATTCTTTGCGACCCCATGGACTGCAGCATGCCAGGCCTCCCTGTCCATCACCTCCCGGAGTTTACCCAAACCCATGTCCATGAAGTCAGTGATGCCATCCAACCATCTCATCCTCTGTCATCCCCTTCTCCTCTTGCCTTCAATCTTTCCTAGCATGAGGGTCTTTACCAATGAATCAGCTCTTTGAATCAGGTGGCCAAAGTATTGGAGTTTAAGCTTCAACATCAGTACCTATCAATGAACATTCAGGACTGATTTTCTTTAGGATAGACTGGTTGGATCTCATTGCAGTCCAAGGAATTCTCAAGAGTCTCCTCCAACACCACAGATGAAAGCATCAATTCTTTAGCACTTAGCTTTCTTTATAGAGTTCAACTCTCACATCCATACACGACCACTGGAAAAACCAAAACCTTGACTAGACGGACCTTTGTTGGTAAAGTAATGTCTCTGCTTTTTAATATGCTGTCTAGGTTGGTCATAACTTTCCTTCCAAGGAGTAAGCGTCTTTTTATTTCATGGCTACGGTGACCATCTGCAGTGATTATGGAGTTCAGAAAAATAGAGTTAGCCACTATTTCCACTGTTTCCCCATCTATTTGCCATGAAATGATGGGACTGGATGCCATGATCATAATTTTCTAAATGTTGAGCTTTAAGCCAACTTTCTCACTCTCTTCTTTCACTTTCATGAAGAGGCTCTTTAGTTCCTCTTCACTTTCTGCCATAAGGATGGTGTCATCTGCATATCTGAGGTTATTGATATTTCTCCCAGCAATCTCGACTCCAGCTTGTGCTTCATCCAGCCTAGCGTTTCTCATGATGTACTCTGCATGTAAGTTAAATAAGCAGGGTGACAATATACAGCCTTGACATAATCCTTTTCCTATTTGGAACCAGTTTGTTGTTCCATGTCTAACTGCTGCTTCCTGACCTGCATATAGGTTTCTCAAAAGGCAGGTTAGGTGGTCTGGTATTCCCATCTCTTTCAGAATTTTCCACAGTTTATTGTGATCCACACAGTCAAAGGCTTTGACATAGTCAATAAAGCAGAAATAGATGTTTTTCTGGAACTCTCTTGCTTTTTCCATGATCTGGCAGATGTTGGCAATTTGATCTCTGGTTCCTCTGCCTTTTCTAAAACCAGCTTGAACATCTGGAAGTTCATGGTTCATGTATTGCTGAAGCCTGGCTTGGAGAATTTTGAGCAGGACTTTACTAGCGTGTGAGATGAGTGCAATTGTGCGATAGTTTGAGCATTCTTTGGCATTGCCATGAAAACTGACCTTTTCCAGTCCTGTGGCCACTGCTGAGTTTTCCAAATTTGCTGGCATACTGAGTGCAGCACTTTCACAGCATTATCTTTTAGGATTTGAAATAGTTCAGCTGGAGTTCCATCACCTCCACTAGCTTTGTTCATAGTGATGCTTCCTAAAGCCCACTTGACTTCACATTTCAGGATGTCTGGCCCTAGGTCAGTGACCACACCATCTGTGATTATCTGAGTCATGAAGATCTTTTTTGCACACTTCTTCTGTGTATTCTTGCCACCTCTTCTTAATATCTTTTGCTTCTGTTAAGTCCATACCATTTCTGTCCTTTATTGAGCCCATCTTTGCATGAAATGTTCCCTTGGTATCTCTAATTTTCTTGAAGAGATCTCTAGTCTTTCCCATTATATTGTTTTTCTCTATTTCTTTGCACTGATCACTGAAGAAGGCTTTCTTATCTCTCCTTGCTATTCTTTTGGAACTTTGCATTCAAATGGGTATATCTTTCCTTTTCTCCTTTGCTTTTTGCTTCTCTTCTTTTCACAGCTATTTTAAGGCCTCCTCAGGCAGCCATTTTGCTTTTTTTGCGTTTCTTCCATCAGTCTACCAAGGCAATAGAAATAAAAGCAAAAATAAACAAATAGGACCTAATCAAACTTACAAGCTTTTGTATGGCAATGGAAACCATAAATAAAACTAAAAGACAGCCTATGGACTTAGAGAAAATATTTGCAAATTATGCAACTGACAAGGGCTTGATTTCCAAAATATACAAACAGTTCATATAAATCAACAACAAAAAAACAACCCAATCAAAAAATGGGCACAGGGCCTAAACAGGTATTTTTCCAAAGAAGACACACAGATTGCAAACACATAAAAAGATGCTCAACATCATTAATTATTAAGAAAAATGTAAATCAAAACTACAATGACCACCATTAAAAAGGCTGTATATTACAAATGCTACAGAGGGTATGAAGAAAAGGGAACCCTCCTACACTGTTGGGAGGAATTTAAGTTGGTGCAGCTACTATGGAAAACAGTATGGAGTTCCTCAGAAAAATAAAAATAGAATTACCATATGATTCAGCAATTCACTTTTAGATATCTACCCAGACAAAACTATAATGTGAAAAGATACATGCACCCCTATGCTCATAGCCACACTATTCATGACAACCAAGACATGGCAACAATCTAAATGTCCATCGACAGATGAATGGATAAAGAAGATGTGGTGCATAATACAATGGAATTCTACCATAAAAAAATGAAATGATGCCATTTTCAGTAATATGGGTGGACTAGAAATCATACTAAATAATTCATGAAAAAAGACCAATACCATATGATACCACTGGTGTAGATTCTAAAATAAGACACAAATGGGGGGGTGGGAAAGACTGGGAGTTTAGGATTAGCAGATGCAAACTATTACATATAGGATGGATAAACAAGGTTCTACTCATAGCACAGGGAACTATATTCCATATTCTCTGATAAACCATAATGGAAAAGATTATGAAAAATAATATATATATATCTTGAGAGTCCTTTGGACTCCAAGGAGATCCAACCAGTCCATTCTGAAGGAGATCAGCACTGGGATTTCTTTGGAAGGAATGATGCTAAAGCTGAAGCTCCAGTACTTTGGCCACCTCATGTGAAGAGTTGACTCATTGGAAAAGACCCTGATGCTGGGAGGGATTGGGGGCAGAAGGAGAAGGGGATGACAAAGGATGAGATGGCTGGATGGCATCACCGACTGGATGGACGTTGAGTGCAAGTGAACTCCAGGAATTGGTGATGGACAGGGAGGCCTGGCGTGCTGCGATTCACGGGGTAGCAAAGAGTCAGACACGACTGAGCGACTGAACTGAACTGATATGTGTATAACTGAATGACGCTGCTGTGCTGCTGAAATTAACATCATAAATCATCTACACTTCAACAAAATAAATTTTAAAAAATATTCCTCAAACTCACAATTAGCAGGACACAGAAAACTACAAGTTAAATTTAAAATTACAGACCTAGGATTATATATTTGGGACACTGCCATAGTTTCTGCTCAACAAAGATATGTAGAGATTATTTAGTTCCCAAACTGCTAGGAAAACATATAATATATAAAGCATGTATGTGCAAACATGCATTCTTTCATTAGTAAACTTCATCATGTGGTTATTAAGAACTGTCCTGCTGAAAATAAAACTTTTTAATTATAAAAAATTAAATTTCAAATAAATTTTGGAATTTACCTTTGCCACAAGGCACATTTTGAAACTAACTTTCTAAAATTTTTCACCAAAACTAGAATTGTTATTCTCACATTAACAGAAGGTCTATGCCACTATTTGAAAATCAGAGTTTACCTTGTCTCTTTAAGAAATTAGTAGTTCTTTCTGCTTAATTTCCATCTCAAGTTATAATCTTTTATTAATTATCAATAATGCCACAGTGGTCCCATAACAGACATTATGACAAGCACAATTAAGAAATAAGCAGCAGGAAGAACATATAAGTTACTAAAATCAAAGATTCTGCTTTCATATAAATGTCTTGCAGAAAAAAAAAACAACAACAAAGAACTCTTAGATCAAAGTCAATGTTGCATCCAAAACTAACATTTCAAACTTCAAGCAGGTGGTATAGCAATATGCCAATAAAAGCACATATGGAAGAACACAAACTGAACCAAGGGGTGTAGCAAAAAAAAGTATAAACTGACTTTTTTTTTAAGCGTAGGACCAGCCACCATATGGAATCAGTCTTCATTCATGGGGAATTTTTTAAAATAATGAATTGACTTGTTTTTTTTAAACTGGGGAAGCTAAAGGAGTACAGTGATGAACTTACTGTTGTTAAGGGGAAGTAGAAGGAGCCAGGGACCAGTATTCCTACCAGCACCACTACAGTCAGTTCTTGATATTTCCTAGATTGTTTGTAGCGCCAGACACTGGAACACAATGTGGATTACATTTTTTTTCAAATCAGTGTCTTCAACTAACATGAAAAAATTAAATCAATGAGGATGTCATATACTTCACAAACTGCAATACAGAATATTTGGATCCATTTAAGGATGGTTCATTTTGTTAATAAATGTCTAGAATACAAGAGGACAATGTGTTACTCATGCTCCTAAAATTCCAATTACATACTGTCACTGATTTTCAAACAAGAAGGTATTTACTTAACACGTAGAAAGAAGTTATTTCTTTCTCTTTTCTCTACACTGGAGAAGGCAATGGCTCTCCACTTCAGTACTCTTGCCTGGAAAATCCCATGCACAGAGGAGCCTGGTAGGCTACAGTCCATGGGATCGTGAAGAGTCGGACACGACTGAGCGACCTCACTTTCACTTTTCACTTTCATGCGTTGGAGAAGGAAATGGCAACCCTCTCCAGTGTTCTTGCCTGGAGAGTCCCAGGGACGGCGGAGCCTGGTGGGCTGCTCTCTATGGGGTCGCACAGAGTTGGACACAATTGAAGCGACTTAGCAGCAGCACCAATAAGTTGGAAAAATGAATTTCACTTTTTAAAGATTAAGGAGCTGAGTGGGTTTTTTTGTTTTGTTTTCATTCTTTGTGCTGCCTAAAACAACTTGAAGGCTCAATTTACTTATCAGATTTTTTTTCAACATTTTATGTCTCATCAGATACTTTCAGCAAGGCTGCATATGGGCTTTATTATCACATCTGTGCCATATTAGAACTAGAGAGAGAAAACTGAAGATTGGCTCATTCTAGTTATCATCAATATCATAATGCAGAGTTTAATTTAAAAAATGTAAATGTCTACACTAAGTATAGCTTTTCTCCTTCATCTTTTATATTTGGTTTCAAGTGTTTAACAAGTTTATTCTTTTCCAAAATTAAAGCAAAAACCACTCAAATGCACTAAGAGTTTATGGAGATGGTCAGTATAATTCCCTCATTTCCAGATAAGAAAACAGACAACCAAAAAAAAAAAGCCACCTGCCTAATAGGAGCAGAGCCTAAAACAGAATCCAGGTCACCAGCCTCTCTCCTACTCCACTGTGGTCATTACACACCACAATATTTAGCATCTGAGCTAAGTCACATTTAGGTGTCTAACAGCCACAAGCTAAAATCAACTGTGGGCCTAAGTATCCTCTGCCTTTTCATGAAAACCAAAACAATAGCCAGAATGAGGATACCCAAAGACATGAGAGGTACAACTAACCCATCAGAAAACTGTCTACAGGTTTGGGTATTTATATGTCAAAAATGAGTCACAGTGATCTTGTGGGAGTTTTTTGCCAGACAGACTTCCTAGAAAACCCTGCCATGGTCTCTCTTCTTTGCCCTACAGGCACGCTAGGTTGCTTCAGTTGTGTCTGACTCTTTGTGACCCCATGGACTATAGCCCCCCACGCTCCTCCGTCCAAGGGACTCTCCAGACAAGAACACTAGATTGAGTTACCATGCCCTCGCCCAGGGGATCATCCCAACCTAGGGATCAAACCCGTGTCTTAACACCTCCTTCACTGTCAGGAGGGTTCTTTACCATTAGCGCCGCCTGGGAAGCCCTGCACCCTGGGAAGCCCTGCACTCAACTGGATTTTGATGGAGTCAAAATGACGCACGCCGGCAATGAGGAGCAGCTTTTCCCTCCTCCTGGAGGACGGTGGCCTTATGCACACTGCCGGCAGCCACCTGGTGGAGCTGTAATACATCATTTTTTAAGAGACAAATACTAGGTGATTAATTGCGGGGTCTGTTACTACAAATGGTTTCACAGCTTAAAACAGTTAATTCGTAATGCTTTTAGATGAGAAGTTAAATGTCAAATCGGTTCCAGTAGCAGGTATAAACATTTCCCCCAGCTTTAAGCACAGTATAAATCTCCCTCCCTGGTTGAGAAACTTACACAGCCATCATTTCTCCAGAAGTTCCTACTTATTTCTCACTTTGGGGGGAATTTATTTCCCCTACAGTCCCTCCCACACGGGAAGTCAGTGAAGAGATTCAAGAGTTGAAGAGAACTGTAAGCCAAAGAAGTTTCAGGCCAGCGACTCAAAGACTCCTTCTACTTCTTGCCCCTCTGTGTACTACTTCCCATCTCTTCTGATGTTTCTTCCCTCAGTAAAAAGTATAAATTTGAAAAAGAATCATGAAAGAAAGGAGGCAAGTAGCTTTCTGTGGTTTAGAATCAATAGAGGTTAATATGCTCTTTATCGTGAACTAAGCAGCAGACTGAAGATCCAAGGCAACTTTCTCAAACAGCACAAATATCCGATTCCATACATACATACATATAAATATAGCCTTTACCTTACTCCTTTCTTCTATCTACTCCAGGCAAAAAAGCCCAAATCAGTGCACTCAAGCAACTGATACTCTCTTAGATTATTCCTATCTCCTTCAGTCGGACAATTAAAGACATTTAATACCAGTAGAATTAACAGGCACTTAATTAATCATGATATTCTTTGCGAAGGGTTGTCCAGTAGTTAAATCGTATTTTCTACGCTTTGAGGGAAGTGATAGCTACCATTTCAAGCCAAGATGATCCTTCCAGAAAGCAGTACTCTTCTGAGAATACAGTTAGTTTTATTCTTCCTCCCAGACTTGAAACTGCCTTTGCAGCTGAGGACTGTAACCTCCACCCCCAACACCAGTGTCTTTCATGGTACACACTACTCTGGGGACCCACAGCTGCTTCCCTTTCCCTTTGAGATGACAGTACTACTAACCTGAAAAGGCCAGGAAAAGGAGACAGCACAGACCTAGGGCCAGAGCGACCTGTATCTGAATGCCAGCCCTGGGTGAGAACGACAAATTAACCTGTGTGTCAGCTCCTCACCTGCAACAGGAGACAAAAACACTCCTCAAAGGGAGTGTTAAAGATTAAATAAAACGATGCACAAGACGCCCAGGCAGGCACTGGGCACAGAGCAGGCCCTCAGTCAAGCACAAGTCCTCCTCCTCAGCTCAGTTCCTTGCACGTGTGAGAGCACTCCTGACTCTAAGAGGACAAGTTACGCCGCACTGAGGAGAGTGGGTGAGAAACACTGCAGTTAGGAAATAACCAGCTCCCTTAAGCCGCCCGGGCCCCTCCCTCCCCAATGTCAGCCTTCTTGAATTTTTCTTTTCCATTGTTACTGTGCAGACTGAGACAGAAGAGAAAGCAATTAGGAAAATTATAGGAGGCAGCAGAGTCTGACGTCAGCTGAAGGGAAAGCAACCATTATGATAGAAAAGAATTGAGCAAAATGTGATTCAGGAAAATATATGACAGGCAGGGTTTTCATTAACCAGAGAGAAGGAAAGCCAGAAATCTTTAAAAATCATAATGGCTCCGTGCCGTTGCAACCAGTGACCATTTCATAACCACAATTTCATGAGAACATTGTATAAGGTGGGTGCTGCTCTGTCAAAAACTCTGTAGCCGTCATTAACTACCAGATGATTCCCCAATTGCTAGGAGCAGCTCATACTGCTGCAGTGGAAAGGGCCTTTGGAGCCTGTGTGCCATTTAAAGGTTAAAACTGCAAGGTTAGGGCTGGGACTTTACAGAGACAAATGTCGGGAAATTCTTATCTGTGATTCTCTGAGTAATCATCCTGCAGCCTCCTGGTGCGCGTAAATGCAACACCTGCCTGCGTGTAGATGACAGCTCCATCAGTGGAGCAGCAGTAAGTGACTGAGAAGAGGAACTGGACTGAGTTAAAGCAATATATGCCTGCTTTAACAAGAGCACAGCAATTCTGGTTTGCTCACAACACTTAATTACCTCTTCCTCACACACTCCTCTCTGGTCACTCTCTAAAGTCCCATTTCCATATGCTTTGGGGCTTTCTGTATCACAGCGAAAGTTTTAAAAGTTGAAGCACAGGAAATCCAACTCAGTCCTCCTCCTTTTCCTCAAGTTCACTTTCTTCTAATATCCATCTGGAAACGGTTACCACATCTTCAGGTTAAAGTAACTGGGACAGTTAGCAAGTTTGGGATGGACATGTCCACAATGCTATATTTAAAATGGATAACCAACAAGGACCTATTCTATAGCACAGGGAACTCTGCCCAATGTTATGCTGCAGCCTGGATGGGACAGCAGCTTAGGGGAGAATGGATACACATGTATGGCTGAGACCCTTTGCTGTCCAACTGAAACCATCACAACATCATTTATCAGCTACACCCCAATACAAAATTTAAAAGTTAAGAAAAAAAAAAAAACTAGGAGTGGGGGTGTCTCTCTTGCTCATGAAAGAGCATTATGCACAAAAGAACATAAAGAAGCTGGCAGGTAGGGGAGAGAGATTATGGAGAAGTGCCTTAGGAGGACCAAGGAAGAACCACCAGCCTCCAAGTTTCATGGGCTTCTTGCAAAGACCACTTTATCAATCTAAGTGGCACAACTGACAGACAATTCCTACTTATATCTGGGGAAAGGAAAGGACTCCTTTGAATTCCATTCCTAGTCTCATAGTTTGAGATACATATCTAAAGCAGTGATTCTTTCCTGGGAGATGATCTTGTCTCCCAGGGGACGTGTCAACATCTGGAGGCATTTTTGGCTGACACAACTAGGGAGACGCTACTGGCACCTAGTGGGCAGATGCCAGGAATACAACGCACAAGACAGCCCCACACAGCAGGGAATTACTCGGTCCAAATGTCAACAATGCTAATGCTCAGAAACCCTAAGTTAAAGCAAAAGAACTTGTGGCTCTGACTTAACTGTATCCATGAAACAAAACAGAAGTTGTGGAATGCACAGCTGGTTTTCTTCTTTCTTACAGAACTGAAGCTAGCCCTTTTACAGCCAGGCACAATAACCTCCCACCAGACATGAATGCCATTCATTTGCATCTGATCAAAAACCTATCTTAAAAGTATTCTTTAATTCTTTTAACCGTAAAAATTATCTGGCAATTAATTTTAGATGTTTTGAAAATAATTTATAAATGGTGGTTTTCTGAAGAACACATAAGCCTGAACAGGACAATTGTGAGATGAAAATAATTTTTATACTCAAATGATAACGTTCATAAACAAATCAGCATCAAGTAATAAAACCTCACACCAAAAATACTGATGTCAGCTCAAGCTGACAACACAATCTGCAGCAGACGTTAACTTATTCTGAAAGAAGGTAAACATATTTGAGATGAACCTCCAAAACAGAATAAATTCAATGAAGAACATTTATTCTGTAGTCCCAGTATGCATGCACTGAAAATAAGTGTGGTCCAGTGAAAAACATTACAAAGGTAAGGACCCAACATCCCAGTAACCAAAAGGTTCTTCAAAACAGGTTAACATCATAACTGGACAACACACAGTCAAAGGATCATAGAAGAAGAAAACTAAGATATCAGTAAATTGGATTTCATCAAAAATTAAAACCTCTGCATTTCAAGATACTATCAAGAAAACCAAACGATAAGCCACAGAATGGGAGAAGATAGTCACAAATTACATACATGATAAGGAATTTGTATCTAGGATACAGAAAATATTTACAAATTCATTAATGAGAAGATACAGGTTTTTTTTAATGGGAAAAAAGCAAGTATGGAAACAACCCAAGTGCCCATCAACAGACAATTGGCTTACAAAGATGTAGTGTGTGTGTATATATATATATATATATATAAAATGGAATATTACTCAGCCATAAAAAAGAATGAAATATTGCCATTTGCAGCAGCATAGACAGGCCTAGAGAATATTGTACTCAGTGAAACCAGAGAAAGACAAATATTACACAATATAACTTATATGTGGACTCAAAAAATAATGAATCTATATACAAAAACAGAAATAGACTCATAGACATAGAAAACAAACATGGTTACCAAAGCAGGGAGGGGGAGAGAAATTAGGAGTATAGGATTAACATATACAAACTACTGTACATAAAATAGATAAGCAATAAGATAGCACAGGGAATTATATTCAATATCTTATAATAACCTATAATGGAAAATTATCTGAAATATATATATATAACTGAATCACTTTGCTGTTGTTTAACACAACACTGTATTGTAATTCAACTATACTTCCATTTTTTTTAATGCGCAAAAGATGTGAATAAACTTTTGACCATAGACATATGAATGGACTATATACATGTGAAAAGATTCTCAACATCGTCAGTTACTAAGAAAATGCAAACTAAAACCACAAGAAGACACTACCTCACTCCCACTAGAATGAAAGTGAAAATACACTTGAAAATACTAACTGAAAATACAAACAAACAGAACTGTTGTCAAAAATGTGGAGAACCTGAACTCTCATATATTGTCCCCAGTGGCTCAGAGGTGAAGAATCCGCCTGTAATGCAGGAGACGCGGGTTGATCCCTAGGTCAGGAAGATCCCTGCAGAAGGAAATGGCAACCCACTCCAGTCATCTTGCCTGGGAAATCCCACAGATTGAGAAACCTGGCAGGCTGCAATCCCTGGGGTCACAAAAGTTGAACACGAGGAAGAGATTAAACAACACCACACACTGCTGATGGGAAAGGTAAAATGGTACCACCACTCTGGAAAAGTCCAGCAGTTTCATAAAAGAATACAACAGTTTCTTAGAAAGTCCACAATGGCATTCATATTATTATTATTCATAGCATTTGTTCGTAATAGCCAAAAACTGGAAGCAACCGAATGTTTGTCCACTGATGAACAGTTAAACAAAAAGTGACCTAGCCATTCAATGGTATACCAAGTACATGCTACAACAGGGATGAATCTCAAAAACATCAAGCTAAGTAAAAGAAGCCAGGCACAAAAGACCACACACTGTATGATTCCTTTTATATAAAATGTCCAGAAAAGACAACTGTATAGTGGTGGGCGGTATATTAGTGGCTGCCCAGAGCTGGGGCTGGGAGTGAGGAATAGCTGCTAACAGTTCGGTTTTCTTCCAGGATGACAGGAATGGGCTACACTTAAAAACAGGTGCGTTTTATAGCATTTAAATTACACCCCAATAGAGGGGCTTGGAAGAAAATCATGGGAACTGGGAGATAATGCTCTCACTTTATGGATAAGGTAGGTGACTGAGGCACAGGGTTTAGACGTGCAAAGACAGTTAAGTATCTGTGGGATGAAAAATTAACTTGCTTGAAGTCAGGTAGCTAGGAAGTGGGTAGAACTCAGTGCTCAATTCACAAATGTTTTCCCCACAAAAGTCCTAAAAACCCCAGCAGACTTCAGATAGAATGGTAATTCTCTTATGTCAGCATATCAGTGTTATTACCAAATGATCCTGCTCTTTCTTCTGCTCTGAGCATACTGATTTTGATTCAGGACGATACTACTTTAACCCCTGTGTAGAATCAGTTTTCAGGTCTATGTACAAAATTAAACCTTAAATAGGTCATTTGCTACTGAACCTGAAACATCACAAAGGCTCTTTAAGAGTTTCACAACAATCCTCTGTCTTAATATACCTTAGTCTTGCTTCCTGGATAAGTTAATTATCAGAGAAGTGTTTGTGCACTGGCTCCAACAAAAATACAATGTCATATCCAGGACTCTCATTCTTGCCAGACATAGTTAAAACAATTTTCATACTTATAGCTTTAAAAAAAAAATGGTTTCATATCAGATTTCATTATTTATTGAGTGTCACTATTTGCTAAAAAATTATTCAGGGCAAAAGGCAGCAAGTTGTTTAAACCAAATGACCACTGCGTATCTTCTGGCTGTTTTTACCTTTTGCTGCACAAAAACAAGCCATTGAGTGGCCCAGAAAGACAGGCCTGGGTTTTGACACACTCAGCTCTCCAGGACGATGCAGGACTCTCAGCATCATGAACGGTTTCGCGCACCACGGTCTGATGTGCAACACTTCCCCACTGCTGTTCTCCTCCTGCTCCCCAACCTCTGTTACCGGGAAGACAAACACCTCATAATCATTTAACTCATCAACAATGGCTAAAGGATGAGTCGAACACTTCATACAGATTCTCTACTCAATGGATTAAAAAAACAAATTGGGCAACAATAGAGGCATTTCCATTTATTATTTAACTTACCATAGTTCAACTACTAAGTCTCCAACTATCACAAAAGAAAAGGTATAAACTTTTTTTGAACCTTAAAAGTTCTCAATGTAGTAGTAAAATCTTCTGTAATTTCTCCTGTCCCTCAATTCACCTTGAAGACATACAGCTCTGGTCACCAGAAGTTCATATTTCATACACACAAAAGATAGAATTGAATCTTGGCTCCTCAACTTTTATGACCTAAACAAACTTAGAAAATCACAACCTCTTTGAGCTTTAATTTTACATAACCTATACACACAAAGAGACACACAGAAAAATATATGAACGTGTTTTAAATCCCTTTGAGTCTGGAGAGGATGTGAACTTGTATTTAATCTTAAGGTCGATGACTTAATATTCCTCATTCAATCAAGAAAAAAATCTTGAGCCTTCTTTTAATGTTATTTGAAAATTAAATATATTATGTATTATAGTTGAAAACAAATCAAAGTTCCTCCACTACCATTTGAAATTATCCTCATGGTAAATTTTCCTGGCCCAATCTTTCTTCCTTTGAGGAAAATACAAACTTGGAAATACACAACCCAATCAAAGGCAGAGTTCTCCTACCACAACAAAATAAGCAACTTTGTTTAAGCAAAAATCATTACTTATTCCCAGAGTAAACTAAAAGGGTACCTCAAGCTGCTACAGAAAAACCCAAATTAGAAGTCACAAGTTCCTATCCCTATTCTGTTGCTAGATAGCATTGGCTAAGTTGTATAATAGTCCCTACCCCAAATTAGGAATGTTCTCTTTAGTAAATTAAGATCTTTTGTAAACTGTAGGAGTCTGTCAGACCTAGACCAAACTCCCAGTTTCAGAGAATGAATGCTTCTGAATGCAGCAGTGGGCAGCCTGATGGCCAGCTTTACCTGTATAATTCCCCAAAGTCTAGTTTATCCATCTTATAATTGAGCTACCTGGTTCCACAGCTGTAGAAACCTGAGGACCAGCAGATTGTTTCCATAGGTAAAAATGCATCTGAATTCCAAATACAAAACGTCAGATTCTTTACTACAAGTGAAGTGTCTACTGCAACTTTAAAATGGGGCTTGATTTTTCAGTTTTCAAAAGATAAACATGAAAAAAAAGTATTATATAAACTTTGATTTGTGTTTGATGTTTTTGAACTGTGGTGCTGGAGAAGAATCTTCAGAGTCCCTTGGACTGCAAGGAGATTCAACCAATCATCAGTCCTGAATATTCCCTGGAAGGACTGAGGCTGAAGATGAAACTCCAGTACTCTGGCCACCTGATGCGAAGAACTGACTCCCTGGAAAAGACCCTGATGCTGGGATTAAGAGAGCAGATTGAAGGCAGGAGGAGAAAGGGACAACAAAGGATGAGATAGTTGGATGGCATCACCGACTCAATAGACATGAGTTCGAGCAAGCTCCGGCAGATGGTGATGGACAGGGAAGCCTGGCGTGCTGCAGTCCATGGGGTCGCAAAGAGTTGACGATGACTGAGCGACTGAATTGAATTATATAATCTAACATAAAAATAACCAATACTTAGAATTTCACATTTAGAAGGGATGCTGTTAGACATGATCTGGAACAACCCTTTAATTTTAATGTTAATTTTATACATCAGAACTGACTAATATATACAATGTGTGTACTATGGGTTCCCTCAATTGAAGGGAAAAATATCCAGACACTGTTAAAGACTATTAGGCATGCACATACTCTATTTAAAATACAGATGCTTTGGGCAATGATTTTTTTTTTTCTTCACTCAGAATTAAGACTTCAACCATTCTGAATGGAAATGCCAGCAAAATTTAAAACCTTCTTTTAGAGTTAATCTTCTCTCTTCAATGCCACCACCTTAAATTTAAATAGTTCTGATTGTTGACGAATTTCAACATATTTCATTTGCACAACCCATGCACACAAATCCCGAAAGAGAACACATCCTCCACACTTGGTACTTCAGCAATCTAGGCAACTCACCAAGTGCTTCTGAGCTACAGCTTCTTCATTTGTAAAATTCAAATTTTCTGACTTTGTTAATTCACGGGGATACAAGAACCAAACTGAATTATGTGAAAACATGTTTGGGAAGAGTATTGATATACATAAAAATGCTTGATTTTAAGATCTCCAAATTCCCACATTTCACAGGAAGAAAAAAATTTTGCTCCAAAAGTGTAGGTGTAGAACCTAAACGGCTTACAGTTGCTAAATATGCAATACATATATTAAAACCAAATGGGATTTTTCTATCGAAAGTTTCTTCTAGGAAAGTAGAATAAGATGTTAAGACTTAGATATCTACTAATACATTTAATATTTTCACAGGTGGAGCACGCACTTGACCACATCCTTCCTGAAGACAGGAATAGTCTCTTAGCCATCATTTTAGCTACAGTAACTGTGGTAAAGAATCTACCTGCCAGTGTAGGAGACACCAGTTGGACCCTTAGATCGGAAAGATTCCCTGGATAAGGAAATGGCAACCCACCCCAGTATCCTTCCTTGAGAAATGCCATGGACAGAGGAGCCAGGCGGGCTACAGTCCATGGGGTCACAAAAAAGTCGGACACGGTTTAGTGACTAACAACAAACTGGCCCACAGACTAGCTCTGCTCTTAATATCAGAATACACTTTTCCAGAATAAAAGTAAAATGTTCGTATAAACATGTGTGAGGTGGAAAGAGGTCTGGCCTGGGGGTACAGACACTTGCCCTCACACCACATATAGCCTTGTACAAGCATCAGGAACCTTCATTCCCCTTTAAAAATCTAAAAGGGTAATGCCTCTTTTATCTGAGGTCAGATACCTACCCAGAAAACTGCACATAAGGCCCCTGAGTGACAAAATGAAAAAAGCTTCTCACAAAGTCCATACTTAACCCATAGTGGCGGCATACTGATGTTTATTTCATGAAAACTTACAATAAACTTGGTTATTTGGTTAAGAAATATTTCCCATCGTTGGTTAAAAGCAATGAAATAGATCAAATGTTGAAGGAAAGAAACCAGAGAAACCCTAAATGTTTTTCTTCCTAATGCATGGAAGGAAACCAAATCTTCCCAAAAAGGTAAATTCAGAATCAGTCCAAAACCATACTATGGCTTAATGTCACTGAACACTTAACAAAAGTCATTCGTTATGGTAGTCTCCATCTTTTATGCCAAACTTAGATTCAAACTGTGATGACTCCATCTTTAATTATGATAAAACAGAATCAAAACTCAGCAAATACTACATTCTATTACTACATTCTGTTACCATGGTTACCCCAATCATTAAGCTGGGTAAAATCTCTCTTTTATGGTTCACTTTTCCTTACTCAACTAATCTCTTCATTAATTGTTCTTATTTTTCACTATAAACATTAATGGAACCACAAAGGAAAGGTTATCTAATTTTAACCAACATAGAAGCTATCCAAGAAACATTTTATATACAGAAATAAAGTGGATTGTTTTACAGGATTTATTCATTTCCAACGATGCTAATATATTTTAAAGTACGGTATTACCATTCACCAACTACAGGTAATCAGCTCCTTCAAGAAATGACTGTGTCTGCAAATTCTTAAACTGTTAGGGGAAACACCGACTGAAACTGCCTGCCCTGGGCAGGCAAGATAGTACCACTTTCAAGCTTATCTTAGGACAGCAGGTCCTGATAAGGAATGCATAACTAACAAAATATCACCAACTGGAAGAACTGAGGAAAGGTCAAAAGAAGAGCAGAGACTCCAGTCCATATGCACTCTTGCCTAGAAAATCCCATGGGCGGAGGAGCCTGGTGGGCTGCGGTCCATGGGGTCGCTAAGAGTCGGACATGACTGAGCGACTTCACTTTGACTCTTCACTTTCATGCACTGGAGAAGGAAATGGCAACCCACTCCAGTGTTCTTGCCTGGAGAATCCCAGGGACAGCAGAGCCTGGTGGGCTGCCATCTATGGGGTCACACAGAGTCGGACGCGACTGAAGCGACTTAGCAGCAACTTAGCGGCAAAAGGAGAGAGGAGACTCCAGTCCATATGTCCTAGCAACCTCCCAGAATCCTCCTCGCTGGAAGCCATCTTCACTAAGCCATGCACTCGCCACCGGGAAGGACGCTAAGTCAGAAAGACTGGCCAGAGACGAGCTGGAAACTAATTCCAGCACCATGAAACACAAGACTATGAGCCACGTGGCAAAGCAGCTCTGGGGGTCCCCTTACCCTGCTGCTCTCCACTCAGGTGCCCCTTCCCAATAATGTCTGTAGATTTGCCAGCATGTGTGTCTCTGACAATTCATTTTTCTGAGTGTTAGAGAGAGCCCACTCTCGGGCCCTGGAAGGGGACCCCTTCCGGCAACAAAAGCACGTGATAGCCACAAGAAAACTTAATACTTTCAAGCTGACTTTGAAAGGACTTTTATATATCAGTAATGGAAATCAAAATGCATGTAATTCTTTTGGGAAGTTAAATACACCAAGAAGCTTAAGAATTCTGAGCAAATTCTAATACGTTCTCTAGATGTAATGTATAATGAAAATTAACTTACAGTGTAATGGTAAATTTTTACAAATGAAAAATATGAAATATTATATGAAAATAAAAATATATTTATATATATTTATAAAAATCATATGCCTTAAATGTTATAAATACATAACTTCATACATTTATATAAATATACTTAATATTTCAGAAACAATATTTGAATTTTTATATGTAAAATAAAAATATAACATGCTATATACAAAATGTTAAAACTATTATAAAATATCAGGATAAAAATTGTATATATATTGGAAATGCACTTACCAATTTTTAAAAATCTGTGCATTGGGGGAAAAAAAACTGGAAGTAAATGCACAGGAATGTTAACACAGTATTTGTGTTTGGGTGATGAGACCCTGGCTGACATTTTCTTTTCTCCATTATGCTAAATCTTATTTAATGGATTATGCACTACTTTTACAATAGAACAATTTTTAAAAAGAAAGGAAATAAATGAGAAGCAGCACTGCTAAGAGGTAAGGAAATGGCATAATTAAAGCAGCTGGTTACCACTTAGTGTATAATTAAACTTTTACTCTGGCAAGGAACTTTCTAGGTGATCACAAATGATAACTAAGTTAGTATTTGTGCTGGAGAGACACTCTGCCTAACTCTGTCATCTGACCAGTACAAGGAAAAGTTACGTTTATATAATGCTTTATAGTTACCAAATGCTTTCAAAATGTCACATCATCTATCCTTCAAAGAATCCCGTGAGGTAGATTCATATGCCCCATTTCAGGGCTTCCCAAGTGGCGCTAGTGGTGAAGAACCTGTCTGCCAATGCAGGAGACACAAGAGACGCGGGTTCGACCCTTGGGTCGGGAAGATCCCCTGGATCTTCGCAACCCATTTCAGTATTCTTGCCTGGAGAACCCATGGAAAGAGCCTGGCGAGCTACAGTCCATGGGGTCGCAAAGAGTCGGACACGACTGAAGCGACTTAGCACGCCCCACTTTCAGGATCAGGAAACCGAGGGCTAGAGAGAGAATATGCTTTATTAACAGTATTTACCATTTACCGACTGATCACTCAAAGTGTTAAGCACAACAGTCATGTGAAAATTATCACCACTTTACAGATGAGAAAACTGAAGAGCATAGGTTACAGCTGAGACTCATCGTTCTGACTCGCCACAATTTGAGTTCCAACTTTGCGGAGTCTCAGTGGAAGAAGGGTGGAGCCCCAAACCCTATGCTCTCTCTACTCCACTGGTCCCCCATCCTCGCCTACGATTCTTTGAAGAGTGACTTAGCTTGGCAACCACTATGAGGGTCTAGAGGGAAAAATACGAGGTCCAATAATAAGCAAAAACTAATGCTGGCGGAGGGCCTCGTCTCAGGAGGAAGGCAAGGCAGTGAATACCTCAGAGTGGAGAGGGCAACTTTAACAAGTCTTAACATATACACATGGGGCCGGGGGTGCAGAGGAACCACACTCTCAACGTCAAGAGCAGGGATGACAACATAAATCACGAATCCTGCCCCTGACGCTCGCGTTCATAGGTTCAGGTCCCAGAGAGACTTCTCTGTTCACCTCAGCGGCTCCCCGCCGATAACCCCTGGGTTGAGGTCCTACTTAACAGAAAAGGCTGGAACAAACCCCATGGTGGGCCAGGCAGAGACAGAGAGGCAGCGAGTATTGTAGCTAACAGTGGACACCCGGGGGACTAGGCACCATGACCACACCCGAGGGGCACCCGAGGGGCCTCGGGCCACCACCGCGGGGAGGGCCGAGGCCCCGAGAGAGGCCGCGGTGCTGGGACTGGCCCCTGCCGAGGCTCGCACTGGGGCTTGCAGCTCGGCCCAGGAGCCTCGCTACTCACGTTGCACTAGCCGGTCTGCGGAGAAGGTGGAGGAGCAGCTGGTAACGAGCGCACAGGGGACGCCCGCAGCCACACTGCGCCCGCGAACCGGTTCCTGCCCGGAGCCACTTCCGCCTTGGGCGATACCACGGGCGCCGACGCGCGGGGGAGACGCGCAAGAAAGGCGCGTCTCAGAAGGCACGGCCGGCCCTGCCTCCTCCTTTGCCCCCTCTTCCGCTCCCGGCGTGGACCAGGCTGCGCTTCGCGTGGCGTTGCCATGGGGACGCGCCCCCTCCGCCGCAAGTTCCCGAGTCTGGAGACCGCGCCTGCCTGGGGAGGGATTCTCGCCCGGCCGTAGGCATGGCCCAGGAGAAGGAAAACCAAGACCCCGTGGGATCTATCTTAATCCAGGTGGGAAATGGGCCTCTCTTAACCCGTCCAGCTAGAACCCTTCGAGCGAGCGACGCCCAGCAGAGCCTGTCCACTCACGCTTACCCACTTAAAGCGCCGCTTCTCAGATTGCCTCCAACACCACGGTTTAAAGAACTCCCAAGGGTGCCAACCTAGACCTCTCTCGCCAGCCTCACACACCTCCCGAGCCTGGCGATAGAGGTCGCGCGGCCGAAGCTTCTGGTAAGACTCCAGGATGATACACCCCTCTGGGACCTTTACTTTGGAAAAATCCATGTTCCACTGAGGCACCATTTTTAAATGTTATATTCTGAAAAGTTTGATACTATGATGTAAGGAAGTGGAGGAGATCCAAATCAGACACGTATCTGGGCGGAAGTTGAAATAGATGAACTGCTTTCGATCTCCTGCATTGCAGGCGGATTCTTTACCAGCTGAGCTACAAGGGAAGCCCTGCTTTTCTTAAGTACCCCAATTTTTTTCACCCTAAAAGTCCCTTGCATATAATGGAGTTCTGGGGATGTAATGCACACCATGGTGATTACAGTTAATAATTCTTTATGTTTGAAAGCGGCTGAGTAAGGGAAGAAAAAAGAAAACACTTTTTTCATCACAAGAAAAAAGTTGTATTATAACTGTATGTGGTGATGGATGTTAACTAGCCTTACTGTGGCAATCATTTAGCAATATGTACAACTATTGACGATGTTGTCTATGTAAAACTAATATAATGTTTATATCAATTATATCACAATAAAAAATAATAAAAATTCCTTACTTGGGAACAAGATAAAAGCTTGCTAATCAAGTTAAACTTTGAATGTGGAAAGGTGACAAAAAGCACAGGAAAGTAACTTTCTCTAAGCTGAGGAGGGAACATCAGGAAAGTCTTGATTTCTCAGTACAACTCAGTTTGTGACCGTTACACTCAGATTTTTCCAGAATGTTGAAAGCACTACTTTCCCCCCACCCTACATTTATATGTGATGGTTCTGAGACATTTTTGACATATCATCACCTTTAACTCATATATAGCTCTACTTGACTAAAAATTTGAAGTAATGTCCCTAAGGACTGTCAGAACTCTACTCAGATCTGCACTTGGTCTAATTTTTCTTCCTGCCATGATTTGGTCCTCCCCTCTGGGAGACTTCTTTAAACCCCTAAACTCACCAATTTTATAGACTTCCCCAATATGAATCATACCCAGATCTTCTTACCTCACCTTTTCTTATCCTTGCTTTCACCATCACCCTAGAATGAGTTTAGCCAAACTGCCAAGTGCGAGGAAGAGTCTCCCAAGACTGCCCTCGTTTAGACACCAGGCACAAGTTCAGGGGTCCCTAGAACTATCCTTAATTCAGACCAGCTGTCTACACTTTTGGAAGCCCCAACCATGTCACACTGGCTAATTTGCTAGAGCACTCACAAAACTCAGAAAAGCACTATGTTTATAATTACAGTGTTTTTCTAGCAAAAGAATAGAAATTGAAATCAACCAAGGGAAGAGAGGCTCAGGGCAGAGTCCAGAAGGGGAGCTTCCAGCCATTTTCTCCCAGTGGAGTCAGAGAGAGCATTACCTCCTTTCAGTCATGATATGTGACAACATATACAGATTATTGCCAACTAGGGAAGCTTTCCCAAGACTTTAATGTCCAGAGGTTTTATTGGAGCTCAGTCACAATGCCCATTTGGCTGACTTTAGTCCTCAGCCCTTCCCAGAGAGAGACCAATGATTTCAGTCTAATTCCTCTAGAGATTAGAACTGATACAGCATAGCTCAAGGTCCCCATCATAAACCCCATTCCCATCAAGTGGGATACTCAGGGGGCCTAGTGATCACTTCCCAGGGTCTAAGGGCAGAGGCTAGATCTCTCTTTGGGAAGAACTAGGAATAATCATATCTATGTTGATCAACACCCCTACTTGCTTGAAAGGGTTACTTTGTACACACTTAAAGAGGAGGGTTATGTAGAGAAAGAGAGGCCACCCCTTAATCTAATTATTGAATCTGATCTGTAGATACAGTGTAAAATTCTCCCTGATACAATGTAGAATATGTTTCAGTTCAATTCAGTCGCTCAGTCCTCTCTGACTCTTTGCGACCTCATGAATCACAGCAGCACGCCAGGCCTCCCTGTCCATCACCAACTCCCGGAGTTCACTCAGACTCGCGTCCATCGAGTCAGTGATGCCATCCAGCCATCTCATCCTCTGTCGTCCCCTTCTCCTCCTGCCCCCAATCCCTCCTAGCATCAAAGTCTTTTCCAGTGAGTCAACTCTTTGCATCAGGTGGCCAAAGTACTGGAGTTTCAACAAGGGGAAAAAATTAATATTATATGTAGTCATGAATGGATGTGAGAGATGGACTATAAAGAAAGCTGAGCACTGAAGATTTGATGCTTTTGAACTGTGGTGTTAGAGAAGACTCTTGAGAGTCCCTTGGACTGCAAGCAGATCCAACCAGTCCCTCCTAAAGGAAGTCAGTCCTGAATATTCACTGGAAGGACTGATGCTGAAGCTGAAACTCCAATACTTTGTCCACCTGATGCAAAGAACTGACTCATTTGAAAAGACCCTGATGCTGAGAAAGGTTGAAGGCAGGAGGAGAAGGGGACAGTAAAGGATGAGATAGTTGGATGGCATCACTGACTCAATGGAATGAGTTTGAATAACTCCAGGAGTTGGTGATGGACAAGGAGGCCTGGCGTGCTGCAGTCCATGGGGTTGCAAAGAGTTGGACATGACGAGCAACTGAACTGAACTGACTGAACTCTTATCACCTCTTCTGTCTGGTTTGCCAGGAGTGCACACCATCTAAAAATAAAATGAGAATGACTCATTCAAAGTCTTATTTTTAGCTCTTATCTCAAAGTGTGATCCTAGGACTAGCAGAGAAATGGAATTATAAGACTGCTTTTGACAAAACTGAGTCTCGTTGCATGGTTCTTAAATTCTAGGAAATTCCCCAGTGGTCCAGTGGTTAAGATTCCTCATGCAAAGAGCCCAGGTTCAATCCCTGGTTGGGGAACTAAGATCCAACAAGCCACGTGGTATTGCAAAAGCCTAAAAAATAATTTAAATTGTAGAGCAATGTTTGTCTGTATTAAATCTTTTGAGAGCTTCTTATTAAGTAGCCCCGTCCCCAAACTGTCAAAATCTTTCTCCAAGTGGGAAATGTATGGAAAGCAATGTATTTGATGGTCACAAAAAAGATGGGTGACACATAAAATTTCAGTATGGGAAAGTGAATCTATCTGAAGAAAGAACAAAGATTTAGAACCTAATCTTTTTCTACCCAGGTCTGGTGAAACATTTCCTACAGTAGTTGTCTCCGTTGCAGCTATATAAACAAATGTGCAGTTACTAAGAGGGAAGAAGACAGTACCTGGCTAGGAAAGTAAAAAGCTCTTGAGGAAGATTAAGAGAGTAATTCAAATCAATGACTATTTACTAAGTGCCAGTTACATACAAAGTGTTTCACTAGGTTTAACCAGTCAGGAGAAGAGAATTAACATTGGCTCAGTGTCCTCCTCTGTGGCTGGCCCTGGACCAAGCACTTTACATCTTTTTAACTCATTTTATTCTTGTCACTGTGTTGAAAGGTGCTGTTATCCCCATTTTACAGATAAGAACACTAAGGCTCTAAAAGTAAATTTGCCTATCTCAGTTTAGTAAAGAAGGAAATAGAATTCTAGCTCATAGCTGTCTGATTCCAAAGCCTATATTAGTTCATTTACACATGTATAGTCTCATTTTCATTCCATAAGAGAGTAATTCTCTTGTTCCCCCTTGGTGAGGACACTAGAGGAAATGTGGATGGTGTGCACGGACATTGTGTGACTAGTAATAGAACAAGAAATCATGTTCATCTGCCTTTTACCGAGTTATTACTATTAGACTGTTACATATTATCACAACTCTATGAAGACATAATGGTTCCTACAAAACAGATGAAGTAACCAGATTTTCAGTTCCCTGCTAAATAATCCAGTGTTGTTTTCACTCCCTCCAGCAGTTGACAGGTATAGTTATAGAAGGATACCTGAAGCTACAAATACTAGAGCTACAAGAAGGAAATTCAGTGCATTCAAAAGTTGAGCCAGGGGCTTCCCTGGTGGTCCAGTGGTTAAGAATCCTCCTGCCAATGCAGGGAACACGGGTTCAATCCCTGCTCTCGGAAGATCCCAAATGCCTTGTGGCAACTAAGCCTGTGAGCTACAACTACGGAGCCAGCTCTCTAGAGCCACAGTTGAAGCCCGTGTGCCTAGCGCCTGTGCTCTGCAACAGGTCACCACAGTGAGAAGTCCATGCACCACAGCTGGAGAAAAATGAAGACCCAGTGCAACCATCAATAAATAAATCTTGAAAAAGTTAAACCACAAAATTACGGGCCTGGAAGTGGGCTTGCCCTTGAACTGCCTTTTTGTACTTTCCAAATGTCTTTAGACAATAGACTGTAAATAGCTTGCAGCAGTAATTTGGACAAAAAAATCAAAAAAAGTATTAATACATCTTCATCCTTAGAGCCTATCAGCAAACAGTAGGTGTGTTCAGATTTCAATCTGTGAGCCCTGGAGGCTCAACATGATAATTTGTGCAGGGTGCAAATGACCTGATCTGTCTGCCAGATTGTGCTGCTCATCAGTGAAAAGATGCAGATCTTTTGATCTTTCAAATACTTGGCTCCTTGGGAATGTTTGAGAGTAATTGATAACATAGGCTGGATCAATGTGTAGGTCCAGTTATACCAACAGAGAAAAAGGTAACTGTTTCAAAATGCCTTTAGCAACCAATCTGCAGATTGTTGTTGATGTGACTATTGCTGAAACAGGTGTTGGGCTCATAAATTTGCATAGCAAAATATTTCTCTTGTGGCAGCAGCCCATGCCATAATTGGTGCCATCTGTATTTGTCTCTGGAAGTTTGGTTTCTAATATGAAGGCAGAGAATCTTATGCTGTCTAATTTCATACTGCTCATGTTACTCTGAGGGTGCTTGACTTCGGAGAAATGTTCATCATTTCTAAGGAAAATATGAACTGAAGGAAAATGTTCAAGTAATGACATGTTGGTTTTTCTTCATGGATTGTTTTCATTTCTGAGTATATAAAACAAAATTAAGGCCACACCTACAGAACTGCTTCTTCAGAGCAGCAGGGGAAGATCTAGCTAGAATGGAAAACCAACAGACCCTGTCAACATATTTATAATTCTCTTTTGACAGGCACTGTTTTCACTAGAACCTCTTTTCTGGAAGTTTTCTTTTTTCTTTTTAACCTCTCAATCAATTAGTAGAAATCAGAGTTTGGAATGAACTTTTTCTTATATCTGACTCACCTTCTTTTCCACCAGAGAAAGCAGAAGGTATTTGGGTTGCAATTTTATCTTGGATCTGTTTCTAATGGGGGAAGGATAAATAGAAAATTGTATGAAAACTTAATTTTTCAAACTCTGAAAGACAGTAACTGGAGCCATCTAATAAAGCACATCCTAGAACTATAAGCACAGTCTTTTCAATGAACACCACCTTTAAATCAACTTTATTGTCTTTAGCAATTCACGCAGATTGCAAACCTTTAAGCTAAGTAACTGTTTTAGGTGTAATATTTATGTATTCTTTTACATTTTTCTCTCTCTAGGTCCATGAAGATCTTTCTGAATTAAGGGAGAAATTAACAAAATTCCCGCTTAAGGAAAAAGGCGGGGCTCTAGACATTCAGAATCTTGAAACAGCCATCAAAAGGACTGAAATGGGGTTAAAAGTAAGTAGGGCTTTAGATATTAAATAAAATCCTGGAAGGAGACAAAGATTCTCCAGAAGAACTGTGCTTCTCACAGGTTCTGTGTAATTCTGGAACAGAGGGGGCTTTGGTTAGTCATCAGCTTTCCCATCCTGTTCCTTTTTTAAGAATGGTGATTATTAGCTGATTGATTGATTTACATCCTGTCACATGCCACAAAGAATGTGAGATATGGATAATATATGATTTTGCAGTAATGTATGACCCCTAAAATGTGGTTTGATAAAAAGAATTTATAATTTTAAAAATAACTACTCTTAGTCCAACAGTATGCCTGACAGAAAAGGATTCATACCAATAGATCACAGAGAGTTTCTATTAGAATCACTGGGATTCTAAAAAATAAGAGTTCTCACTCTTCCTTAATAGCTTAAGTATTTTAAGATTAAGTAATTTTTAAATATTATAACCTAGTACATAACACTGGAAATAGAAATAAAGTAGATAGGAGGACTTTCCTGTGGTGGTCCAGTGGCTAAGACCCCAAGCTTCTAATGCAGGTAGGGCCTGGGTTCAATTTCTGGTCAGGGTGCGAGATCCCACCTGCTGTGACTAAGAGTTCACATGCCCCAACTAAAGATCCCCCGTGTTGCAATGAAGACCTGGCACAGCCAAATAAATAAATAAATATTTTAAAAAGTAGATAGGAACGTCATTATTATAGATGGACCTAAGGGCACAGGAGAATCCAATCTTCAGATGAGGATAGTTCTCATATACAAAACCAGGACCTGTTAGCACATGTTTCCAATAAAGACAGGCTCCATCGTCTAGAGCTCTATCAGCATCTCTACTCTTGCTTCCAGCCTTCACGGTTCCATCTTACTGGCTTCCTAGCTCAGCTCCTGAGGCTGAGAGATGGGGTAATATATTGTTGCCTCATCAGATTAGCATGCTGTTGTCCTATATAACGTGATGGTGAGAGGGCTGGACCCAGCTGGAGTCTTTGGATTTGGCCATTTAAAATCATCTGTTACCTAAAGGCCAGACTCTTTCCTTAGATGCTTGCTTGAAGTCCTGGTAAGAGAAAGACTTACTCTGTGTCCACAGTACCTAGCAAGTTTCCCCGACCAAGTAGCAAACTGACTACTGTGCAGTTTTGTTTGTGAAAAAGGCTACAGATCACTTAAGCTTTGAGTCTCAACTGTTTATGATGCTTTTTGGGATAAAGTAATTTGGCCTTGAGATGCCTAATGATACCTTAGGCTTGTAATAAACATAGCATGTTATCTCTTTTGGCTTAATTACATCAGTCAGAGGGTTAACCTAATGAAATGGAGAAAATTAGGTGAGGATTTCCAGTTCACTCTCATGGCCTAAACTTTAACTTTTCTGTAACAGATACACATCGAGAAGTATTTAAACATTGTACACCAACATGTGTTAACAACTCCTATTGATTATAACTTATATTCTTCTCATGCTTCCAAATGGTAAGTAAAATAGCCATTTTAGGGTCTAAAATAAGTACAAAAAAAAAACAACAACAACTTTTCTCACTCAGTGAGATGACTGTAAAGACAAAATTTCCTTTGCTTTGTTTATATCCATTCTAATTTCCATACAAGTTTTGCATATGAAGTTAATGGCAGGATTTAGACTTTAATAAAGTTATTCTATGTTATTTTTACTGCATTTTAATGCTTGACATTGTGACAGTTATTTCTGGGTCCTAGTTTTGGTGTTGCCTCTTTTGTATTTTTGTATCCCAAATTCAAGGGCTTCGCTGGTTGCTCAATGGGAATGAATCTGCCTGTCAATGCAGGAGATGCATATTCAATCCCTGGGTCAGGAAGATCCCTTGCAGAAGGAAATGGCAACCCACACTAGTATTCTTGCCTGGGAAATCCCATGGACAGAGGCACCTGGTAGGCTACAGTCCGTTGTGTCGCAAAAGAATCGGACACAACTTAGTAACTAGACTATAACAACAACATGCCAAATTCAATTCCTATAGGAAATATTTTAAAGCAAATCGATTTTTATGCTATTTAGATCATCTGGAGCTTTCTTTACAGTTTTTAGCCCGTCATGTGTGGAAACAGTGTCAGACTTATTTTTTGGGGCTCCAAAATCACTGCAGATGGTGACTGCAGCCATGAAATTAAAAGACGCTTACTCCTTGGAAGAAAAGTTATGACCAACCTGGATAGCATATTGAAAAGCAAACACATTACTTTGCCAACAAAGGTCTGTCTAGTCAAGGCTGTGGTTTTTCCAGTGGCCATGTATGGATTGAGAGTTGGACTGTGAAGAAAGCTGAACGCCAAACAACTGATGCTTTTGAACTGTGGTGCTGAAGAAGACTCTTGAAAGTCCCGTGGACTGCAAGAAAATCCAGCCGGTCTGTTCTGAAGGAGATCAGCCCTGGGATTTCTTTGAAAGAAATGATGCTAAAGCTGAAACTCCAGTAATTTGGCCACCTCATGCAAAGAGTTGACTCATTGGAAAAGACTCTGATGCTGGGAGGGATTGGGGGCAGGAGGAGAAGGGGATGACAGAGGATGAGATGGCTGGATGGCATCACGGACTCAATGGACGTGAGTCTGAGTGAACTCCGGGAGTTGGTGATGGACAGGGAGGCCTGGCGTGCTGCGATTCATGGGGTCGCAAAGAGTCGGACACGACTGAGCGACTGAACTGACTGACTGACTGACTGATGTGCTTTGCTGTAAAGATGATTTTGGTATCCATGGTAAACAAAACAAAAGTAATAAAACTTGCTTGAAATGGTGGCTCAGATGGTAAAGAATCTGTCTGCAATGTAGGAGACCCAGGTTCAATCCCTGAGTCAGGAAGATCTCCTGGAGAAGGGAATGGCTACCCACTCTGGTACTCTTGCCTGGGGAATTCCATGGACAGAGGAGCCTGGTAGGCTATAGTCCATGGGGTCACAAAGAGTCAAACAGGACTGAGCAACTAACATATACATTAATAATACAACCTAAGAGATGATTTATTAAAATTAGTATTGAGTTAAAGAGAAATGACCTTTTCACACACAACTATGTATAAAATAGATAACTAGTAAGTACCTACTGTATGGCACAGGGAACTCAATACCCTGTAATGATTTAGTAGGAAAATAATCTAAAAAAGAGTAGATATATATATCAGTATTAGTATCAGTTCAGTCACTCAGTCGTGTCCAACTCTTTGCAACCCCATAAACCACAGCACAGCAGGCCTCCCTGACCATCACCAACTCCTAGAGTTCACCTAAAATCCATGTCCATTGAGTCGCTGATGCCATCCCAACCATCTCATCCTCTATCGTCCCCTTCTCCTGCCCTCAATCTTTCCCAGCATCAGGGTCTTTTCCAATGAGCTCTTCGCATCAGGTGGCCAAAGTACTAGAGTTTCAGCTTCAACATCGCCCTCCAGTGAATACCCAGAACTGATCTCCTTTAGTCTGCTTGGATCAGACTTGCAGTCCAAGGGACTCTCAAGAGTCTTCTCCAACACCACAGTTCAAAAGCATCAATTCTTCGGTGCTCAGCTTTCTTTATAGTTCAACTCTCACATCCATACATGACTACTGGAAAAACCATAACCTTGACTAGATGGACCTTTGTTGGCAAAGTAATGTGTCTGCTTTTTAATATACTGTCTAGGTTGGTCATAACTTTTCTTCCAAGGAGTAAGCGTCTTTTAATTTCATGGCTACAATCACCATCTGCAGTGATTTTGGAGCCCCCAAAAATAAAATCTGACACTGTTTTCCACTGTTTCCCCATCTGTTTGCCATGAAATGATGGGACCAGATGCCATGATCTTAGTTTTCCTAATCTTGAGCTTTAAGCCAAGTTTTTTACTCTCTTCTTTCACTTTAATCAAAATGCTCTTTAGTTCTTCTTCACTTTCTGCCATAAGGGTGGTGTTATCTGCATATCTGAGGTTATTGATATTTCTCCCAGCAGTCCTGATTCCAGCTTGTGCTTCTTCCAGCCCAGCATTTCTCATGATGTACTCTGCATATAAGTTAAATAAGCAGGGTGACAATATACAGCCTTGATGTACTCCTTTTCCTATTTAGAATCAGTCTGTTGTTCCATGTCCAGTTCTAACTGTTGCTTCCCGACCTGCATATAGGTTTCTCAGAGGCAGGTCAGGTGGTCTGGTATTCCCATCTCTTTCAGAATTTTCCACAGATTATTGTGATCCACACAGTCAAAGGCTTTGGCATAGTCAATAAAGCAGAAATAGATGTTATTCTGGAACTCTCTTGCTTTTTTGATGATCCGGCGGATATTGGCAATTTGATCTCTGGTTCCTTTGCTTTTTCTAAAACTAGCTTGAACATCTGGAAGTTCACGGTTCACGTATTGCTGAGGCCTGGCTTGGAGAATTTTGAGCATTACTAGCGTGTGAGATGAGTGCAATTGTGCAGTAGTTTGAGCATTCTTTGGCATTGCTTTTCTTTGGGATTGGAATGAAAACTGACCTTTTCCAGTCCTGTGGCCACCGCTGAGTTTTTCAGATTTGCTGACACATTGAATGCAGCACTTTCACAGCATCTTCTCTTAGGATTTGACTTAGCTCAACTGGAATTCCATCACCTCCACTAGCTTTGTTCGTAATGATGCTTCCTAAGCATTGGAGAAGGAAATGACAACCCACTCCAGTGTTCTTTCTTGGAGAATCCCAGGGACAGGGGAGCCTGGTGGGCTACCGTCTATGGGGTCGCACAGAGTCGGACATGACTGAAGCGACTTAGCAGCAGCAGCAGCAGCAGCAAGGCCCACTTGACTTCACATTCCAGGATGTTTGACTCTAGGTGAGTATATATGTATAATTGATTGTAGGCCAACCATAGTAAAAAGAAATAAATAAAAAAGAAATAAAAAGAGAAATAACTTTTTCTTACTTTGGACCTTCTTCAGTGCAGGCCTTCTGAATTGAAGGTTTTATATGAAGCTTAAAATCCTGTGGTCCTTTTTGGATCATAAATATATATCAAAGGTAAATGAATCATATCAGACAGGGATGTCAAGTTTCAGAGAGAAACCCAGAGATACAACCAGGTCCCAGCTCTCATAGTGGGGAACAGAGCCTCGGGTGTTTAGAGTACCTGTTTCCTTTTCCCCTCCATGAAGGTAGTGCCACAGGCAACCATCATCCTTGGCAGAGGCAACCCTTCCCTAGTCTGTCTAGTTTGAAGTCATTTATATCTTAGGGTTTTGTTTGTTTGTTTTGGCCATACCGTGCAGTTTGTGAGATCTTAGTTCCCCCATCAGATATCAAACCCATGCCCTTGGCAATGAAAGCATGAAGTCTTAACTACTGGACCATCAGGGAATTGCCCTATCTTAGATTTTTAAATTTGAGAATAAAAATATGATATTCAAATAGGTTTATATAAACCATCGTTTGAAACAAGGAATCTGTAGGGAAAATAACAAAAGGGATTCTTGGAGAAGAAAATATTGGAGGTCATTTTACTACCTCATATTGACTCAGTTCTCAATTAAAAGAATAGGGACTTCCCTCATGTCCAGCAGTTAAGACTCCACACTCCCAATGCAGGGGGCCTGGGTTTGATCCCCAGTCAGGGAACTAGACCCTACATGGAACAAGTAAGACCCAGCACAGCCAAATAAACAAATATTAAAAATAATAATAAATCAAGAGAGCCACACAAGGCAAAGTGGGAGGACTGTTTAGATGGCAGCCAGGAGATGTGTAGTAGGTGGGGAGCTTGCATCCAAGAGCTGGAGTATACACACAGCAATGAGAAAGCTCCAGCATGGAAAAGGCAGGGAAAGTAGGTCGGGAGACAAGAAGTCTGTCACCAGCTCTAAAGAGAATTCTCCTGTCCTGTCTCCAGTTGCTCTTTGTCTTCTCATCTTGACAGAGTACAGAGTGTCTGGGCTGCAGTTTTGCACACCATGCTAGCTGAAAAGAACAGACTAGGTAGCAGAGAACCAAGTACAAAGATTCTGGCAGAGCATTTTGCTTATACAGTTCTCCATGGCCAAGGAACGCCCTTGCTCCTGTTAGGGTCTGGAAGAGCGGAGAAAGATGTGAACTGGGGCATGGAGCTGGAACCCAAAAATGGTCTTTGCATCCTTCCTTTCCTGTTCAATAAAGTAATACAACCACTGGCTGTCTTATCAGGAAGACGGGAGCCTGGCAAGTTCATAAAGCCCTACAAGCCTCGGGGAGCATCTCAGTCATAGCTGTGGATTTGGGAGGCTAAAGTGGCCTCAAATTTGAAAATGAAACGAAGTGAGCCATGGTCAAAAACTGGAGAGAGTCCAAACTGGGTCTTAAAAGTAAGCAGGTCCAAGCCAGGCAGTCTCTGGGAGTGGAAGATGTAACCTTTTATATACAGGATGGATAAACAACAAGGTCCTACTGTAGAGCACAAAGTACTATGTTCAGTATCTTATGATAAACCATAATGGAAAATAATATATTTTAAAAACGCATACAGATGTATAACTGAATCACTTTGCTGTATAGCAGTAATTAACACTGTAATCCAACTATCCTTCAATTTTTAAAACTTAAAAAGAACAGTAAGGCCCAGATTAGAGTCCAGTCAACTGTCTGCAAGTGTCCTCTCCTACACCATTGCTATACAAAAGCCAAGAAGTCTAATTTTCACAGAGAATGGTTTTCCTTTTTCGCCAGTATTGCTCAAGAAAAAAATCTGGTGGTATTTTGTCTAGTAGAGATAAAACCCAGTAGGTACACAATGTGATGACAATGGATTCCAGCAAATGGAAGATTTCCCCAGCAGTCATTCAGAAAACAATGATAAGGATATTATCAAGAGTGGTATATTTTCTCCAAAGAGCTCAAAGTGCTTTTGTATTGTTTTCAAAATAAGTTTCATTATTATTCCCACTTTGGCAATGATTCTTCTTCTGTGTCAAAGTGTGGTTCTTCCTCTTATCATTGCTGGCTTGCACAGATTTTATTGCATGAGATATCTGCTCACACTGTTCTTAACGACCACCCTTTGCTTATTGACACTAGGAGGGTGACTACCATCTGTACCAACACCATCAGAACTGCACAGAAATCTTCATTTTATGTTCTGTTTTTTTGAGGGGGAGAAAAGAACAAAGCAAATAATAGTGAGAAACAATGAGAAGGAAAGAAGAGGTTTCTGTTAAACGATAAGCATAGATTAGAAGGTATATTATCACTCCCCTTAAGCCATCCTCTTCTGCGTTGTTACAGGCAGTACACAAGTCCCACTTATTCAGAATATGACTACATCCTAGAGACACAGGGGACAAGATGTTTACACTTGGTCAACTAGGTGAAGGGTATTTACATGCTCACTATCCTTTAAGTTTCTTTGTGGCTTTGAAGTTTTTTGAAACAAAAGATAAAACTTTTAAGAAGCATCATAAAATAACAAATAGGAAAAACAGGTCCAACATATAGGATACAAAAATTACTAATACTCTTAAATAAAAAGTATTTTCTTGCCATGATCATAATAAAAAACCTTGACATGGACAAAATGACATCAAGGGACTACTCACAGAGCTAGAAATGCAAAGAACCGGTAAATATGTGAAAAATATTTAATAGCACTGTTGAACCATAGGAATACAAATTGAACTATATAATGGGTTGGCTAAAAAGTTCATTTAGGTTCATCTATAACATCTTACATAAAAACCTGAATAAACTTTTTGGCCAAACCAATATTACTATTTTGCCTAACAAATTAGCAGTTCAGTTCAGTTCAGTCACTCAGTCATGTCCAACTGTTTGTGACCCCATGGACTGCAGCACAGGCTTTCCTGTCCATCACCAACTCTCGGAGACTACTTAAACTCACGTCCATTGCATCGGTGATGCCATCCAACCATCTCATTCTCTGTCGTCCCCTTCTCCTGCCTTCAGTCTCTCCCAGCATCAGGGTCTTTTCCAGTGAGTCAGGTCTTCGCATCAGGTGGCCAAAGTATTGGAGCTTCAGCTTCAGCATCAGTCCTTCCAATGAATATTCAGGACTGATTTTCTTTAGGATGGACTGGTTGGATCTCCTTGCAGTCCAAGGAATTCTCAAAAGTTTTCTCCAACACCACAGTTCAAAAGCATCAGTTCTTCAGCACTTATCTTTCTTTATAGTCCTACTCTCACATCCATACATGACTATTGGAAAAACCATGGCTTTGACTAGATGGACCTTTGTTGGCAAAGTAATGTCTCTGCTTTTTAATAACTGTCTAGGTTGGTCATAACTTTTCTTCCAAGGAGCAAGCGTCTTTTAACTTCATGGCTGCAATCACCATCTGAGTGATTTTGGAGGCCTAGGAAAGAAAGTCAGTCACTGGTTCCATTGTTTCCCCATCTATTTACCATGAAGTAATTGGACCAGATCTTTATTTTTGAATGTTGAGTTTTAAGCCAGCTTTTTCAAGGTCCTCTTTCACTTTCATCAAGAGGCTCTTTAGTTCCTCTTTGGTTTCTGCCATAAGGGTGGTGCTGTCTGCCCATCTCAGGTTGTGGATATCTCTCCCAGCAATCTTGATTCCAGCTTGTGCTTCATCCAGTCTGGCATTTCACATGATGTACTCTGCATATAAATTAAATAAGCAAGGTGACAATATACAGCCTTGAAGTACACTCTTTTCCCAATTTAGAGCCAGTACGTTTTTCCATGTCCAGTTCTAAGAGTTGCTTCTTGACCTGCATACAGATTTCTCAGAAGGCAGGTAAGGTGGTCTGATATGCCCATCTCTTGAAGAATTTTCCACAGTTTGTTGTTATCCACACAGTCAAAGGCTTTGACATAGTCAATAAAGCAGTAGATGTTTTTCTGGAATTCTTTTGCCTTTTGTATGAGCCACCAGATGCTGGCAATTTGATCTCTGGTTCCTCTGCCTTTTCTAAATCCAGTTTGAACATCTGAAAGTTCTTGGTTCATGTCCTGTTGAAGGAGAATTTTGAGCATTACTTTGCTAGCGTGTGAAATGAGTGCAATTGTGCAGTAGTTTGAACATTCTTTGGCATTGCCCTTCTTTGGGATTGGAATGAAAAAAACTGACCTTTTCCAGTCCTGTGGCCACTGCAGAGTTTTCCAAGTTTGCTGGCATATTGAGTGGAGCACTTTTACAGCATCTTCTTTTAGGATTTGAAATAGCTCAGCTGGAATTCCTTCACCTCCACTAGCTTTGTTCATAGTGATGCTTCCGAAGACCCACTTGACTTCACACTCCAGGATGTCTGGCTCTAGGTGAGCCTCATGGTTATCTGGGTCATTAAGATCTTTTTTATATATTTCATCTGTGTATTCTTGCCACCTCTTCTTAATATTTTCTGCTAGTTAGGTCCATATAATTTCTGTCCTTTATTGTGCCAATCTTTGTACAAAATGTTCCCTTGGTATGTCTAATTTTCTTGAAGAGATCTCTAGTCTTTCCCATTCTACTGTTTTCCCATTCTATTTCTTTGCATTGATCACTGAGGAAGGCTTTCTTATCTCTCCTTGCTATTCTTTGGAACTCTGCATTCAGATGGATTTATCTTTCCTTGTCTCCTTTGCCTTTAGCTTCTCTTCTTTGCTCAGCTATTTCTAAGGCCTCCTCAGACAATCATTTTGCCTTTTTGCATTTCTTTTTCTTGGGGATGGTTTTAATCACTGCCTCCTGTACAATGTTATGAAATTCCATCCAATGTTCTTCAGGCACTCTTTCTATCGGATCTAATCTCTTGAATCTATTTGTCACTTACACTGCAAGGGATTTTATTTAGGTCATACCTGAATGGTCTAGTGGTTTTCCCTACTTCTTTCAACTTAATCTGAGCCACGGTCAGGTCCCTGTCTTGTTTTGCTGACTGTATAGAGCTTCTCCATCTTTGGCTGCAAAGAATATCATCAGTTTGATTTTGGTTTTGACCATCTGGTGATGTCCATTTGTAGAGTTGTGTCTTGTGTTGTTGGAAGAGGGTGTTTCCTATGACCAGTGCATTCTCTTGGCAAAACTCTGTTTGCCTTTGCCCTGCTTCATTTTCTACTCCAAGGCCAAATTTGCCTGTTACTCCAGGTATCTCTTGACTTCCTACTTTTGCATTCCAGTCCCCTATAATGAAAAGGACATCATTTTTGAGTGTTAGTTATAGAAGGTCTTGTAGGTCTTCATAGAACCATTCAACTTCAGCTTCTTCAGCATTAGTGCTTGGGGCATAGACTTGGATTACTGTGATATTGAATGGTTTGCCTTGGAAATGAACAGAGATCATTCTGTCATTTTTCAGGTTGCACCAAGTACTGAATGTTGGTCTCTTTTCTGAGGGCTACTCCATTTCTTCTAAGGGATTCTTGCCCACGGTAGTAGATGTAATGGTCATCTGAATTAAATTCACCCATTCTAGTCCATTTTAGTTCACTGATCCCTAAAATGTCAATGTTCACTCTTGCCATCTCCTGTTTGACCACTTCCAATTTACCTTGATTCATGGACTTAACATTCCAGGTTTCTATGCAATATAGTTCTTTATAACATCACATTTTACTTCCATCATCAGCTACATCCACAACTGGGTATTGTTTTCGCTTTGGCTCAGCCTCTTCATTCTTTCTGGAGTTATTTCTCCACTGATCTCCTGTAGCATATTGGGCACCTACCAACCTGGGGGGTTCATCTTTCAGTGTCCTATCTTTTTGTCTTTTCATACTGTTCATGAGGTTCTCAGGGTAAGAATACTGAAGTGGTTTGCCATTCCCTTCTCCAGTGGACCACATTTTGTCAGACCTCTCCACCATGACCCGTCCCTCTTGGGTGGCCCCACATGGCATGGCTCATAGTTTCACTGAGTTAGACAAGGCTGTGGTCCATTAGTTTGTGATATAATTTGTTACAGAAAACTAACAAGTTAGCAAAACATATAAAGCCACCCTAGTACTCAGTGCTGCTGAGGGGGCGGAACAAAAGGGCAGGTTTTTCTATAAGATATTAAGAGTTTTCTAAAATTAATGGCAGATGATAAGCCACACAGAGAATACCAGGCAGGTAAGTGGGCATTTAGTGTAAGTAGGCATTTTTCTAGCCAGGAGTTACGCCATCTGCTATAACCGTCAGTATCTGAGGCTTCAAGTTCACCAGTTATCTTTGTTTTTAGCTTCTCTGTTGTCTTTGTGTTTCCCTAGAGTCTCCTTCCTATGTAGAATGTGAGCCTTGCAGTTCTTTCATCTGTAATCTTGTGTCTGCAGAAGTGGATGTAGTGTGTGTTGGGGGGAAGTATTCAATAATCCTGTGATTAGGTCTCCATCTTTTGGAAGGTCTGGCCCCTGGACTCTTCACAAATTTTTCTCAGCATTTTTCTCCCTCTTTGGTGAGATAGGAAGACCAAAGAGGGCTGGAGTTGGCTAACTGCCCTCCTTCAGATCAGATAAAGCTCTGGTGAAATAGTTATCTGTGAGACACAGCCTTCACTGCAGATAACAGAACAAAGAACAGAGCTTGGAGTGTTTTGAAATGACCTCTCTTCCTTTTCTTTGCCCTGCTAGAAGCAGGAGGGGTTTTTCCTCTGATGTTCACAGAGAAAATAAGGTGGGGCTCCTAGAAGTAAAACTCATGAAACTGTAGGCTGTGCTAAGACTTGGCCCCTCGGAGATTTTAACTCTCAGGTGAATCTATACTGAACCTCCAGCACTTTGTTGATTAGAATTTAAGTGTTCTTCCAGTACTGGCTCTAGCAGCAGGTTTCTGCTCTTGGGTTTTATCCACTTCTTTTTCCAGTTTTGAAGGCAGCAGCTTTCCCTACATTTCCCTGATCTGAAATGTATCTAAGAGTTGCTTTTCTGTTTCTTCAGCTGTTCCTTATTGTGAGGATTGGAGTGATAACTTCCAAGCTCTTTCCATGTTGAAATGAAACTGGAAGTCTGTAAATAGCTTTTTAGTGATAATTTTATACAAGTGGACAATAGAATCAAGAAATCAGGTCATTGGTTGTTAAGTTTAATTGACCTTAATTATGTTAACCATTTTAAAGAACTGGAACCTGCTTTAAATTAAGACCTATGTTACACGCATATGCACATTCTTGTAACTTTATTTTGTTTGCGCATTGCTATCCCATGGAACTCCTTACTGCTTAACAAGGAAGACCTTTAACAATTTTTATCCTCAGTGCTAAGTCGCTTCAGTCGTGTCCAACTGTTGCGACCCCGTAGACTGAAGCCCGCCAGGCTGCTCTGTCCATGGGATTCTCCAGGCAAGAATACTGGAGTGGGTTGCCATTTCCTTCTCCAGGGGATCTTTTCAATGCAGGGATCAAACCTACGACTCAGGTCTCCTGCATTGGCAGAGGGTTCTTTACTGCTAGCGCCACCTGGGAAGCTAGTTGTAAGGCAAGCTAGTTGTAATTGCAAAGACGTTGATCCTTAAGTCTTTGCAGTTACATACAACAGTAGAAGTTTAAAGATACAAGGATGAACTGCTTAGGAATAGCATTTTTAATATATTTAACATTGGCTATCCTGTGACTTAACTTTATTTAACAAAATACAGCACATTGTATTTTTTTAACCAAGAAATGTTTTATAGTGCAATAATTCTGTCAATTGTAAGTCATATAAACTCAGCCAGAGATATAGCTTTTAATTTATGCTATAATGGTCCTTATCAGACTTGGAAATTCTTATGCTTAATAAACAACTGCAGTTTTATTGTGGTAAAAATACTAAAGTTGGTCAAATTTGTTGTAATTACCAATAGAATATTTCCTATCAAATGTAATTTAACTGGGAAGCATTGTTTTAAATTACAATTTTGAAGCTTTAAGGATAGCAAATTTGATTTTAATTTTTTTTTTAAACTTAGGTTGTTCCCAGCTGTACTTGATCAGAAAACATTTATTTTCCCTCTGGAATCTGAGGGGAAAATTTGGCAACCCCAAAAGGAGCACAGTTCATTTCCACGTGCCTTTCCAAGAATAAAGGTAGGACAAGAGAAATCTGTGGAGACAGAAAATGGATTGGTGTTTCCCAGAGGCTGGAAGGAGCAGGTGGGGAGAGTGGGGAATGACTTGTAATGGTTGCCAGGTGTCTTTGGGGATGACGACGTGTCCTAGAATTAAACAGTGGTGATGGCTGCACAACTCTGGGAATCCACTAAGCATTGACTTGTATACCTTGAAAGGGTGAATTTAAGGTTTATGAATTATATCTCCATAAAGCTGTTGGAAGCCTTTTTTTTTTTCCTCCAAGAGTGAAGGCAGGAAATTGTGTTCTAAATGGAAAAACATGCCATTGTTGTTTCAGATATGTTCATGGCATAGTCAATTTCTATGACAAAAGAGCTTTCTTTGTAGTTAAGTTTCCAGGTGGAAGGAATAGAGCCCAAGAGATTTCTGACTTTTGGGGAGTGCCCTCAACTGAATCCCTGTTCCCTCCCCAACTCCCCCAGAGTGATAACACTCCCCCAAAGTGATAACAACTCACTTCTTCTGGGTACCAGGTGTTATTTTCAGTACTTTGGGGATGCCAAATTGTTTAATCTTCAGAATAATCCTAGAAGGAGATATTATTATTATCTTCCTTTTATTGACGAAGAAACCAAGATTCAGAAATGTTAACTATATGGGCAAAGAGAACACAGCTGGTATCAGAGCAAGGATGATGAATCTAGAAATGTAGGAATCCAGTGATACCACTGTGATACCCCTTTTAAAACAATAGCTTTATTGAGATTTAATTTATATCCCACAGAATTCTCCCTTTTAAAAGTGACTTTTGGTATATTCACAGAGTTGGGCAGCCATCATGTGGCACCCTTTTTACAATGGCTTGCATCAGTTCCAGGTACTCTGTCCATAAATATCTTTGCTGTGGACATCTTTGCTGCAACTCTTTTCACCTCAAGCATTTTTGCTGCATAACTCATGGGCCATAAGGCAGTTTTGCTATAAAAAAAATAAAAGAGGGACATTAACAAAGACATAAAGAAGTATGAGAAGTGAATGACAAAATTTAAATGACTTTTTTTGCAAAATACAGAATATTTGAATTAGCATGTGTAGATCATGGCAATACTTTGCAAATGACCAATTTTATTTTGTGGGTTATACCTAAGCATTTGTCTTTCAAGTCTTTCGTTCATAGTATTTTATATATATTTTGTTTGTTTGTTGACTTGGCTCCTTGTATGGATGGCATCACACTTTTTGATTTTTACTGTCATTTTTCCCCTTCATTAAGAGGGATCTATGCATGCTCAGTCTCTCAGTTGTATCTGACGCTTTGGACCTCATGAACTGTAGGCCACCAGGCATCTCTGTCCATGGAATTTTCCAGGCAAGCATACTGGAGTGGGTTGCCACTTCCTCCTCCATGTGACAAATATGCCAAAAATACCACAGTGTAGCAGTTTTCACAGTGCAACACAAAACTCAGGTGCAAACACACACCCAAGTATTTGGAAACTACCACCTCCAATCTTTCCCAGCGTCGGGGTCTTATCTAATGAGTCAGCTGTTCCCATCAGGTGTCCAAAGTATTGGAGGTTCAGCTTCAGCATCAGTCCTTCCAATGAGTATTCCAATGAATATAGGAGTAGAGATAGGAAGAGAGAAATCCACAGAGACAAAAAGTAGATTAGTGGTTGCCAGAGGCTGGAAGGAGGAGGAGCTGAGAGTGCGGAATTTCTGTTCATAAGCCTCCAGTCTGTGGCATTCAGATGCAACAGCCTGAATTAATACACTATAATTAACATCCTGATACTCTTGTATGACTTCCACTTTGCACTCTCAAAGCAGCTCACTCCTGTCTTTGTAACTGGACTTGTCCCATTGGGTTTCTTCAGTTACCCTCTGTGGAGTGCTGACTATGTTCCAAGGACTATTAGAGGCACATTGGGAGGAACAATTCAGACCAGGTCCCCATTCTTGGGTGATGGAGATACATCATCAGTAAGAAAATACCAGGTAATAATAAAGACTCTCATGGGAAAAAAAAAAAGTGCTATCATAAATGGAACTTAAACTTCTCATCTTTGTTACTATTAAGTCTCTGCTTTCATTAAATTTTTATTTTGCCAAGAGTCTCAGGGGAGCCAGGATGGTTCATAAACACAAAATTGGAGATCTCTAGATTATAAAGACAGTGAAATAAAATATATTAAATTAGGACTATTTTAGAACATATAGTTGCTGTTACTAATATTATTCCAGGAAAAAAAGAAAAAAAAAACCTATGGCCAGAAATTTATTTTCCCCAAAGAGTTTTGAATTCTGGCAAATGATTATAAAGATAAGGGATCTTATATGCCCCATGTTCTTTTAAATACTGCAAGCAGGGGTGAGCTTCATTTAGAAAGAGGCATGGACTGCTTCCCACCCTGACTTTACCTCCAGGGCCTGGATCCCTATTGTTGTTTATATCTAATATCAGTGACATCTGCTTAAAAATGCATAACTGCTGACACAAAGATAGCCCTAATTTTGCATTGTAAAGTCAATGACAAACAGTGCTGTTTTGCCAGCTGTTTTGTAAGCCTATTGCACCAACTTAAAACCTTGTATTATTGAGTAGTTGTGAAATCCAACTGGGATATCGCCACCTTTAATTGCCCACTGCCAACCTTTTAAACTAGGTAAACCCCAGTTGCTACTTTAAGCTCTTTCTCCAAAGTGAAGAAATTGTTTTTGGAATTCCATTTCACATTAAAAAACGAAAATGACAAATCATTTGGAGTTTCTCAGTTGTAATTAAGAATCACAATAAAGAATTATCACTCTTCTGTAGCATTTAAAAAGCCATATTCTGGTGCCTTTTCTTTATAGTATATCTTAGCTTCAAATCAACATGAGCCCAACCCTTCTTTTAGGCACCTTGAGCACACGTATACTCATAGCAGTCAAGGAAAGTGTTTGAAATAGCAAACACAAAAGGAGGAGGGAGGAAGAGAAGGAGAAAAACTTTATAGGCCAAGAGAGTAATTGATTTTCTTGTTGTGTCTGGTGAGCTGTCTGAAGGCAAATTTCAAAACAGAAGTTCCTAAGCTGTTTAACCGGCTAGCTCTCCTTTGATATTCACTCAATCCTTTGTTCTGTGAGTGAGCCAGGCTGCATGTTAGGTTGTTAGGTTAGAGCCTTTCGCGGGCAAGTTCTCTTTTCTGCAGTTGCGGTTAGGCATGTATTCTGTGGATTTTTAGGGTTTTTTTTTCCCAGTTATTTTGGCTTCTGAGATTCCAAAACTCCCTACAGACCCACCTGTGAGAGAGTTTCCTACTGTGTGAATATTCATTGGAAGGACTGATGCTGGAGCTGAAACTCCAATACTTTGGCCACCTGATGTGAAGAACCGACTCATTGGAAAAGGCCCTGATGCTGGGAAAGATTGAGGGCAGGAGGAGAATGGGATGACAGAGGATGAGGTGATTGGATGGCATCACCGTGTGATGGATATGAGTTTGAGTAAGCTCCGGGAGTTGGTGATGGACAGGGAAGCCTGGCATGCTGCAGTCCATGGGGTCGCAAAGAGTTGGACATGACTGAGTGACTGAGCTGAACTGAACTGAAATTGTTTAAATCCAAGGAACTACTTAGAAGAAGTGAAGTCGATCAGTCGTGTCCGACTCTTTGCGACCCCATGGACTGTAGTCTACCAGGCTCCTCAGTCCACGGAATTTTCCAGGCAAGAGTACTGGAGTGGGTTGCCATTTCCTTCTCCAGAGGATCTTCCCAACCGAGGGATCGAACCCAGGTCTCCCTGTCTGCCGGCAGACACTTTACCGTCTGAGCCACCAGGGAAACCTCAAGAAAACTTAGAAGCATGATACAAATCATATGTTTACAGAGCAGGGAAAATAAATGGATCTCATTGCTTGAGAGTTATTCTCCAAATGAATTCCATAAAATGGATACTCTATCAAAAGAATGTAAAAATATAGATTGTGATCTAATTCAATACAGCAGTATATTAGATGGGAAGCATCTGTGTATAAGATGGGAAGGATCTTTAATTTTGTGAATATGGATCTCATTGAGAATAATTTTCAAAATTTGATCAAAACTTAAGTTTTGAGGATTTTTGTCTTTATGAGGAATAATATGATGAGACATCAAAGATGGAAAAAGGGTAAGAAAGGGTTGCTTTACATATTTTCACTGTGGGTTATAACTCACTTAATACTGGGTGGGAAAATTTTGCTAATGAAATACCAGGTGGATTTTATAGAATAAAGTGGGGAAAAGTGAATGCCTACAAGAAACCAACAAGCATTGTGAACTCTGCCTTCTCATTAGAATATAAACTCCATGAGAGCAGAAACCTTTAAAAACTGCTTTTCCCTTTCTGTGACTTCTTAAGACCTTCTTAGTATGAAACTATTCCAATAAACCAAAAATAGTATATTAATAACTATTTTTCTTTCACCTGGATTTAATAAGTGTTAGCCTTTACCAGTTTCACTTCACTATTTTTTATTGAAATGTTTTAAAATATAGATCTAATAACATTTCATCCCTTAATGCTTTTACATGCATCTGTAAAAATGAACACATTCCTCCTTACCCACAATACCATTATCCCATCTAACAAAATTAACAGTAATTCCTGAATATAATAGATATCCAGTTTATATTTAGATTTCCACAACTATCCTCTAAATGACTTTTACTGTTCTTTATACAAACTTGGACCTGTTAAGGTTTATATGTTGTTTATTTCTTTTTTTAATACATTCTTTTTTAAAATATTTTTTTCCATTATGGTTTATCAAAGGATATTGAATATAGTTCCCTGTGCTATGCATTAGGGCTTTGTTGTTTATCCATTCTAAATATAATAGTTTTCATCTACCAGCCCCAAAGTCCTAGTCCATCCCTCTCCTGCCCCCCACCCCTCTGGCAACCAAAAGTCTGTTCTCTATGTCTATGAGTCTATTTCTGTTTTGTTAGTTTATTTCTTAAGTCTTTATCAATCTAAAGCAGAGAGACTCTGTTTAGTTCATTGCTGTAACCAGTTACTAGACAGTGCCCAGCCTGGAATAGGCTCTCAATAGATGGCAACACGATGGTTAGAAGCATGGGTTTACGTCCCATACTAGCTCTCCACCACTTACTATCTGTACCTCAGCAAGTCACTTAACCTCTCCATGCCTCAGTTCCTCATCTGCAAAACGGGCTCTGTGATACTCTGTTGTAAGGATAAATGAAGTAACATATGTACATGTTTATAACAGTGCCCCATACCTGGTGAGTGCTACGTAAGTGTTCATTCTTCTGGTCAAAAAATAATCAGAAGAATGAGCACTTACATAGCATTCGCTAGGTACGAGGCACTGTGCCTGATATGTACCAGGCACTATTTCAGGCATCAACCGAACTTCTCTATTCTCAGGGGGCTTACATTCTAGTTAGGGTAAGGTAGTCATTAGAAAAACAGAAAACTGTTTGAAATGTAAACATATAATATGTTAGTTGGTGAGAGAATAGTTGGGTAGGAACATAGGGATTGTTGGGATGGTCTCAGTTGTAAGGTGACTCTTGAGCAGAAATCTGATGGACATGAGGGACAAGGCATTGTGCAGATACCTGGAGGAAGAGTATCCCAGGCAGAGAAGACAGAACCGCTAAAGACCCTAAATTAGGAGTGTGAACAGCAAGGAAGATGGAGAGGAATGTACAAGGAGGAGAGAAGTAGGAACAGGAGTGGAGGTCAGATCTTACAGACCATTGTGAGGACTGCAGAGATCATGAGTTAGATGGGAGGCTTTTCACCAGGGGACCGATTGGGTATGATTTACAACTGACAAGAGTCCCTCTGACTGTCATGTGGAGACTGTGATGCAGGAGGACAAGGGCAGAGGCAGGGAGACCATGCAGAAGCCTGTGTTAGCCATGATGATGAAGTCATATCTCATCCCCACGACATTTCTGAAGCAAGGAATTACTGTTATCCCCATTTGACAGATGAGCATACCAAGGATGAGAGATGGTAGTAGTTTAGAACTAAGAAACAGGAGAACAAGGATTCAGGCTCAGCTCAGTGTAACCTCAGAGTGCTGGCTTTTCCTCACTAGTGTTAAAAATACAAAACCCTGATCTCCATCCCTGTGTTTGCCACAGGAAAATTTACAACTTGAAACTTGGGGAAAATAAAGAAGGCAGCTGAATAAATTGTTGATTTTTTTTTTAACAAAAGGTCCTAACCATCCCCAGAATTATCCTCAGGTATGTCCCTCTACACTCTCCCAAAAAGGGACTTCCCTGGTGGTTGAGTGGCTAAGACTCCACACTCCCAATGAAGGGGGTTTGATCAATGGTCAGAAAACTAGATCCCACATGCTGCAATTAAGACCAGTGCAGTCAAATAAATATTTAAAAATAAATAAATACATGTTCCCAAAGAAACTTCGCAATGTAATGCTCCTGATAAAAGTGACCTTTTTTACTTTTTGATTTGTTGCAGTGACACCAATATGGCAATGATGAAGCCACATTAGAATTATTCATAATAATTATTATACTCTATCATGTGCAATGCTGTTTTTCTGTAATTAGTTACCATTCAGGTGGTTTACATATATAAAAAGGCTTATACTTTACAGTGTACATAAGTGGTGGCTAATGGGACAGGTAATTAAACATGGTATTTGGGGTTATTTCTATTAAAAATGGGCAAAAGTAGGTCCTTAGGCCTATATATTCTAATAACACTATGCCACAGGAAATTTGCCACAGGAAAATTTATAACTTGAAACTTGGGGAAAATAAAGCAGCTGAATAAATTGTTGATTTTTTTTTTTTTTACAAAAGGTTTCTATGAGAAGATTCAAGTAGATACATATTTATGACTCATAGCATCTTTTCCAGAGTCATAAGCTATTTATTACAACTGAAAAGCATACTCAAAATTTATTATTAATATATGATATCCCATGGTTCAATGACATTTCAAAGATGGCATCCTAAATTTCTCCTGCCTCTCTCCTTGGCTTACCAGGGGATGCTAACTTCTGGGCATGTAGGGGGACCTTATTCCCTGGCCAGCAACTCATCAGAGTTGCTTGTAGCAAAGATAGGGAGGTTGTGGAATTAGCAATTGGCCCCTGTGCCATAAAAATTGGACAGGGTGTCACCTTTGGCACACAGTACTGCTCTAAGCTGTTGACTGTGTCACCATGGCATATTGTAAGAACAACAGGAACTTGGTAAAACCAAAAAATGCCTTTCCTCACGGGTGTGCTTTCATCTCTTCAGATGTTTCAATGTCAATGCTACTATGTGTTATGTGCTAGAATGCAGATTTTACTGCTGTCAGTGTTCACAGCCCATAGTCAGGCATTCTATAGTCAGAGTGGCAAGTGTGATATTAGAGGTTTGGCAAAAGTCCTCTGGCTAGGGGGATATGCTGAATGCCTGGGCTTGTTGTATCCCGTCAGTACATCATCTCTAAGATCTGTTTCGAGCGCAGCAATCTCTGACCTCCATGTCCTTGCCTGCCAGTTCACATAATATGTTCTTCCAACAGTCCTTCATACCGTGAGGACATTCAATCCACTGACCCCTCATTATTTCATGATTTATCACTTTTGTCTTACTGTACTTGATTTCTTAGCTAGATTAGATTGATGGCCATGGCAGAAATTGTTAATTCCCTATCCAATATTATCTGACATCTGCATTACTATGTACTGTGATTTTGTTCAGGATGGCATCATGCCAAGAGGAAGAAGTGTCCTCATTTCTGAGCCTTCTTTGCAGTTAAGTTTGACCACGTGTCCCAGTTCTGTCCAGTGGGTACTGAGTGGCAGTCTCCTGGAGTTGGTTCTAGGGGATGTTTTGCTTTCCTGATGAGAGGGTGTAGTAACAACTGGCGTGTCCCTTCTCCCCTTCCTCTCTTGCAACCAGGAGGTGACAACCACAGGAACAAAAGGCAACACTCTGAAGATGGTTAGGGACATAAGGGAGGAAAGGGCCTGGGCCCCAAAGGTTTTCCTGAGCTGCAAATTTTTAGCTAGATATATGACTGCCCAATATAAAGATCCCATTTTTCAGTGTCCTTTGCAGTTGGACATAGCCATATGATCAAGTATTGGCTAATGAAATGTTGTTATTGTTTAATCACTAAGTAGTGTCTGATTTTTTATGACCCTATGGACTGTAGCCTGCCAGTCTCCTCTGTCAATGGGATTTTCCAAGCAAGAATACTGTGGAGGTTGCCATTTCCTTATCCAGTGAAATATTAGGGAGTGAGTATTTTGGGAAATTTTCTGGAAACCTCCTTAAAAGATATCTGACTTTTACTCTTCAATCCTTTTCTTCTCCTTTCTCTTTTCTGCTGCCTGGAATGGAGTTGTGTTGGCTGGGACTCTTGCAGCCATCTTAGGCCAGGAGGAGAAGGCCCATACATTAGGGATAGCAGAATAATAAATTGAAAGGGACCTGGTCCCTAGCAACTTCCTGGACTTCTAGACCAACCCTGAATAGCCTGTCTCTGGACTTCATATACACGAGGACAATAAATTTGGTCTTATTGAAGTAATATTCTTCCAATTTTCGTCACGTAGACAAACAGCCCTATTCCCATTACCCTTTTATAACCATATTTAATTTCTCTATCTCTAGATTTATGTTTTATGTCTTCTACCTTGTCAGAGTGGAAGAAATGCCCCTTCTCTGGTTAAAGCCAGCCTCTTATTTAGCTTAGCTCTTCCATTTATTCCCCTCTCAATCATCGATTTCTGATTTCTCCATCATCCCCAGATCTTTGTGTGACTGTTCCCTTCAGGTCTCAATATACTTGTCACCTCCTCAGAGAGGCTCTTCTTGACCACCATGTTTAAGGCAGCCTCCCCTTCTCCTAGGGTATTTTATTTAGAGCACTTATAGAAGTGTGAAATTAAGTCTATATCTGTTTACATGGTTATTAAATGATTCCTCTCATTCCTTCAAGAATGTAAGATCCACATGGACAAAAACTTGTTTTTATTGACCGACACCTCAATGAGGCTTTCCATAAATGTTGGAATGAATGAATGAATTTTGTTGGGAGTAGAGAAGGAGAGATGGAGGTTAGGGGAGATCTCCCAGAGGAAGTTGCACCCAATCCAAGTTTCAGTGTTAGTAACAGTGTGCCCAGAGAGCAGCTGAAGGTGGGAGGGAGAAGAGGACATTCCCAGAAAATGGAACAGCCTGCTCACCTGTAGAGGTGGAGAGAACATTTTATATGTGGGGGCTGGCTGGTTACTGAGCAGTCATGAGGAAGTGGCAGAATGCAGGGCTGGAAAGTAGGAAGGGTCCCTCTAAAGGAAACCTCTAGAGGTGAGATACATGTTTCAATTAGTAACCAGAGGGTCAGTCATACTGGAGGTCATGCAGACTCAAGGAGACTCATCTTAGGGCTCATTATAGAGGTCCATGTAATAATCAATGAGGGCGCAGATCGGAGCAGTGCCTGTGGGTATTCGAGAGGAGTAAAGGACCTGACAGATAGGAAGCTGAATCAAGAGTGTATCAACCATTTCTTTGTGATGTGGCAGCATGTTATGATGGAAAGAGGTTTTTGAAGACAGAGACATAACAAAATCCTGTCTCCTCATTTTGGGGTAATACCACTTAGCCATTTATCCTCACTGGTAAAGAGGATAATTTCATATGCTCCCTCTTGCCATTTGGATTATGACAACCCCCAACATATTATGGTGCCTGGCACAAAATGGGAGCTAAATAAATGTTAACTCTCTCCCCTAACCTTCCTCTTTTTCTACAATTCAGCTCCTACCAGAATCAGAAAACAGGATGGGCACATCTGAATGGAATTAAAATCTTAAGGTTTTGTGAACTTGAGGCACCTGGGCTTTTAGAAGCAGCTTGGGGTTAAGTGATGCTGTGATTGTTGGTCCCCTAGCCTAGCAGGAATATAAGAGGGGATATCATAAAGCAGAGACATATTATCACACCTAACACTTAATATTACGTTTGCCTGTAATACAGGAGACATAAAAGACTCTGGTTTAGTCCCTGGATTGGGAAGATCCCCTGGAGAAGGAAACAGCAACCCACTTTAGTATCCTTGCTTGAAAAACCCCATGGACAGAGGAGCCTGGCAGGCTACAGTCCAAAAGGTCACAAAGAGTTGGACATGACTGAGTGAGCACAATACTTTATAATTCTCAGTCCACGTTGAGTCTTCCCCAGTTGTCTTAAAACTATTTTTCTATTGTTTGAGTCAAGATGTAAAAAATGTCTGCACATTGCATTTGTTGTTTTTTTTTTGCTGTTCATTTTATTCATTTTGAAAAACTGAAGCATAGTTGTACAGTATAAGTTACAAGTGTACAATAAAATGATTCTCAATTTTTAAGATTCTAATTATTATATAATATTGACTATATTCCCTATGTTGTACAATATCATGTGTTTCATTTGTATCTCATTTTATCTGTAACAGTTTGCTTCATGAAAAGAGTCACCATTGTAAGTCAACTATACTTCAGTTTTAGAAAGGTCACTTATTTAAGAAATCAGATCATTTCTCAAATAGGTTCACCACCCGCTTAGTGTGGATTTGGCTGACTACAATCTCATGGTGTCATTTTACATTTCCCCTGTCTGTATTATTTCTTGGAAACTAGCAGTTCTATTGGAGAAGGTGATGGCACCCCACTCCAGTACTCTTGCCTGGAAAATCCCATGGATGGAGGAGCCTGGTGGGCTGCAGTCCATGGGGTCGCGAAGAGTCAGACAAGACTGAGCGACTTCCCTTTCACTTTTCACTTTCATGCATTGGAGAAGGAAATGGCAACCCACTCCAGTGTTCTTGCCTGGAGAATCCCAGGGACGGGGGAGCCTGGTGGGCTGCGGTCTATGGGGTTGCACAGAGTCGGACACGACTGAAGCGACTTAGCAGCAGCAGCAGCAGCAGCAGTTCTATCTGGGCTTCCCTGGTGGCTCAGGTGGTAAAGAGTCCATCTGCAATGTGGGAGACTTGGGTTTGATCCCTGGGTTGGGAAGATCCCCTGGAAGAGGGCATGGCAACCTGCTCCAGTATTCTTGCCTCCAGAATCCCCATGGACAGAGCAGCCTGGAGGGCTAAAATCCATCGGGTCACAAGGAGTCAGACACAGCTGAGCACAGCACAGCAGCAGTTCTATCTAGAAGCTTGATTGGATGCAGGTAACATCTTTTTGGTGGCAATACTTCATAGATGGTGCCATGCACTTGCTTTTACTGTTTATCAGGAGGCAGTTTCTTTTTTCTTTTAGTGATGTTAAGATTGATCTGTAAGTCTGTGTATTACCAGCTTGATCTAGTCTTGTATAAAGTTCCCCACAACCTTTCACCCAATGTTATTAGCAAAAACTGACATTTATCTAATTATTTTATTAGGGATTGCAGAGTGATGATTTTATAATTCTATCATTCCTTCTGCATTTATTAGCTTCCCTGAAGAACTTTCCCTTAGCAACTCTTTGGTGAATCTGAAAAACAGATTTTTCAGGAAAAGCAGAATAAATATATGATTCTTTCTTTTATCTATCTATTTTCAGATTAATTGATCTATTTTATCAATTAGGTTTTTGGGAAGGGGGAAATATTAAGAACTATGGATTTTTATAAATTTGGGTGTTTCAGTGCATAAAGTATTACTTGTAGGATACTGAATAGTACTTTATCATTTGTGAGATACTTAACACACATTAGTCAAATTAAACTTCACAAACAACCCCCTGAAGGTAAAATATTATTAATGCTTCCCAGTTTTACAAATGATAAAATCTAGACCATATAGCTTGAAGTAGGATTTGGTGTCTACTGTTCTTTCAATTAAATATGATATTGGTTGAAAGAATCAGACCATTAAAGGTGGCTGGATTCTTTTTCTTTTGAGATTAAATAGCAGACACCTTTAACCAGTGGGACTATAGTGCTAACCAGTGTATACTTTAGAAGGCATTACTTGTGGCAAACACTGTTGAGAATAATGTTATGCTGATAATACTGTAACTTAGTAAATAGCTTGTCTCAACTTTGTTTGTGAAGCATTTCAATTTTGATTACTCTGTGTGGGATCTACTGCTCAGATGTATGTCATTTTATGGCCTGCTCATGTCTGGGGAGTTGGGATTATGTGCTGCCTAGTGTTTTTAATTCAGAACTTCTTTTGAAAGAAACCTTAGCCTCTTATGTTCAAGCTCTAGTTTTAATAGCATAAGCTATTTCCTTCTTATATCGCTTTGTGGGCATAGTCATAAAATAAATACCACAAAATCACTGATGAGATGAAAATTGAGCTCCCTGCTTCTGTGCAGCCATGTAGGTAAAACAGTAATTGGCTCTGATAATAACTTTTGTTCTTACAAACCAAAGTCTAAATGAGAGTCACATTTGATATATCTGCTTGTAATTACTATCAAAAAGGAGAAAATACAAAGTTTAGATTGTTTAGTGACTCAAGATAGATTAAATAAATTGCTGTCTTTTCTTGAACAATTTAAGAAAATTTTCGTAATATTTCTGATATTTATCCTACTGTTGGCAAAAAATGATCATCTTCCAGAACATTGCTTTTATGCTTAATGGAATGATTAATTTTGTAATTTTAAATCTATAATTGTTTTCCTTGAAAAAACTTATTACTGGGTCTATAATTTATGCTCATAAATATTTTTCTATACTTCTCTGTAGATTTTAAGATAAATTTAGATTATGCATGTATATGGCAGTGATTTTCAGTGAGACCATTTGACATTTTTATATCATTTAAATGTAGACTCTTAATATTTTTTAAAAGGGGAATTAAATCATATGTGCTATGTATAATTTTGATATATCCATGCTTTGGTGTCAAAAGGGTAAATAATAGAATATTAATATTTAAAGGATCTTTCTATTGCTTTAGAAACTAATAAAGAATTGCTATTACAACCTGGCATTTCTGTTGCATTTCTGCTTACATTTCGATTTCTTTCCAGAAATATTTGTGTCTAGTGCCATAGAAATGTAAAAAGGGAAGGGAACAACTAGATTTTAATGCCAGTTTTAACAATGATTCTAAATTTGATCATTTTGTTTCTACATCAGTCCTATAGCCATGCAAAGTTGATGGAGCATAATAAAACTAAGAAAATGGCTATAGTCCACTGAGCCAATGATCCCGGAATTAAAAAGTTCTAACAAAGCTTAGACATGATAGATGAAGCTATTACCATCAATTGTATCCAGAATACACATTTAAAAAACACCCTAATTACAGAAACCACATCCAGTCAATATAATACATATTAGCAATTTCCCCATCCTTGGTCGGATGGAAATTATTCTGAAAGTTTAATTAAGAAGGAAAAAGTTATGTTCAGGTATTAATTTCAATAAAAGAGGCACTCAGCTTTCATGCAAAAACCCCGGAGTAGTGCTGTACGAGTGGGTTACCCACAGAAGGAAAGCCATTTGTAATTAGGCACTACATTATTTTTGTCACCACACGGACTTTAAAGAGAGAGAAAAGCTGTGCCTTATTTGTAACCTGTGTTTCTGCATGAGTTAAAGTGCACAACTGAGTGCAGTTACCTGGAGATTTTGTCTAAAAACTATTTTTAAAAAAATAAAAGGAAGGTTTGGAGGCTGTATTAAGAAATAACCTATCTAGACAGCATGCATTCCAAAGGTTTTTTGTAGCCTTCCCCTTCACTTTGACCTCAGGCACAGGCCATGTATGAATGCTTAGGATCAAAGAAATTACTGCAGCATGAGCTAATCTGTCTGGTTCCTATAACCATTTTAACAATTGCATCAGATCACCCTCAGAACTAGCACTATATTGAAAGGAAATCAGTGTTTTTAATTGCTCACAACACCTCCTTTTAAAAAAAGTCACAGAGGCCACACATTGTATGATTTCATTTATAGGAAATATCCAGAATGGGCACATCCAAGAGAAAGAAAGCTGATTAGCAGTTGCCAGGCTCTGGGAGGACGAGGGGATGAGCAGTGATTGTTAATGAGTATGAGGTTTCTTATTGGGGTAATGAAAATGTTCTGAAATTAAGGCAGGGGTGATGGTAGTACAACATTGTGAATATGCTAAAGTTCACTAAACTTAAAACTCCCCAAAGACTTCAGAAACTCTTGGTACTACCCTATTCCGTGTCAGTTTATCTTTTAGCATCAATGCATAGAATGCTACCTTTTAGCATAGAATGCAAAACATGGGAGGGAGGTGTTGGGGGTTGATAATTCGATGGGAGACTGTCCAGTCCAGTGCCACATTTTGCAAATACAGAAACTGACTTCCAAAGAAGGAAAGTGACTTACCCAAGGTCACGTGCAGACAGTCCAGGGTAGAGCAAGACTGGATTGCAGGCCAGTCACCTGTCCAGTGCCCCTTCCCACCACCACTATGCTGCCTACCCTGGTAGTTTTTCTCAGCAGTAACTCACTGGAATTATTTTAAATGAGGAACACATGGTTCCAATGAGATGTGTGGGTTTTACTTTTTTCTAATGAAAGCATACATTTCCCCTATAAAATAGCAAAATCTCTATGAAGGAGGAGATACATTTGTTGTGGTAAATTTACCAAGTCCTAACTGAGATTTACCTGTAAATATCCCTTGAGAAAAGTGGCCACATTAACAGACCAAGGGAGCCCTCTACCTGCATAGTTGTAGTATAGATTTCAGTGGCAAAATTTTGACCTGGAAAGCTAAAACTAAATCGAGACCAGGTGTTCTACCCTTTGTCCACCTTGGTTGGCTTCTAGCAGTATTTTGGAGAAAATGAATGGTGGATTTTTATGAGTAACAGGGATTCGAAAAGGAAAATCTGCAGAAAATTCCATTTCTGTGAATAAAAGACAAAATTAGTTACCTAAATAAAAGACCTAAATAAAAAATATATATGTATATATATATATATTTTTTTCCCAGTGAAAAGTACATTAAAATAATTATTCTCAAAGAACTCTATACTCCTTTGAGGATATAAAATGTTAACAAGCAGTTTTGTTCATCCGGCATGAAACTTTCATTGTTTCTTTGTTTCAGCGAAAGACAGGGTTGAATATAAAAATCATGCAGGATCCTGAAAGCATCCACCACAGAGCTGCTGTAAATGCAACCTATGGAATCAGTTTGCCATACATTAACCAGAGAAAAGCAAGTGTAAGTAATGAGTGGTTTTAATGAGCTCTTATTTTTTAGAATTAAAATTCATTCATTGGTGCTATAAGACATAAGGTAGATTTTAAGAATTGGATCCTTTTGTCCTTAGAATTTTTTGGAGATCAAATGGACTGGCATTCATTCTGTTTGTAATTAGAATTGATGAAGAAAGTGTAAACTTCTTTTTTAAAGATCTATGTATAGATCATTCAAAATTTTCTATTTTATCTGATATCCCTAAATAAATTAGTACCATAATTTTAACTAGTACCAAAATTTAACAAGAGGAAGTAATTTAACAACAAAAAGAATACAGAGCTGTTAAATATTTTCTTTTGTGTACAGGCTTCTTCTAGAAAAAGAGGGAAAAAAAAACCAACAGCAAGGCATGAGCTTCAATTATATATGCTCATATTTTTCTAAATCTGAAGAAAGTAGGGGCTGATCCTTTATGTCAGCAAAGTGATGAGAAGGAAGAATAGTAAGAAGGAGACTGTCATTAAGGAATCTCAGAGTCTGTGCCTATTTTTGCCATTGACTTGCTGCTGAGTGCCTAAAGCAAGGATTGTACTCTTTCTGTGTTTCATGGTTTTCTTAGAAAAATCAAGAGTAGTGCTTGATTTTAATTAGAAAACTTATTTTACTTGAGATCATTTCTAATATTGAAAATAATTACCAAAGTGATATCTATAATTTTTAAATATATTTTTTTAACTTTTGGCTTCTCTCCAAAGCTCTTAAATGTATCCTTCAGTGAAATCAAAACTAAAAACAAGATTAATTTTAGAATTAAATTGCAAATCCATTTCTAACCAGCATAATAGTCTCTTAATCTTTCAAAAATTTCCTACGTAGACATTTTCAACTGCCTACTTCATTCATGTAACCCTGAAATATATTTTTAGTTTCTTTATATGTGTTTTATGTTATTCTAACAGGGTTGGTTTAAGAGCATTTTATCATAGAAATCCTTTTATAGCCTAAGAAATAACTAGAAAGTTAGATATTTTTATTCCTGCTGAAACTTTATTTAAAATGTCACTGTGAATAATGTGAAAGGGTTTTATCTGCTTCCCGTGAGCCTAAAGCCCTTGAAATAAAAATATTATTTCTCTGGCTGTACAGACAGAAGCAGATTTCGCTTTTGTTGTTGTTGGTCTTCCCCATCAGTCTAGAATTAATATTGGCTTAGCTGGTGGAGCGCTGAGGCTTTGTAGCCCAAGGCAATTGCAGCATTTCATGCAAACTTTTTCTGATGAGTATTGAAGTTTAAAAAGGTATACCTCTAGATTTAGAGGGTATTAAGCTTTACTTTAATGAATCTGAACAAAAATTCTGACATAAATAGGGAATTCAAAACTATATCCAAAATTTCCCAAGTAGGATATGTGCCTCGGATAGTGTACCCTTGTCCTTGGAACACAGAGGACTTGGGAAAGCACTTGGCCTTGTAGACACATAGGTAATGTCTACTCATTGATTGCATTTAAGGTCCTTTTTTCCCCCTGTAAAACTCGACTCCATTAAAATCTACACCAGATCACTTTAAAATGTAGGTACATTTTGTCCATCTTCTCCAACTATTGGCATTTCAATCGGAGTAGTGGACCCTGGCGTTTTATGTTGATATATGTATCGGCGATGGTACTAACTGGAAAACATATTCTCGTTTCAGATTTGTAAAACAAGCATTGTGCAAAAAGTCCTATGAAAGAAATATTCCAGTGTTGGCTTTAAACAAGCATGTGGAGTACTTGGGAATAAATACAGTTGTGATTTACCACTTATGAAAATGTTTTTGAAAGCACTTACCCAAACTGAAGCAGTGTGTCTAGCATTATGATGTATAGTTAATTAGAAAAACAGCATCAGAGCTAATTGCTTTTTATAACCACTCTAAACACTCAAAGGGGATTATTATTTGGCTGCTGAGGGCCATGTGTTTCCTTACTTCTTATGAAACTTGAACGGCTTGTCAAAAGCCTATAAGTAATCTTAGATACTTTTGACAGAGCAAATTTGAATTTGTTGCTAATTTACATTGCCAGTTCCCAGAAACCGGTGTTTTCTCCATTTTATGAAGAGGTATATACTTTCTGATAATCATAGGCTGATGAAAAGATTTTAGTGCATTTAAAACACATATACTCTATATACACATATACCTGCCCCTACAAAACTGCCTTCAGAATTGTATATCCTGTAACTCTCTTGTGTAAAAGCAATTCACAAAAAAAGCATTAAAAGCGAAAGTCACTGATTTTTTTCAATATATTAAATTTGCCAAATTAAAACAAAAACACTCTAACACATTCTTGAGTAGAGCCTTACAGGTTTGGATAGACAAGAAGAAATCTCTGATTCTGTTCATACTTACTCATTGACATTTAGTTCCAGTTAGACTTTATAATGCAACACATTAAAAGATCTACAGAAAATATGACTTTGATTTATTTTTTTTTAAGTAAGGGTTTCTTAAAAGGCTTGAAACATGTATCTGTTACCATGAATTTTAAAAGAACGATTATGAATGCATAACAAAATAGCCAAACAAAACATTGCTTTGAATTGCTGCACAAATAACTCTGATTATAACGTTATGACCTAGAAAAGATTCATAAAAACATTTTTCTTTTTGGCAACATATGAGTTGCTGTAGAATTATACCAGTTCTTTGGTCCCACTTTCCAAATAAATAAATATATAATGCAATGTAAACTTAGAATCTTTTATTTATTCATGAGGTTGAATTTAATACTATTGTGATTTCTAGATTTTATGAGTCATATGTTATGCCGTGTTTTGCACTAACTTGGTTGGGTAGCAACCACACTTCACAAATCATAGTTTCATTCTTTACTGTTTCACTTAGGGTGTGTGTAGTAATCTCTCACTGAAAGCGCATTCATTTCTGAAGTGATAAAGGAATGGAAAGTGAGGCAATTGTGGTAATGTCAAATGATTAGAAGAAGCCCCAGGAGTAAGGTGGGCATAAGTAGGAGGGGTGGGGGCGGAAAGAAGGGCTATTTCACAACATGACTGTGTTTCAAGCCCATGCATATGGCCACAATTACAGTCTCAACGTAATTTGGCAACGGTAGCAGAATTAGATTTAAACAAATTGATGTTACACTGCAGTAATTCAGAATGAGCTTGTTGCATTTATAAACCATAACAAGAAGCAGAGTGAATTAATAAACCCTTCTTGTCACTAAAAATAAAAAAGGGAATAATTGCTGAGATGGAGTTAACTTAACAGATGACTATAGTCAGCATCCTTTCAGCCTAGATATGGGAAAGTGAAGGTCACCCCCATCTCAGATGACAAAGAGGGAACATTTTGTTGGTAAACAAATTAATCTTTTGAAAGGTCGCCATTTGTTTTAAGTTTTTATCCAGTTCTTGTCATCTGGAATCAGAGATTGACTGTCATTTCACTAGGCAGGGGTGCAGTTGAAGCAGACAAAGCTGCTTCTGTACATATCAGCATTCCTTGACAAAACCCGGTGCCTGATTGTGATGCTATGGGCTGCTGGTTTACAGCTGTCTCCGGACAAGAATGGAGGCCCACCCCTGAATTCCAATAAGATGGGTCTGCATATTCCGCCTGCTGTAAGCGGCCCTCTGCCCACAAGTAAAATGTATTGTAGTTCAAGCCAGCAATTATCTCTTTTACTTCCTTCTGTGCTGCTTCTGTTCCTTTTTTCCAAAAACAGATGTGGATATTCACTCAAGTTCTGCGTCTCTATTCTTTCCCACACCTGCCAGGGCAGCATTTTGAAAGAGGTAGGGTTTGAGGGAGCCAGAAGGCAACAATCAGACGGGATCACTGTGAGATACAGTTTCAAAAGAAAATGTTGAATTTTCAGGAAATGTAGAGTCAGCATCTTGTCCCCCTTCCTTTTCCCAGGAGCATTTGGTAAATTAAATTAGTTGAACAAAAGGAAATAGCTTTAAAGACATTTAGAGATGCCACATCCTATTTATGACACACAGTCATTACCCAAGAACTGCAGTGGCATGTTCAACACCCCCATTTCTGTCACTAAAGAGAGGTTCCTCTTCAAGGTTGTCTTGAAAGAGTTTCCAAGAAAACAATGACTTTTCATGTTCTTCTTGACTCCTAGCCTACTCCACCAGCATGGTGGTGATAGAGTGGTGTATTGGCTTTGGAGGCTGAGGTGATTGAGAACGTTAGTTCTGCTTTGGTTTGGAGTGCTGACAAACCTGAAGAAAGTGATGTGGCAAATGCCACTGGCTCACGTCTGGTTCTCTCACAAAAGCCCATCTGGAAGTGGGGAGAGGTAATTGGAGGCCATGCCCTCATCAGGCAGTGCACATTCTCTAAGTTCTTGTGAACGCTGTTATTTCTTGAATTTCTGGGCTGAGATCCTACATGCGTTCCCAAACCAACCCCACACCAAACTCCAACCACTTTTTAGCTGGGAGCATCACATTTCTGGGTTAGACTGCCTGCTGTGGACTCTTACTAATAGAAGGAGAACCTCACAGAAATGGCCTCCATTTCCTTATGGGTAAAATGTCCATGATAAAAGAATCTCATAGAATTATATTGAGTTTTTTTGGGGTTTTTTTGCTGTGTTGGGCCTTAGCTGTGACATGCAGGGTCTTTCCTTGTGCATTCAGACTCCAGAGAGCACAGGCTCAATAGTTGCAGCACAGGCTCTCTAGCTGCAGCACACAGGCTTAGTGGCCCCACAGCAAGTGGGATCTTAGTTCCCTGACCAGGGATCGAACCTGTGTCCCCTGCATTAGAAGGCAGATTCTTAACTACTGGACTACCAAGGAAGTCCCAGGATTGTATTAAGATTTAAATGAAATAATTCAAAGCACTTAGCAAAGGTCCTGGTACAAATACGTGCTCTGAAAGTTTTAGTTATGACTGTTGGCAATATCACATATTATCTTAAGCCATGTTTTATACAGTCATTTAAAGCTTACGTTACTGTAAGGGGGTCAAGGGGGTGAACCGAAGTATTACTGAGGTTCCTTCCAGAGATTCTGTTTAACATTTCACGTGACAATGCCTTCTTTCCCATACTGCTATGGGGACAGTTGTCTGGCCCCTTTGTCTGTTTTTCACATCCTCCACTGCACCAAGCAGTGTTTTGCACATAATAGGAGAGGATTAACTGGTCTCATCCAGCCACACTCATCCCACACTGAAGCTGTGTTACTTCTTGCCAAATCTGGAAGTGAAGTAATGGTTTTGCTGACTCTTAGTAGGCACAGGACATCTTCCCACTTAGCCATCTGATGAAGTTTATCTGGTGAAACCCTCTTGTTCCTGGATTCTTGTAACAGCCTGGCCACTGACTAACTGTTTCTAGGAGCCAGCCACTCTAGTTCAGTTATCCTTATTTTCGTAGTTTATAAAATGGGGATGCTAGATGGGAGGCAGTTGGGTGGGAAGGAAGGGCTTGGAGTTGAATGGATCAGAGTTGGGTCCTATTTGCCATTTTCCAGCTGTGTAACCCTAAGTAAGCAAATTAACATCTCTGATCCTCTGTTTCCTTCTTTGTAAAATCAGAATAATGGTTTCTGCTAGGCACGGGTGTTATGGGGATAATATAGATAATATATTATCGATAATTATAATTATCGATAATATATTAACATTGCTGGAACATAATAGGTGCTTATAAGGGGAAAATTAATGCATATTAAAAACCTCATACTTCTCCCTTTTTCACACCCTTATGTCCAAAAAAGGATCTGATTTGGTTCTTTTCATGCTCCACTATAAGTGAGTAATAGGGTTTAATGCCCTAGTTTTCAAACTGTTACAGAGAGCTCCAGTGAGCTTCAGGGAGCCTGCAAGCATTTAATTCATATTTCATTTTTCTGATATTTAAGCTGTTTTGAAGCATAATAAAGAACAAAACATACATATGTAAGTTAGACACCAAATTTTAATGCATTTGATACCATCAGTGGGTCGGTTTGTGCTATTTGATTAACTCTGTGAGCACATGGGCACAGATGCATGCATGTCGATATATGTACGTGCGCACATTTGGATTTCCTTTAAGGGTGTTTTTTTAAATTAGATATGGTTTATCTGTGTACCAGTCATATTTTGAAAGGCATATCCACTCATGTACACTCCTATAATAATCATATGAGATAAATAAGTGAAGATTAAATGAGCTAATACTTGTCAAGTTCTTAAAGCAGCTCCTAGTCCCGGGTAAACATTCTACTAACATTAACTGGCATTAGTATTACGTACAACACTTGTGTGCGCCCATCCATTAAAAGCCAGGCAAGCTCTCTGGTACATGTTTGGCACAGAATAATAGTGAACTGTACAATTACAATAATGCATATTGCATCATGATAATATAGTATCATAAATTGTTTCATTGCTCATTTTAAGTTTGGGTTGGGCCTTACTTGATTCAAATGTGCTACACAATCTGGATTGGACATTGCAGGATTGCGGTGTTACTTTGTTTACATCTGCAGATAAAAAGTCAGCAACAAAACATCATCTTGAAATTTTGGACTCAGGTGCAAAACAAGATTAGATTGTTTTGAAACTGAATGAATATCTGAAAAAGAAGGGTGCTGATATATCTGAAAATAAATTTAAATTGGACATGATGAACATCTTAAAATGGTCCATGGCACATTTGAAAAGTACTTTTGGTCATTCAGTTCTCAATAATAACAGCCCTTATGAAGTATGCCAGACACTGTGTTAATTGCTTATGTACGCTGTCTTACTTAACTTTTTCACCTATAAAATAGATGCTATTTTTGTAATCATTTACACATGAGGAAGCTGAGATTAAGATTAAGCTACTTGCCTAAGGTTATAAAGTCAGGAATTCAGGATTCAAATTATTTATTAATCTACTTGTCAAATATCCCCAAATTAAGTACTTACCAACTAATTTTTAATTACGAAGGAATATGAACAGTTGTTAAATATCATTAGTGGTTTGAAACAAAAAATTCCTACTAAGTCTTTAAACTTCTGGATTATTTTAACTGAAGAAAATCCTGAGATCATAAATGGCATAACAAATCATTAGCTAGAAATTACTTATCTATTTACATCAGGATTTTCTCCATCTTATGCAGGCAAAATAAAATACAAAAATAAGGTGTATGCTCTGATAAATGTAAGGCTGCACTATTATCCTTAAATCTTGATGTCATAATTTGCCTTTATCAAAATAGCCTGTTTCCAATATTGTAAATACAATATATTCTTATTTACATACAATATAGCATATAACATTATACTAAATTTGTATAAAACTTGCATCTATTTACCTATCAGCATTCTATTTAAAGTTACATCTGAAAAATAGATACTACTACTGAATATAAATTTGAAAATCTTTGGCATAGAGAATTACCTCTCCCAGGGGTTTTTGCTTTTCAAGAGTAAATCCTCTATTTAATTAAACCAAAGGAGTTAGACTCTATTAAGGGATTTCAAGCATGAGTGAACAAGGAGAAGAGGGATTTGGGGGGTTCGGGAAGAGAGCCTTTGCATTGCCTTGGATTCATCCCAGGTCAGCAGCCACCTGCTAACTAGCTAGCCCTGCTTCCTGATGTGATCCAGTTTCTTGGCACTTTGTGACTTGGGCTTTGGACTTGACTTTCCATATTTGTTTGACTCTGTACTAAGAGGTTGTGTTTCTAACCTCATAGTTTGAAAAGCTAAAAATTGAAAAGCTTTGTAAAGCTAAAAATTAGGCAGATGGAGGGGCCTGAGTCAGCACTGTGATAAGTTTGACACAAAGGGTTCATGGATAAAACTGTACATCAGTATAATTGGTTTCCAATGTAAGTTATTATGTAATTATAAAACCATTATTCTAAGAAAGTATACATAGCCTTCACCAGTTTGCCAAAGAGGTTCATGACACCCATCCACAAAAGTTAGAACTCTTTGTGATAGATCAAACTTTCCTTTCACACAAACTTCAAGTATGGGGCAAAGTATGCATCAGAACAGAGGAGTATCCTGAAAACTGTATACTATGTGGATGAAAGAGCTACTTCTCTTAGTTGATTGCACAGGAAACCCACCAATTGCCACTCGAATTTTCCTAAGAGTTGTGTCTTCATGAGTGAAAATATAAAACTTCATGTTTTTATCTACTGTGGCTTTTTTATTGCAAGGAGGAAAGTGGAATAGTTACAAAAATGGTAATGCTTGCAATATTACCGTGAGTGGTCTGCTTAAAATGAAGCAAAGAAAAAATACCACGGCAAGTAGCACAACAGCATTAGCCACAAGAGAAATGGGCCTAATAGAATTTTTTTTTTAATCATAGCCCAGGTTAATTATCTGCTGAGGGGTACTTGAGATGAAAAAATACTATTGCTGTGTTCTCCAATGTTCTAACCCATTGTACCTTAAACTGTACTTGAATTCAAGTATACATTCTTGCTTTTTAAAACCTCTTTGGTAGAAAAAAAGCAAGTATCCACAATCCACAGTACTTCACCCTGCTGCTGCTGCTGCTAAGTTGCTTCAGTCATGTCCAACTCTGTGTGACCCCATAGATGGCAGCCCACCAGGCTCTCCCATCCCTGGGATTCTCCAGGCAAGAACACTGGAGTGGGTTGCCATTTGCTTCTCCAATGCATGAAAGTGAAAAGTGAAAGTGAAGTCACTCAGTCGTGTCCAGCTCTTCACGAACCCATGGACTGCAGCCCACCAGGCCCCTCCGTCCATGGGATTTCCAGGCAAGAGTACTGGAGTGGGGTGCCATCGCCTTCTCCGTGGTTCACCCTATACTTTCTTTAAAAGCACAGTTTCTGAATCAGAATGTAATGAAGCCCAGGAGGTATTTACGAATACCTTGGAGACGAAAAACACCTGATTTAATTCCCAACTCTACCTTCGATGGTAATCTGAACAAATCTGTTTATGGTTGGTAACTAAGAGATCTGAAAGTGTGCAACCATGCACACTCTTAGTGGAAAGAACCACAGACTGAGACCAAAGTCAGAGCACTAGGGTGCTCATCCTGCCTCTGCTGCTGCTATAAGCCTTCAGAGACTACATCACTTAGCCTCTAAAGATTGTATGCTGAGATGTCAAATTGACTTGTTCAGAGTCGTCATTACAGCCACAGCTCTGATGCTGCAACTCCCAGATTAGCGTGCCTCCTTTGGTGCCTTGCGGGGCCACCACTCTCTCAGGGGAGGCAAGTCATGATCAGTATAACTGACAGATGGAGGCAAGCTTCAAGACAGGCCTTTGTGAAGCTGAGGCATGACTGACAGCAGACCTGGTGTGTATTTTAAGCTCTGGAAGCAACAGAAGCAAAGGCGAAGGTGGAGAATAATGAAAGTAATGCTGGATGGCTTAGAGATTTGCCCAGTCGTGTTGACTTTTTATAAAGCAAGAAGCCAAAAGACGTGGTTCGATGTGTGATGGATGCCCTGGAATGGGCCTGAAATCTAATTGTGTGACCTCCATCTAGATCATAAAGAGAAGGGCTTAAGGCAGACAGTTTCTGAAATTAGATCACTTCTCCAGATGCTCTAACTGAAGGGCAGCTTGAGAATTCTCCTAAACAATCTCTCTCCCTTGATGTCCTCATTGGTTATTAAACTTTATTTCCTATCCTGTTGGATATAAAGATTTCTTGAATAGCACTATCTGCTGAACTTGAGAGAAGTTCGTGAAAATGCCTGATTAGAGTTCTACAGGCAGCACTTAACCTTTTACTTACCCTCCGTCTCTTTCTGTGAATGCCACTAAGAGCTGGCTGATCTAGAAGGATGGCTGAGACTTCCTCTTAACCTCTCTTTCGGTGCTGACGCTGAATTACCCCACCGCCACCTAGGACTCTGCCATAACCCTATCCCCTGTCCTGTCTTACCTCTTCCTCCAGTGCTGGTCAAAAGTGGGTCTTGTCTGGGACAGGAGATGTGGAGAGAGAAGGTTAAAGATTAGGAGTGGTTGATGCCTCGCCAGTACTTGCTGCCCTTCTCTCTGTCTTCTGCCCCCAAGTCACGCACTTCCTCCCTGTCAATTATCAGCCTCAATACTCCTCCCCCACATTCAGCCTCTCACCAGCTCCCTGTGGTCCCATCTGCTCATGCAAAGAAGTGCCCAGGAGACTATCACAGTCCAAGTGCTCCCTAAAACATGGGTGTGTTTCCAAACTTATCATCTGTTTATACTAAATGGTGTTCATTTGATTGACTTTTTCCTTCCTGAGTTCCCCCCTCTTTTGCAAGGAGTAGAAACCCTAAGGAAATCTTCAAAGTGCTCTTGTTTAGAACAGGAAGCACAGAAGTAAATCCTCTGAGGCCCGCCAGGCGATAACTGACTGAAATGACCAGGTCTGAGAGCTGGGACGCTGGACTGAGCACACTGGCCCTTCCGACAGGAGACAGCTGCCTCGGCTCCAACCCTTTGGCTGGGTTTTCAAAAGCAGCTGGAAACTCGTATTCACATTTTTGGGGAAATCTCCTGATTTTCAAGTATTTGCTCAGATAATTTAAAACACTCTTGGACTACCTAGCTATATCTGTCTTGCAGGTCGGCAACTGGCAGTTCAGAGCCCCTTGGAAGGCTAGTACTTTGGTGCAGCACAGGGTACAACACTCGACAGGATTAGAGGTTGATTTTGTCAAAGTTGATCCATCTCTTGGGTGCAGCTGGACTCACAAGAGGCTGATGTATAAACTGGAATTCTGCTTTATTTATTCTAAGGAGAGCTATCATGGCCACACAGACCTGAATGTTCAAGTCAGCTGATCTGATGAGCTATTGTGTCCTTATTACAAAGCTACACAGAAAGCCCTGTTAGAAGCCTGCTTAGTGAACAGAGAAACCGACTAAGGGTAATTAGTTGGACGATCTTCATGGTGAACAGCGTCACACATTTATAGTCTGATGCATCCATCTGTGAAGCTACTCCTGCCAAAGGGATATGAATACATCCCTGTGAAGTAAGTGCTTTACGGCACTCAGCAAATTTGATTCTCTGATTCAACTTTTTATAATAAATAGCTACTGTCTGCTTGGACTTGATTATGTGAATTACGTTGCACTGTGATGAGCTTCTTAAACTGACAACCATATTTATCCCCCTGGAATAAATATTACCCCCATTTTACTGATTAAACAAACTGTGGCTAAGAGAAATTAAATTACTTGCTCCAGTCTTACAATCAATAAGTGGTAGAATCCAGATTCAAATCTAGGCCTACCTGATGTTAGAGCTTTCTTTTTTTTTTTTTTTTTTTTTAAATATTTCTCTCTTTGTTTATTTGGCTATGCCAGGTCTTAGTTGCAGCATGCGGGGTCTCTAGTCGTGGCATATGGGATCTAGTTCCCTAAGCAGGGATGGAACCCGGACCGCTTGCGTTAGGCAGCACAGAGTCTTAGCCATTGGACCACTGTGGAAGTCCCTAGAGCCTATGTTCTTAACCAGTGCCTTCCTTTTTACTAAGAAAGGGAAAGTTGCTCAGTCGTGTCCGACTCTTTGTGACCCCAGGGACTATACAGTCCATGGAATTCTCCAGGCCAGAACACTGAAGTGGTTATCCTTTCCCTTCTCCAGGGAATCTTCCTGATCCAGGAATCAAACTGGGGTCTCCAGCATTGCTAGCAGATTCTTTACCAACTGAGCTATCAGGGAAGCCCTCTTTACTAAGTTCCTGGTAAAAAGACCACTCACCTTCAGCTGACTCTGGTTTCTTTGATGAGACTAACTAGACTACATTCCAACTTGGGGCCTGAGTCTTTCACATTAAACCTCTACATGGAGCTGGCCACGCTGATAAATTAGTTATTTTTCTGTTTTCACATTCAGAGTTGGAGATGGAGTGAAGGAATATATCTCCTTGTCACTACTATAAATTTCTTCCCCCAGTAATTGTATTACCCAGAAGAGGAAAGAGTCTCTAGCTGGAAGAAATAGGATGCATATGGGAGAAAAAGAGAAAGATAAGAAAGGTGAGAAGGAACCAGCCCATAAAGAGAAGTATTCTTGGGGGATTTCCTGATGAGATACCCTGCTTCCTTTGTCTTCCCATATTTCCCAAGCCACCAGGGCCATAAGAGCAAGAATTCTCCTTTTCCCATGCCTTGCTGGTAAGAGGTCCAGAAATGTCCAGTCATTAGGTTCAGTTGTGCTAATATCTCACATGAGTTTGCCTAAGGATCTTACCAGCTTAAGATGTTTCTAAGAAAACTTCTCTGAGTTTCAAAGTACTCATTTCCAATTCTAACTTAAATGGTCCTATTCTTATAGAAGGTTGTCAGGAGAAGCTGTGAACTGAAAACAGGCAGTCACCCCCAGAGAGGTAGCTGATACCCAAAAAATCCTCCTCTCCACCCTTTAAAAGATGCTCTTGATACCTAATACTGGAGTCATTCAATATAAACACAATTTAGAGGAAAAGAGGATTGACTTTCAGTGAAGGATTTTCAAAGCTGTTACCTTGGCATGGAATTATCATTTAATGGAAAACACTGAAATCTCAGGGGAAGTACCTGTTACCATCTTTCCATAGTTTTGGGTTTATTATTCCATTTACCAGTAGTTTCAAGAGTAGGGCCTAGATTTTACTAGAGGAGAGGATAATTCCCCCACAACCTTGGGGGGAAGTAGAACTCCGTTCTAGTCTGGAGCATTTACAGGACACATAGCTGTGCTTCTAAGCAGAGCTGCCCTCTAAGCTGAAATGTATTACCTGCTTGGGAAAATGCACATTAGGTAACACACCTGAGTCCTTCTGTGTTGGGCATGGTGTTAAGTACAATATACATGGATTATCTCGTGGAATCCTTTAATCCTACATGTATATTACTACTTTCATTTTGTATTTGGGGAAACTGAGGCAAAGGTGGTTAAATAACTCACCCAAAGCCACATAGCTACAGGTCAAAGGGTCATAATTCAAACTCAGTCAGTCTGACTTCGAAATTAGCATTCTTAATATACCACCTCTGGTAGCTTTGAGGATGGTGATACTGACCCGCATCCAAGGAACAGACCTGGGACCCTGCCCAAAATTAATTCCTTGATGACCAAGAAATTTGTGGAGAAATTTCTCTACTTTGGAAATAAAAGTAAAAAATCAAATCACTTAGTGATAAGCTACATTAACTTAAGGATTAGAATAAAAGAAGCTGGTACTTTTCCCCCCTAGCTGTATTGAGATATAATTGACATGTAATATTGTGTAAATTTAAGGTATATGATGTCATAATTAGATACATATATTCCTTATGAAATGACTATGAGAATAAGATTGGTTAGCACATCTATCATCTCACTTAATTACCTTTGGTGTGAGTGAGTGTGTGTATGTGCTGAGAACATTTAAGATCTATTCTCTAGAGCTGGCACTTTTAGCGTGAAAATTCTCCCCAGCTAGATTGTAAACCTGTTTGAGAGCAGGGACCATATTTCCAACATCAAGCAGAGTGCCCTATCTGGCCAGAATCCAGTGAAAATTAACTCTTGATATGTGTATGTGGTTAAGGATTTTGAATAACAATTTATTAGGGAACTGTATAATTGAGATAGTCTGTGTTGAGTTAAGTAATGAAATACCATGTACCTCATTTGACTACATTTGTAGAGCTCTCCTTTTTCGGGTCATAAAAAGGTCTTTCCAGATCTCTTCAGGTAGAATTAATTTTCTCTTCCTAGATCATTGCTGCATGCTTTTAAAATCTTTACATGAATTTACTGAGCAATGTCAAAGAATAGTTGAATAAATAAAAAGATATATCATACTCCTGAAAAGGAAAAATGATTATAATAAAAATGCCAGTTCTCTCCAAATTAATCTTTATATCTAATGTAATTCCAATCAAATTCTTATGGGTTTTATTTGGTTTGCATGGAATATTAATCTTTTCAACTTGCCAGTGTTCATCATCTTAAAAAATAATTGGGCAAAGACTTCACTTTTTTTCCTAAAGAATATTAATGAAGGTGAACTTTTTCTACCTCTTATTAAAACATATGATATAATTACAACAATTATAGATTGGCAGTTTGGAGTTGACATATACACACATATTTAAAATAGATAACCAACAAGGACCTGCTATATAGCATAGGGAACTGTAATAATCTAATGGGAAAACAACTTGAAAGAGAATAGACACATGTATATGTATAACTGAATCACTATGCTTTACACCTGAAACTAACACAACATTGTTAATCACTATACTTCCATATAAAATAAAAATTTAAGAAATAACAGTTTTTAAAAATTAAAACATTTATAACAATATCCTCTGGGCACAAAAAGTAACAGATTGGTGGAATAAAAGAAATGAGCATAGATATTGGCATTAATGTAAAAGTCACGCTATAAGTCAGTAGGAAAGGGAGGGCCTGTTAGATAAATAGTGCTGATCATTTGAGAAAAAAGCATTAAACTAATCCTAACCCTATAATATAAACAAAAGAAAACTCCAAATGGATTAAATTAAAAGTTAACAAAGGGAAAGAAAAGGAAACAATAAAAGAGAGCTATTTTTCAAGTTAGTTAAAGGAAGATTTTTCTTAATTGAAGTATAGTTGATTTATAATATTGTATTAGTTTCTGGTGTACAGAAAAGTGATTCAGTTATACATACATATGTGTGTACATACATGTACCTATGTGTGTACATATATGTACTTCCCAGGTGATTCAGTGGTAAAGAATCTGCCTGCCAATGCAAGAAATGCAGGAGATGTGGGTTTGATCCCTGGGTTGGGAAGATCCCCTGGAGGAGGAAACGGCAACCCGCTCTAGCATTCTTGCCTGGAGGATCCCATGAACAGAGGAGCCTGGCAGACTGCAGTCCATGGGGTCGCACAGAGTCAGACATGACTGAGCGCTGAGCACATAGGCACAGACATATATATAGATATGTGTGTGTGTGTGTGCATATACATATATATTTTTTCAGATTCTTTTCCCTGACAGGTTACAAAATACTGAGTTCCCTGTGCTATAAAGTAGGTCTTTGTTGGTTATCTATTTTATATAAAGTAGTATGTTTCTGTTAATCCTAAACTCCTAATCTGTCTCTCCCCATGCCTTCTTCTCTCGGTAACCATAAATTTATTTTCCATGTCTGAGTCTGTTTCTGTTCTGTAGATAAGTTCATTTGTACTATTTTTTTAGATTTCACATATAAGTGTTATCATATGATACTTGTCTTTCTCTGACTTACTTCATTTTATATGATAATCTCTGGGTCCATCCATGTTGCTGCAAATGGCATTGCTTTGTTCTATTTTTTAATGGCTGAGTAATATTCCAGGTGTGTGAGTGAGTGTGTGTGTATGTCTACACCGCATCTTCTTCATCCATTCATCTGTTGTGGACACTTAGGTTGTTTTCGTGGCTTGGCTATTGTATTAATAAATAGTGCTGCTATGAGCATTGGGGTAGCTTTAACTTTTTGAATTAGTTTCCTCTGGATATATGCCCAGAAGTGGGATTGCTGCATCCTATGGTAGCTGCAGTTTTAGTTTTTTAAGGAGCCTCCATAGTGTTCTCCATAGTGACTGCACCAATTTACATTCCCCCAACAGTGTAGAAAGGTTCCCTTTTATCCACAATCTCTCCAGCATTTATTATTTGTAGACATTTTGATGAAAAGGAAGATTTTTTTTTCCACACTGTTAACCTCATACAATGTTAATAATCCTCATTACAGGAAAAGTCCACATTTACATTGGGCTCCAATCCTGGATTGGTCACTAACTTCTCCGTGATTTGAGGGCAAATTACTTACACTCTTTGGAACTTAGTTTGCTCACTTGTAAACTTAGGGCACTGGATCAAATCATCTCTAAGATATTATCCAGTTCTGACAATCTTGATTTTCAGAATCTGATTAAAATCTCTTTCTCTGGCTCCCTTCCTTTCCCATTTATATCCACCAACACAGAAAGGTAAAACAGAAAGGTAGACCAGGTGAAGCTGTTTTCTCTTCTGACGGCGGAAGTAAAATTCACAGAAGGCGTTTTCATTTTTCCATAAATGCATTTAACAAAGTATTTATTAACAACCTGTTAGGTACCTGACCCTGTCCTAGTGACTTTTATATGTTATCCCTGCATACTCAGAACATGTCAGAGAGATTATTACTCCTCTAATAATCTCAGAATTGTACAGGTTAAGATACACAACCAAGTCATGTAATTAACACATGGTTAACTCAGAATTTAGACATATATTTTCTTGACAGTCTGATTCAATCTAGGAAAATTATTCCAAGAGAATCTGTGCAAAAAGGACAAACACTTACACACACACACACACACACACACACACTCACTCACTGACAGTATTAAGATGAGCTGGTTAAGAATCCGCCTGCAATGCAGAAGACCTGAGTTCAATCCCTGAGTTGGGAAGATCCCCTGGAGAAGGGAAAGGATAACCACTCCTTTAGTATGCTGGCCTGGAGAATTCCATGGACTATACAGTCCATGGAGTCGCAAAGAGTCGGACATGACTGAGCGACTATCACACACACAATATACTTTAAAAATCAGCTTCTTAACTAAATGAACCATGTAATTTTTAATGGGCTTAATTTATATTTGGGAGTCCTTCACTGAGTTAAAAATACTTGAGCTAGAAGCATTCCTAACCTGCTTTCAGGTTTGCTTAGGCATCTCTTCTGCAGACTTCACTGATACAACATAGAAATTATGGCAAAGCCCAGTGGAGTCATTGAAGTAAAAGTCTCAGTACTGCTCAGGAAGGGATGCCAAATTAAATAAAGAGCCCCAGCAGTTCTGCAGCTGCGTGCCAACCCAACTGCTGGTATGAAGTAAATGAGGACCAAACTTCATTTCACTTGTGACCCTAGCCGGTATTTAAACAAAAATGCCCAGAGACTGACACACTGTTCTGTAATAAGGAATAAATATCAATAGCAAAAATAATTATAAACAACGATAAACTACTCACGAAGACTTTCTTAGATCTTAACTGAAAGGACTACCATTTAAACTCATTGCCTCTCCTGTAGTCCCTAGTAAAGGTTAAGATTGTAGATTATAAGCATCATATATACTGTAATATATAGCCCTAAAGGTTACAGAGGAAAAATTATATAGATAGTAAAGGTACTCCAGTTACTTTCCTTTCCGTGTCTTTGACAATATTCACCAACATGCAAACATCACAAACATAAACGAACCAGTTGTTGTTTTTTCTCTAGTATGAGATGTAATAAACATGCAGGTGAAAGGCCAGTACTTCATTATTCTCTCTTACTTTTCAAGATTGTTTAAATCTGGAGAGATTACTTTCCCAGATTTTAGAAATTTCTATTGGAAGGCTACAAATACATGCTATTAAATACAGAGAGACAAAATAGAAACAAGAAATAGAGTTTTATCTGTCAGTCTGAGTCTATCAGAAAATCCTGAGTCCATTATGTTTCAAGTTCCTTCAAAGAAAATTTTCATGTAAAATCAAGTTATCACTCATCTTTTAACTTTGCAGAATGGTCTAATAGTGACAAATTACAGCAAGTACTGTTGTTAAGCTCCGTTTTAATCCTTTGATCTTTTTTTTCCAAAATGTATTCCAAAGAATACTGGTTCCTTGGAATGTTAATAGGTATTCCATGAAAGAAGTTTTGTGGTCCCATAAAATTGGGGACCACGACGTTAAAGAGAGACAGGCTGACTTTCATACCATTAGGCCACCTGGAGTCCCTAACACTCTGATGTACATTATGAATCTTTAGGAGGAGGGTAGCCAATGCCATTAGCAACGTTTCCAAAATTTCCTCAGAATTCTTTTTTTGCACAATAGCTATAGACCATATTCAAAGGAACAAACTTTGAAAATTTTTTGCTTAAGGGCTGGATTTTATTGTAACTATTTTTAATGGAAAAATTTTTAGACGATATTACATATTTTCCTTCTTTAGCACATTTTACTGAAATTTAATATTTTCTTGGGGATTTGGGGGCATCATAACAAACTCCACTTTCTTTTCTTTTTTTTTTTTAATGTGATGTGCTGTTCAGGGCCTGTGAGGTGTGCAGATGCTCACACCTCAGACTTCTCTGTGTTTCATGTACTATTTATTTTGGCATCTCTTCCATGGTCACCTCCACTTACCACATTCTTTGAGTCTGTTCAGAATCCCAGGGTGGTTTCTGCTACTAACTACCCATTTATCGCCCTGAGACCCTTCTCAAATCTGAGAACGGTGACCTTCTGTGTGCCCTTTCTTTTCCTCCCTACCTCCCCACTTCTTTCTCTTTTGTTCTATTTCTCTCTTTCCTATTTCTAATATTGGTAATTTATAAGTTCTCTTTTTCTTGATCATTCACCCTGGGGTTTATCTATTTTATTAGTCTTTTCTAAGAATCACTTTGGGCTTTGTTGATTTTCTCTGTTAATTGTTTCCTATTTCATCTATTTCTCCTTTTTTAAATTATCTTCTTTTCACTTGAGTTTATTTTACTCTCTTTTTTTTTTAAAGCTTCTTAAGGTAGAACATTAGATCACTGATTTTAGACCTTTCTTATTTTCTAAAATAAGCATTTAGACTTGATAAGTTTTCCTCTAAGCAGTTTTTTAACTGCATCTCACACATTTTGATATGTCACATTTTCAATATCATTCAGTTCAAAGTTCCTTTAATGATTTTTTTCTTTGACTCATGAGTTATTTAGAAGCATGTTAATTTCTAAATATTTGGGGTTTTTTTGGTTTTTTTGTTTTGTTTTGTTTTCTCATTCTTACTGAATTCTAATTTAATTCCACTGGGGGCAAAGAATATCTTTTATAAGATTTAAATCTTTTGAAATTGATTGACATTTATCTTGTGGCCTAGGATATAATTTAGTTTGGTTAATGTTCACGTACATTTGAAAAGAATGTCTATTTCACTGTTGGTGGTTGTAGTGGTCTATCAATATCAATTAGGTCAGGATGGCTATTGTGATATTCAGGTTATCTATATTTTTTTTTCTTCATGATTGAGAGACTATTTAGATTCTGTAATGAAATCCATGTTGATAATACCTTACTTTTGGAGGAGGGCATGCCACATGGCTTGTGAGGTCTTAGTTCCCCAACCAGGGATTGAACCTGGGCACTCTGCATTTAGGGTGCAGAGTCCTAACCATGGGACCAGCAGGGAATCCCATGATCTTCTATACTCTTAATGATTCTTAAAGTCTATTTGTTCTACAAATTACTGAGGGAGGAATTTTAAAATCTTCAACTCTAATCAAAGATTTATCTCTTTCTTTAGTTTTGATCATTTTTATTACATATATTTTGTATTAATGTTATTAGAGACATACATGTTTATAATGTTTATGTTTTCTCAACCAACTAAACTTTTTATTCCTCTTTCTCTTTGATGATACTCTGTGTCTTAAAAATCTATTTTGTCTGATAGTTAAAAAGCCACTCTTTGCTTACTGTTTACATGGCATTTTAATGTTTTGTTGTTGTTATTACTCAATTCTGTGTCTTTAAAACTAAAATCCATCTTTTAAAGATAGCATACAGTTTTATCTTGTTTTTAAAATCCAGCCTGATAATCTCTAACTTTTAATTACATTTAATCAGTTTCTATTTAATGTAGTCATTGACATGAGTTGATTTAGAACAACCATTTTTCTACTCGCTTTCTACTTTTTTCCAGCTCTTTTTCTGTCCCTTTGTTTCCTGCCTTGCTTTTTAAAATTTTAAAAAAATTCTGTTTTATTGGCTTTTAAGCTGTGCCTTTTTGTATTATTTTTAGTGGTTGCTCTAAGAACTACAATATGCATCCCTAACTTATTCACGTTTCCTTGGAGTTAATATTGTACCAGTTCACATATGATGTAAGAAACTTGCAACTATAGAGTTCCGTTTACCTCCCAATTCTTTGTGCTTTTGTTATCATGTAATAAACTGCATATGTTATCATTTTTGCCTTAAATACTCAAATATCTTTAAGAGAAATTAAG